>OY978443.1:5210486-5588670 GCA_963854805.1 Plagodis dolabraria | reverse complement strand
GCAATTTATCGTCGAACGAACATCAGAATATACGACATTGACCCTTATCTTATATACACCGTGAATATTTGATTCACGGTACATGAAAGTAGTACTTAACAATGAAAGAACATTACCTATTACAAGAATAAATCAAAGTTAACAAACATCGGAACAGCTATTTCATCTTTATTAAAGTTATAATCATGATTGTTGGTATTAAATTACTTAATATGTATTTACGAGCACACACAATATTTCTATGATGAATAGAAATACTCCAAAAGTTTCCATTCCATTATGATAATTTATTAATTTTTAAATTTATTACAAACGTATTAATATTTAACTTGGAAATACAAATGGAACTGTTACGATATAGGACTTAGAACGATTTGTGAGTAATAATGACTGCAAATAGCTATGACATTTCTATCAAAAAATCAAATACTTTGTGTGTATGAATTGGTGAAAATGAAATAAACCATACCGATATGATATATACGATAATGTCGTATATAAAAATATGTGTTTTTAATTAATTCCGTTGGAGTAATCTTACCGATAGGTTATTATTGCAAATGTATTTGGCTTCAAAATGCCCACCAATATAATAAATAGGGTTTTGCCGTCCATAGCGCTGGCACGTGACGTTGAAGTAAACAAAGTATTTGGGATTGTAATAACTTAAAACTGGGCGCTCTGTGCTCATATACCTGATCTGAAATATTAAAATAAAAAAACATCAGAAAATCAGGGCATTAACCTCATTCAAACGCTCATATTGTTTAGTCACAGTCTTACACCATGTGATATGACGATATGGTTTGGTATATTAAGAGGACACTTTAAAGAAATCTTAATATAATTTATGTTTTTTATCGCTATTCCTTCAAAGGTCATAAAACTTAGTTTGGATAGAACATAGTTTGGATTTTTATAATTAAGATAAGATTGATTACATTACATAATCTAGTCAATCCAAAGCCAGAAACACGATTGGTGAAACTCTTCTCGATAGATTTTCCAACGTTGACTGTTCCTAAATATTACTATTTTACGTTTTTATGCTAGCTATGAACCAAATATCAGATCATTTTTATACAATTTGTTATAGACAATCATAATAACTATTAAAATAAAAGAAGTTTTTGTTTGTAATAAAGAAGTTTCTATGATATCCCTTATTTTCTTATTTGTCGCTTAGTTCGTTTACTTTCTTTCGAACGACACCAATAACGTCAAAAAGATGTCTATCTCTTTTTGCATTCAAGACTCCACTATCACTTTCTTGCAGGATAACCGGCTAGTTTTGCTTCACTCTGTCACTAGATAAGCATCGCCCGTTTGATATTGTATATATCGTCTTAACCGTATAGTCACGGAAGGGCTCCAGGACCATTCACAAAATATAATTCCACAATGCGATAATGCATGCATTATTTTTGAATTGACTACTCCTAATTATAGCACTGCTGACATTCACCACATTGGAACTGTCATTGGCTCTAAATAAACACATAGGTTATGTGTCGACAGTTTAATGACAGCGAGGTCGAAACGGATCACTTACTTTTTCAGCCATCAAATACCCACTTATAATAGCCAATATTGATACAACTCCTCGAAATGACATCAAAAACATGATGAGATATATTCACACTACTCGTAGAACAAAACAAAATGTGACCAACTTTCAATTGGAAAACAATTTGACATGAAACTGGATGGAAATGGTTAAGTTTTATCAGATTGCAATGAATATCAATAACAAGCTATTTAAATATATTTGGGATTATATATATAATAATCATAATAAAACTGTAGTTGTCTAGCCTAAGCGTCTGATCGTATATTCGAATCTATTGTGTATTCGAATCACGTCGATGATTCAAATTTTTTTTAAGATTTTAACTTCATTATATTAGATTAACTGGAATTTACAAAAAGTTTAATATTAATATGTATTAAAACGTGTTATTCACGTGAAATTACCGGTTAACGATTTAATAACTGTATATTTTTAACGTAAATGATTATATCACAGGGATATAATCATTTACGATGTCCTGTTTTAATCATTAACAGAGTTTAAAATGTGCGTGAGTCTTACTAATTTGTTACTAATATCTACTTAAATTTTACTACTAGCCCTGAAATTGTGGATCAGTAAATTTCAATAAAACAGTTTGTATTCAGTATTTTACAGGATGGTATCCCGGGATTCTTGAGCTTGCGGTTACAAGATGCGATGTAAGTTATCTCTTTCATAAAAAAAAACTTATGGGGTGTTGCCTCCCATAAAGAAAAAACAAGAGAAAGTTCTAGGGAAGAGTATATTGATGAACTGAGGCAGGTTAGGACGTATCACACACACAGTTTACATATTATAAAGTTCGTAGGTTCGGACACAACGCGCGCGCATAATATAACCGTGTTGCTCGTAAGTGGGCGACTGGCGCTGCGAGCGGCTCATGTTTAGTATTATAGCATTGTGAACGAAACACCAAACGCGGAACGCGCCGAGGTGTGAGCAAGACGGTTATATGCTTCTACTCAAGTAAACGCGCCGGAAGACGACCGCGAGAGGCTCGAGCTGGCAACTTTGGGGAACGGTTTACTAATAATACTATATATTTCACTTCTTAGACATCAATGTTTTTTTTAAGTAATACATGCTATAGTTATGTTATTCAGGTTGTAGCTTTAAATCATCGTCATTTGTTTACCCTAATCTTATCTATGTAGAATTATTACAATAATATTTTTTCTGACATGTTGTAAAAGGTTTTGGTTTCGGTCGAACGCGCGAAGTCAAACGACGCGGCGGCACCGCAACAATTTAATATTTAAAAAAATGTTTAATGTGCAGTTATAAGTTCTAAAACATTAAAATGGTGATTATCTAGTGACGATTCATAAGTGCTATCGTTTGCAAAGTGAAATAATTAGTGCCAAACCTAATAATAACATAATTGTTCACCGAATGTTGGAAGTGCTAAACAAGTGCTAAAAACCAAATTCTTATTACGAATATATTGGTTCTTCGACCCAAATTATGAAATAAATAACAAAAGTGACCGAAAATAGTGCACTCTGAAATCCATCAGTATAATAAAACTGTGAGACATAAACACAGTTTTATTACACATTTGGATTCGAACGAATTGCATGGCAATTGGCAAGTAACCGGTGTAACGAACGTTATACGAGGTCTACCCTACTTCAACTAATTAATTAATCACGCTTCTTTACTTAACGTAGTTTTCGTGGAAAGATTCAAGGTCTCGCTAGCGCAGCTGATACACACCTGAACTGCGGTGCGTAATGCCCGAGTTCAAATCTCGCTAGCTGCCATTTATAGTTTTTGCACTTTTTGGTTAATTTTGGTGCAACTGGTGATTTGATGAATAACACATTACATTTTTGACATACTTATGATGATTTTTGTACAACTTTTTGACTGCTAAAATTTATATGAATATTATTACACCTCACTGACATTAATTTGAAAAATACTATATAAAAATAAAATGGATAACTTACACGCAGAAAATATTACGCTAAGAAAGCCGTTACGGAGAACCAGTTCATTGAATAATATTACAGCGTGTAGCCATGACACTACATTGTTTGAGATAACCGCTCTGAGCCTACCAAACTCATCGATAGACGAAACAGAGACTACTAAAGAACTCCAGAATATAATAAATAAATTACAACAAGACTTACAGACAGCAAATCGTGAAATCGACAATCTAAATTTGGAAAATACTAAATTAATAAAAATGCTAGACAAGTCAAATAAAGTAATAGAAATGTACAAAAAAATAGGATCGTCGGAACTGAACCATGGTGTACCTATGTCACTGAGAAAACAAAAATCAAAAAAAAGGAGGACGAATAGCAATTCAAATACCCCACTCAAAACACCAGTAAAAATTGCAAATCCACTTATACAAGCCCCAGATCATGACACTGCAAATTGGACTTCAACACCACCACAAAATTACTGCCATGACATAAGCATTCAAAACATGACCAACGAAAAAGAGCCCGTAGAAATAACGAAAAAGAATACTCAGAAGCAAACAATACAACCATTTACCCAGCACGAAAATTATAAACAAAAGAAAAGAATTATCATTGTTGCCGATGAACAAGGACAACAATTACGATCAACTCTGGACAAATTAGTAGGCCCCGAATATACAGTCGAAAGCATCCTGAAACCAGGAGCTAATTTCCATCGCATCCTAACAAGCCACCAAGAATATTTAAGAACTCTTAACGAAAATGACTGTATAATTATTCTGGGTGGAATACACGAAAAAAGTCCTTATGAATTTCAAGGTCATTTGAACAGTTTCTTGACAAACATAGAAAACCCTAACATCATTATTTGCGAAATACCATTTAATCATTCTTTAAGAGTAAAGAAACTGAACAGTGACTTGAGGTCCATATGCAATCAATACAGCAATGCTAATTTTGTGGATATGAACTACAGTAGATATATACCAAAAGGGAAATATACTGCGACTTACATGGCTAGACATATTTTGAGAGATATTGTACGCTTAGATTATAAATATAAATTAAATAATGTAATATTTAGTTCCAAGGCCACACAGACAATTGTAAAATCTAGTATAAGTACACAAACGGAGACAGAAATCAATATTAATGCTTACGATACCCCTAAACACAGCCTGGATACAATGAACCGAGAGTTTTTTCGTGTATAACTTTGTACATATAATGCACCAGAACATAAATGGTTTAGTTAGCAAAATGGACGACTTAACTTTATGTATCGATGATTTGAAAAACAACAATACTCTTACTGACGTAATATGTGTAACTGAGCACAACATGCTCCAAAACGACTACTTAACGCTTGACATACCAAACTACACCCTAGCTACTACATTTTGTCGACACAATAGAGCAGGTGGGTCATGCATATTAGTTTATAATCAACATAGATATAGAATACTGACTGACATTAATTGTTTGAGTGTAACAAATATATTTGAATGCTGTGCAATCGAATTGCTAGAACATAAAATCATAGTAGTATGCATATACAGATCTCCAAGAAGGAAAGAATCGATACGAGAGCAATTTTTCACAAAACTCGTGGAACTTCTAAATAATATCTGTTACCGGGGTAAAAAAATTGTTATTTGTGGCGATTTTAATATAAATCTGCTAAAGAAAGATCCAGCTACTAGACAATTTGAACAAATACTATCGCAATTCAATCTCAAGCCGGGCGTAAATCAACCAACTAGACTATCTAGCAATACATGTCTTGATAACATAGCACATAATATACGAGGCGGGAAAACGACTGTTTTGGAATACGCATTATCAGATCACACTGCTCAAATTTTGAAAGGTCCAGTGAAGACGAGTTACTTCATCACACATTTTTTCAGGTGGAAAAGGGACTACAACAACCAAAATGTCAACAAATTCATTGAATGCCTGCACAATTTAACTTTCAATAATGTTTACAATGCTGATAACGCCGATGTAGCTTATAATGAATTCATAGACATTTTTCTGCTAATCTACAATCTATGCTTCCCAGTTGTAAAAGTTAAAATTCCAGTAACTAAACGTCCAAAATGGTTAAGTAAAGGCGTAAAAATCTGCTCAAAACGTAAACGTTACCTGCTTTGGAATTTTCGGCGCTCTTCATCTCACGCAGATAAAAATACTTTCAAACAGTATTCTGCTAAACTAAAGAAAATTATAAAACAAACACAAAAAGTACAAAACAACTACTTTATTCAACAATCATCCAATAAATGTAAAGCTGTGTGGAACATCATAAATAAAAACAAACAAAATAATATTAGAGATGAAATTAGACATATAAAAGTAAACGGAACATTGATATCTACCCCTAAAGAAATAGCACGAAATTTCAATGATTTTTTCATAGACGTAGTCGAAAAAAACTGTGTGAATAACATAAGCGCTCCAAACACATTGAAGCAATCTGCTTTAAATTCTTGTTTCATGGAACCCACTTATGAGAATAAAATTATAAATATCATACAGTCCCTCAAAAACACGAATAGCACAGGCTGTGATGGCATCAATACAAAAATAGTGAAATTAACAGCTAATCTCATAGCGCCTGTTCTTAGTTACATCATTAATAAATGTATCGAGGAAGGTTTATTTCCTAATAAGCTAAAGACCTCCATTGTAATGCCCCTTTATAAAAACAATGACAGAGAAGACATGCGATCTTATAGACCAATTGCGCTCATACCAGTGTTTTCGAAAATTTTTGAAAGGGTTATTCACAACAAGCTGAGTAATTATTTCGAAAGTAATAATATTTTCGTACCAGAACAGGTTGGCTTTAGGAAAGGGAAATCCATAAACAAAGCTCTTTTAAATTTTCTCGAAAAAATTTATACCGGTCTTGATAGCAAAAAGCGAGTCACAGCACTTTACATGGACATGAGCAAGGCTTTTGACCATGTAGATCACAACATTCTAATTAGAAAACTAGACCATTATGGCATAAGAGGTAATATACTGAAATTGATAAGGTCCTATCTCGTAGATAGGCAACAATATACAGAAATCACTAGGTTAAATATGAACACAAAAATAGAATCTAAATATAGATCACACAGTCGAACTGTTAACTTTGGAGTTCCTCAGGGGAGTATACTAGGACCCTTACTATTCTTAGTTTACATAAATGATTTTCCCCGGTCTATCGATTATCCAATGATTATGTTTGCTGATGACAGCACTGCGATATTTACTGACAATAAAAATGGTGAACATGAAAACGACATTAATCACTCATTGGAATTAATAATAGATTGGCTTCGAAACAATAACCTTAAAATAAACTTGGACAAAACACATATAATGACTTTTAAAAATATTAATTCTAATTTTGACATTCTGAATATATTAAGTACAATGATAAATATATTGACAAATTACATATGACCAAGTTTCTAGGCATCCACATAGACTCAGACTTAACGTGGAATTCACACATCAAGCATATATGTACAAAGTTAAACCAATTCTCATATGCATTGTATATGTTACGAAAGGTAGCGAACGATAAAGCGCTTTTAAGTGCCTACCATGCATATGTAGGCTCCACTTTAAGGTATGGAGTTCTAGTTTGGGGAAATGCCACCGAAAAAGAATCAGCATTTAAGGCTCAGAAAAAATGCATTCGTGCCATATGTAGACTTGAATCAACAGAGTCCTGTAAGCCGCATTTTCAAAAATTAAATATTCTCACTCTTCCGTCTTTGTATATTTATGAAGCAGCCATTCTCGTGAGAAATAATCTTAGTGATTATAAAACGTTGGCAACAAAGCGACATGGTAATATACTATGCGCTCAGAGACATAATAAGGCTTTAATTAGTAAAAATGTGTTTGGCAAAAGAATCAATATATATAATAAATTACCACAAACCATAAAAGAAGCAAAGAATATTGATATATTTAAATTTAAATTAAAGAAGTTTCTAATTGATAGGGTTTATTATACTATTGACGAATACCTGACAGATAAATTATAAGTAATGATTGACATGAATAATATATTTTTGTAAATAAATGAAATGACATTGTAATACTAATAATTAGCTAAATTAAATTAGATGAACGTACTAATTTGCACGCCTTTAAGGTTTAAATGTAGAGCCACATATTATTTTAGTTAAGACCTGTACTGTACCTACATTATGGCAAATAAATAATTTGAATTTGAATTTGAATTTGAATTTTATGCCCAGCCGCCTCCCAGAAGCTAAGTTCTCTTTTGAAAGCCTTATAAGAGCTGCCTATCGACTGATAAGGACGCAAGGATGGTTATAAACTTTTTTGTACGCCTAATATGGCAAAAAATTCTGTAATTAAAAAGTAATTGTAATTAAAAATGGCAAGTTGAGATTTGAAGCATAGTATCATTCCTGATGAGATTGGTTCGTATTGTATGTTGTTAATTTCATGTCTCTCTGGTTTAAGATCTTTAATTCCGTTTAGAAGCACTTTAAGGCAATGGATTAGGTTATAAGCTTAACCCAAAGTGTTTTTTGTGACATGGTAATAACATGGTATGTCATATAGCCCAACAACGGAGATAAGAAATGTGTATATTAGTATTCAATTTTTGTTTTACTTATCAGAGTTGTTCATATGCCAAAACAATATTTTTGGGAAGTGTAGTGTATGTGTACCTACCTATACGTGTATGTGTGTGGCTGCGACCACCACCCGCCATCTTATTCTAATAACTGAATAAAGACAGTGTGACTCTAACCACCGTGTGTTTTGCTTGTCCCGTTCCATATATACAACAGGAACAAATTAAGATAACGAAATATGGCCTCCGAAGCACGTGGAAGCTCAAAAGTAAATGCCAGTAGGGTTTACCCATCCAAGTGACGTTGTTCGGGTAAGAACCACTATGCAGGCTTCATTACGAGCTTTTCAAAAAGTTTATTGTGACGTACGCTTCTATTCATATAGATGAATAGAAGCCGCTCGCCAAAATACGAGCGTAACCGCAGCAAGTCATAATATCAAACTTAATATGACCACTAATTTTATTTAACCGTTCTGTGTCATTGTACTATTGTACTGATGTATGATATATAATAAAATATTATCAATTATCATAATTTTCAATTGTAGAGGAAGTGAACAATTTCCTATTTGGAAGTAATTTCGTTGATAAGTATTACGTGTGTGTATTGATATGCATAGACATGACGTCGTAGGGATAAGTACAGTTCACGACTTAAGAATAAAAATTCATTCATGTTGGAAGTCATGGAAAGCTCATGCAAGAATAAGCAACCACTCACGTCGATGTGCGTGGATGGCTGCATTTGGGGCGTAGGCAAGTACACCACCTATATAATTCTCATATAGGTGGTGTACGTTAAAAATATTGGTATCAGGTAGGTCCACCGGTCATAAGACCGTGGCAAAAAAACCATTTATCGTCTTCTTGCCCTGATTGTTGTCAGTGGTATGATTAAAATAAGAAAAGCCATATTGTATCTACTGAAAACACCTAAGTTCGACAAGGAAGCTGAATCAAACATACTCTGGTTGGTAAAACTGGCCTACTCCAATATTAACAATTGAACATGTATGCACTTCGGTATCAATTGTAGTATATGCAGTCCCGTGCTGAGTATACCCCCTATTGCCAATTATGTTTAAATTTATATATTAATTGTAGTTATTGTATTATTTTTTGTGGCAATAAAAATACTTCTCTTTCTTTCTTTCAATTTAGCGTTTCGAAACTTGGAGAATCTGGTAACTCAATATTGTAACACATGACATGTCGAATTTGTCATTTTGAGCACTAGATATTTTGTAATTCGGTAAAGTAAACGTAAACCTTTGTTCTTAAAAACTGTCCCCTCGCTTGTATGGGTATTTTCAGGTCATATAGTATATCAGCCGGATTGTCCACTGCTATAATCAGCCTTCCCCTTAAAGGGCGGGTTTGCCATAATGCTCAAACACGTGGAAGGCATCTTGCGAATCACAGTGTTTGATAGCATTTCCTCAGAATATACTGCTGCCGACCTTCTGGATCTAAAACCTTACTCGCCAGTTACGACCCGCAATGGAAGAGATAGGAGAGACAGTATTAAAATTAAAATAAATAAATATCCAACATAAACTCTTTCTTTCTTTTAATCCGTGCCTGTAGGGTGGCGGCCTAGACACCTGACACCTCAGCATATATAGCCAGAAAATATATTTAGAAAACTTTAATCCTAAATTACAGTTATAATGATATATTAGCCTAAATTAAGCAGCTTGTTATTGGTATTCAATCCAATCGTGGTAAATCATAAATATTTTCATCCGGTTCCATGTCATCCAAAATTGTTTTCGAATAGTATAAAAGCCGTGTACTATGCTCATGAAGGAAGTCCATTGCACAATGTATATGTTGTTGATACGTGTTGCAATAATATTGACACTTCATAGTGGAGTTGTGATGGCTGAAAAAGTAAGTGTTTCAATATCACCTTGGGTCGTTATTAAAGGATGACTATATTGGCTGTTCTTATTTATGGATTTTTGACGGAACATCCACTCCCTACTCAGGCTCACTGATGTAAAGCGGTAACCTCTGCCTATTCCAGATGCATTTCATTGCACGTGACTAACCGCAATACGCTTTTCATCTGCCACCACGGTGTGTTCCGCCAGCTGTCGAGAGCCAGTAATTCTAGGTTAGCCTGTACAACATCTTCGACCACATCATCACTTACCATCAGGTGAGATAGTGGTCAAATGCTAACCTATCAGGCAATAAAAAAAACCTGCCTGTAATATTCATAATTACTAGGTCTCAAGGACTGCTGCCAGTACACACGGTTCGTATCTTGGTGACATATTATTATGTTTTACATGAGGGTGGTTCCACCATAAAGTGGTGGACTTTGAACTGCCTGTAGGCTTGCAATTTTTTTTTTTGATTTTTTATTTTTTTTTATTTTTTTTTTATGCCTGATTGGTTAGCCTTTGACCACTATCTCACCTGATGGTAAGTGATGATGTGGTCGAGGATGTTGTTCAGACTAACCTAGAGTTACTGGCTCTCAAGGATAGCTGCCGGAACACACCGTTAGGTGCTTGGCGACAGATTTTCAACTTGAGGGTGGTAGCTAGCCAGGCGGGCATTTGCAAAGTGCCCTACCACCATGCTGTAACGACTGCTATCCTAAGACAACAACCGGGACAGACGGCTCCGAAGCACGGAAGCGCTCAGTAGTAATGTCACCAGCGGTCACCCATCCAAGTCAGGACCGCGGCGGACGTTGCTTAACTTTGCTGATCGATACAGAATGGCTAAGCAAACTTCGCTACGAGCGCTTCAAAATGGCAATGGCCTTTAGGTTGGCTAAACGCTTTCCTTGTGGTAACTGTAGTATTGTATTTGTTTTATGGTGTTGTTATTTGCATACCTTGATGATTTAATAATAACTGCAACTCTTGTCGTTGGTGAATAGTATTTTTAGACTAAGGAATGGAACCATGTAATTATTTAAATATCTATAAACGCAGTTTAAATTGTTTTTTAAATTCAAATAATGCCTTCTTTCAGTAAAATGTTCCACCTACAATATTTAAGATACTTTCCCTCCGTGTGGCATATCCGTGGGACGCCCTGTATAGTTCCTGGTTCCGGTTGTTGTGTCAAAATGGCAGTTGTAATAGCATGATATTAGGGCATTGAGTGAATCCCACTTACTATCAACTTTTCAAGTAATGATAGCCGAGCGGTAATAGCTATGAACTGCCGTGCCCCAGGTTCATGGTTCGATCCCCACAGCTAGCTTGAGCTTCACCGCATAGTCAAAGAATATTTTGCAAACGCTCGCCAAGCTAGCTTCCACCCTTAAGTAGATAATTACTACTACTAGTGCAATATAAGCTGGGTAATGCAAACACTGAATAATCATTAATCATTATTTAATTTTTATTATTATTATTATTATTTATAATTATTTGCTGTACATTTCAATTTTAATTATATACTATTATTAGATACAATATTACTAATTTGTTACTACTTATATAGTGATATAATTTTCATTTATTTTTCTGTTAAATAAAATAATATTTTTTTTTATTTGTCGAACTATTGTATGTATGTGTGTGTGTGTGACGTCACCATAATATGGTTCCAAAGGAAGACCAGCGCTGGCTAACAACTAGCATAGTATGCTGATTTGGGACCAATTGCACATATGCAAGTCATAACTTAGCTCAGGTAAGAACTCAGGTGGACAAAGTTTCATCAGATAGAGATATCAGCATTAAAAACAAATAATGATAAAACTCAATTAGATTCGCTTCTCCAGAATACGCAATTTCATCTGTTTGTTATTATTTCAGATCAGATATTTGAGCACGGAACATCCGGTCCTTAGTTATTACAATCCTAAGTATTTTACATACTTCAACGTTACATGTCGGCGCTATGGACGACTAAGCCCTATTTATTACATTGGAAGCCATTTTGAAACTCGCTACATATGCATTAATAATCTTACGGTAAGATATTTACCTCCTCTACCCTAAACAACTCATTAACATATCGTAATTCAATTATATCTAAAGGTGTAATTTTTGTTAAGAAGTTGTCGGAACAGGTACCACTGCATTTTATACGATGTTATTGACACACAGGAATGTAAAGATTCATATATGGCGGTAGAATTGAAAATTTAACGAAGGCAGGTGACAATACCACGTCTCTTTCTTGCTTTTTTGTTGATATCAGGTACACGTCTATTAAATATACTAGCTGTGCGCGATAATTATGAAAGACTACACACACGACCCTGAGCGTTGGTACTTACTACAAGTATCGGTAGGCGCCGGTGCTACGGCACGGATTAGGAGGCAAAAGCGTTATGCGCTGTAATCCTGTCCACCCACGCCACTATGTAAAAAAAACTTAATTAACCCAAGACCTATGCTATCTATATTCCAAGATACATCCAAATCAGCTCAGGCGTTTCAGCGTGATACACATTCACATCCTCAGTAACAAACTTCATTATATTATTTGTGTGATTGAGAGAGCAATGCCTTAATGCTCTCGTACTAAATAATATTTAAGGTTATGTCAGGGTGAGAGATGAATTTGCATCCTCGTCGTTTCATTCGTCTGAGATTTTGTATTTGTAATGTTTCTTTTGGCGTGTGTTCTGAGAGAACCTATAACTAGGTATGGTCTCTAATCAGCAGACAAAACTGAGAGTAACACTATAGACCTTCGAATATGATCTGATCCTTCAATCTTTATATGTTCAACTGATTATGTGCATCTGACAATATAGTGTTACTCTCAGTTTTGTCTGCTGATCAGAGACCATATCTAGTTCTAGTCTAGTTCTAATCTCGTAATCTAGTCAATCTGATTTACTTATGGCTGAAACAATGGGGCCTGGAACATGTCCAGTTCTTAAACGTAAGGTTCTCCTCGAGTTGTAAGCATATTTTCCTTTCTATATAGACCTCCACTTGTTGAACTGACAACATCGTAAGAGTCGCAGGAAGTCAAAGGTTACAAGTGCTTAATAGCCATTCATTGTGGCGTTCTACGGGGAGCCATTTGTTTAACAGTGGACGTCTTCTAGCTGCTAATGATGATGACGAAGCATTGCGAAGATATAGTTTATGATACAAGTCATTTGTCTACTTCTCCATAAAGACAACCAGCCAAATATCTCATATCTTTCCACAACTCATATACAAAAGACCTCAGCCTCCCTCTTGAGATTTCCAAACATGGAACTTGCTTTAACTTGCTCAACAATTTCTTCATCGTCTCATATTACCTGGCAAAGAGTAAATAAGATTTAGTTCAGGATAGACACAGTTGATAGGGCTGGACTTCTTTAGGGCGGAAACCAATAAACTCCTTCTGGTATTTTCCCTGTTTGGTTACAGGAAGAGATTGTGAATGTAAATTCTAGCCCAGTATTTCTACGACAGGCGTATGTATATATAAAAAATATATTTGTCTTTACAGGCAGATTTCTACTTCTACGAGTTTTTGACTAATCAATACAAAAGAAGTTTTGTGGAAATGCACTTCTTGATCTGCGATTCACTCGAAAAAGATACTTTCTTTGGGAACAACTTAAGACAAGGAGCATTTAAATTAGGATGCCCTATTAAAGCAGTAAGTTTAATTTTTGTTTAACTTATAACAAAAGTATTCAACAACAAAATATCAGGTTTACCACTTAAAACTAGTAATTTTAGAATATGTACACCTAACTGAGAACCTAAAGTATTTCACTTTCACCAACTATTCATATTTTACCTCTGTGCTCAATGAAAGACAAAAGCGATTTTTCAAATGAAATTTTGTCCTGTTGTTTAATCAGCACGTGGGGTGCCAGGCTCGAATGTCTCCCTTCATCTCTTCCCGTGGGTGTGTGCTGAAGAGACGACGAAGGTAAGATACCGGAAGTTGGGCATCAGCGCCATCTGAGGAACTGTTATCTTACAATTCCCAATCCATCTAGCGTTTTTCCTTATGGATTCCTTCAAAAAGGGTGTTAAAAGAGTCTTAAAGGGTCGGCAATGCTTTGGTAACGCCCCTTGTGTTGCAAATGTCTATATGCGATGGTAAACGCTTACCATCAGGTGGGCCATCTGCTTGTTTGCCACTCCAATACATAAAAAAATATTCATAAAAATACGCACACCAAAAGTGAGGGTAATGACAAACCCACTGATCGGTGTGTTCAGTAGTGTTACTACAGTATAGATCTATGTAGGAGTGACTTGAAGCTAGTAAATTTATATATATATATTATTCTTCTACCTTTTTGCTTTCAGGGAGCCTACCACCTGTACAACATGTCTTTACCAGTAAAAAACCTTCCGAAGAATTTTCCATTCACAAAAGGCAGAATTTTCCTAAACATGTCGTCTACAGACACCAAAGAACTTGTGTTTGCTGCTCATATTGATATGGAAATAAAGGAGTTTAATTTTAAAGAAAGAAAACCTCGACCTTATTACAGCCAGAAATAAAATCAATCTGATGATGATAATCCGTAGAATGTTTTTTTTTTTTTAATTTGTGAAATTATTATATAAAAAAATATCGGAGTTGTTTTATTACCCGACTGCCAACGGTTGGATGGATTTGGATAGTTAGTGTATCGATATTTTTGTTTTAATAATAAGAAAAAGGTCTTAAGTTAGTTGTTTAAAAAATGGCAGATTTTGCGCGAAATAGTTAAATGTAAATAATTAAAATGTAATAATACTCTTTGACGTCGCAAACGCCACGCAGTCATATCGGAAGAATTTTTGACGCGGTTCGCATCTACACGGAGCATCCTCAGGTCTTCACTCTACAAGCGCTCGATTGTGCATGTTGGCTTAGCAGAAAAATTAGGCGGGATTGTCATTAGATTTATTTTTTATAGTTCTTTTATTTTTTTTAAAGTGTTTTAAAACATTGATTTAGTGTTTTTGGAATACCTACTTTTAAAATATTTATTACTATGCCACAGTATTTGTTGTGTTTTTATATTTGTTACGCGCTGAAGTATTACTCCTCCAATTGTAAATTGATTTTAATATTTTTTTTGTGTTTTTAAGTCTTCAGAGGTGGTCTCATTATAGTTTCATCAACATCGATGTTCAGGATTCAAATCTTCGCGCTACCCGTTCGATAACGTTATAGTGTTCATAGATTTAAATTTACAAGTCTACTTTCCTACCTTCAATTTTTTTGTGCTTCCTTGCTAACTGTTGAATGGAGATTACACGTATCAGTCGAATTAAACAAAATTTTATTTAAAAAGTATACCTAGCCCCCTACATGGTCCTAAATCTACGCCGGATTGGATTACCAGCTCATATATTGATTGAGGAAGAAATTGCATACATTATTGAAGCCGTGGAGTGCAAATAAATGCAACGGAGATTGCACGCCATTGGAGAGTGGTCGAGAGTTGAAGTCTACGTGTGTGAAGTGAAAAGAAGCCTTTGTAAAGTGAACCGTGAGACTTTAATTTTGAACCCAACACTCTGATCAGGTATTTTAGGTATAATTCGACGTATTATAAGGTAAGTAACATTCTATTTACTTACTATAAGTGACAGTTAGGTACCGTTCAATTTTCGACATATTGCTTGATGTTAGATAAATTCAGGTTTATGTACCTAGGTACTTATTTAGTTAAATATTACGAGTACGCGTGTTCATTGGACAAAATTATTTAACTAACATTAAATTCAACCAATTAATCATTAGTTTTTCAACAGTTTTGCAAGTTTAATTGTCAAATGTAGGTGAGTACGTACCTATTCATATAATGTAAGTAATCATGTTCTGTCTTAGAAGTAAATTTGTGTAAGTTTTTTGCTAATCGACGTGTAAAACCACTGTAAAACCATAGTTTATCATGTTTCATTGTTATCAAATCTCATTGTTTTCATGTTTATCAGCATTTCTCATTTAGGTAAATACATTTAATTGTTACTAAATCATCGTGTTCTCGTGATCAGGTATTTGATGTTAAATTCATTTCATCATATTAGGTGTTTCTACGTACTTTGTGTCATAATCCTAAGTACATGAGTAAACAAACACTACCTGTATCAATTCCAGGTCAACCGTGCCCGTCTCCCAGAATGACCGAGGAAAAGAATCTAATCAAAAAACGCGGCAGTATCAAAGGTCGTCTTACTGCATTTGCGGGTCATTTAAAATCTATCAATGTAGCGAAAATGACTACTTCGGACGCCAGGGAGTTACAATTGCGTATCGGTAAGATCGAAGCTTTATATGACTTATACGATGAGGTACAGTTAAAAATAGAGTGTAGTTCTGAAAACATGGAACTTCAAGCTGACGACAGAACTGATTTCGAATCGCAATACTATATGTTATGCGCTCATGCTCAGGAAATTTTAGAAAACTACCAAAATGAGCATGATAAGAGTGACAAGGCATCAGTTACGTCGAATTCTCGCACTAATCACAAACTCGTTAAGTTGCCTACTATCCAGTTGCCCAAGTTCGGTGGCTCATACGAACGTTGGTTAGAGTTTCACGACACCTTTTCCAGTTTAATTCACCTCAACGATGATATCGATGAAATAAATAAATTTCACTACTTAAGGTCGTCGTAAGAAGGTTCGGCTGCTGTGGTAATTCAATCCGTTGAGTTTTCTGCGACTAATTATTCCGTAGCATGGAAGCTCTTGTGTGAACGATTTGATAATAAACGTTTATTGATACAAAATCACGTCGCAGCCTTATTCAATATTGAATCGGTCACAAAAGAGTCATCCGTCACATTAAAACGAGTGATAGATCAAATAAATAAGAATTTACGTGCACTTGAATCACTGGGAGAACCCGTGAAGAAATGGGACACTCTTTAGATTTACATTTTTACGCACAAGTTAGACTCAAAAACATACCGCGAGTGGGAAAAGCGCAAAGGCGATTTATGTAGGGACAAGGATCAATCGATAAAACTTGATTCATTTTTAGGATTTTTACGTAATCAAGGTGATTTAATTGAGACGATTGAACTGTCACAAAACAATGTGTCAACTGGTGGTAAGCATGCGTCAAAAATTAAGGCTATGGTTTCTGTTCAAGGTAGTTCTAATAGCAATCAGAATAAAAATAATTCCAACGCGCAGTCAATGAAACCGTGTCCGAACTGTAATGAAGAACATTATTTATATAATTGTTCGAAGTTTCTCGCATTAAGTAGTGAAGCGCGATACAAGTTATTGTCTAATTATAAGATATGTTTCAACTGTTTTCGGACTGGACATTATGCTAACACGTGTAAGAAACCGGGATGCAAAGTTTGCAAACGTAAACATCACACACTTATACACGTAAACGATTTCGGTACGAAACCGTCACCTGCATCGATGCCAGCTGATTGTAATAACGGTAATTTCAGTGGTTCGACTCAGTCAATGCAGTTGCAGCCTTCTGTTGTTACG
Organism: Plagodis dolabraria; assembly: GCA_963854805.1. NCBI lineage: Eukaryota > Metazoa > Arthropoda > Insecta > Lepidoptera > Geometridae > Plagodis > Plagodis dolabraria. Next base: position 5,571,135 of record OY978443.1, on the reverse strand, counting down.
AGCAGTTCTCAGAATCCGAGCCTCGCACTCACGGGGAACGTTACTACTACATGCGAGTATACAGGTAAAGGTCAGTGTGATGTTTTATTATCTACTGCATAAGTGCAATTATACGACAACGATAATCGTAAGGTCATCGCCCGTGCGATTCTGGACAGCGGTAGCACTTCGTGCCTAATGACCGAAAGATTGCATAAACAATTGAACTTAACAGCTGATCGCACAGATAAGTCTGTCATAGGCATAAATAATATAACAATACACATTAGTCAGATGTGCCGCGTGCAAATCAAATCGTTGAATGAAAACTTTTCAACTCATATGAGTTGTTTTATTTTGCCATCTATAACTGATAACGTGCCCGGGTGTCAGATAGATGTAAGGAATTTAAATATTCTATCAGATATTTGCTTAGCGGACCCTCATTATCATTCGCCCGCCGCCGTTGATTTAATCATCGGCGCTGATGTTTTTTGGGATATTTTGGGTTCGCATAGTATTAAACTGGGAGATGGAAAGCCGATACTTTATGAGACTAGACTCGGTTGGATAGTTTCCGGTCCGGTAAACAGAGGCCGCGTATCGACTTTGCCACATAAAATTAAATGTAATTTTACTCAAGTTGATTCGACGACTTCTCATAATTTTAACGATGACATTCAAAACCAATTAATGCGTTTTTGGCAGCTTGAAGAAGTAAGCCCTCAGTCAAATCAGTATTTTCCTGAAGAGAAGTTATGCGAAGCACACTTTGTTGAAAATACAACTCGCCTCGCAGACGGACGGTTTTGCGTAAGAATCCCGTTAAAACAAACACCAGACGTGTTGGGAAGCTCTTATCAGCGAGCTAAGCATTGTTTGTTATCATTGGAGCGCAGACTTAAAGGTAATGATTCATTTAGTAAAATGTACAAAGACTTTATGCGTGAATATGATATTCTTGGTCACATGTCAGAGTGCAACCCAATTACTAAAATGCCTCATTATTTCATTCCACATCACGGCGTCCTTAGTGAAAGCAGTACGACGACTAAACTCAGAGTCGTATTTAATGCAAGCTGCCCTACTTCTTCGGGAGTGTTGTCTAATAATATTCAAATGATAGGGCCCACGGTGCAGGATGACCTTTTGTCTATTCTATTACGTTTCCGGCAGCAAAAATACGTTCTTGTAGCCGACATCGAGAAGATGTATAGGCAGATCGTGGTGCATGAAGCAGACAGACCGCTACAGCAAATAATTTGGCGCGAAAACGAATCTGATCCTATCAAGTCATATACATTAAACCGAGTCAGTTACGGGACAGCTAGTGCACCTTATCTTTCGTGTAGGTGTTTGAAACAAGTAGGTCTAGAATGTAAAGACCCTACAATAGCAGAAACCATCATTCACGCCTTGTATGTCGATGATTTGTTGACCGGAAGTGACGTCATTAGTGAAGCTTTGCGTATCCGTGAGCAGGTTACTGTCGAGCTCGCATCAGCTTGCATGCCCTTGAGGAAATGGAAGTCCAATGAGCCTCAATTAGTGTCAGAACCCGGACAGTCCACTACTGAATTGAACCTCGGAGACACTGAACCCAATAAGACGCTAGGCCTAGGCTGGCACTCAATGACAGACCAATTTTATTTCCCTGTCAGTCCCGCCGTTATGAAAGGGAACTCAAGGCGTGATATTCTCTCTGTCATCGCTCAAATTTTTGACCCTTTAGGACTCTTGTCTCCTTGCGTCATATCGATGAAAATTATTTTACAGAAGTTATGGCTTCAACGGCTATCGTGGGATGAGGAGTTGCCTCCTGAGATAAGTCAGATATGGATTGAAACAGTTAAAAGCCTGCCGAGTCTGAGCAGCTTGCGTATCCCGCGACGCGTCATCTGTGACTCATATGCCCAGCTGGATTTCCATATATACACGGATGCGTCCGAGCTCGCGTATGGTGCTTGTATTTATGTTCGTAGTATTGACTACAACAATGAGGTTTCAGTTCACCTGCTTCTCGCTAAGAGCCGAGTCGCTCCCATAAAGCCCACGACTATCCCCAGACTCGAGCTCTGTGGTGCGTTGATTGGCGCTCGTATTTATGAAAAATGCATTAATGCTTTGCGAGCACAAATCAACCGCGTTATTTTTTGGACAGACCCCATGATAGTCTTAGGTTGGCTTAAAATGCTACCGTCGAAGTTACAACCATTCGTACGCAATCGTATTGCTGAAATTTTAGAAAAAACTGACAGCTGTACTTGGCGATATGTTCCTACTGATGAGAACCCCGCCGATCTGATATCCCGCGGTGTGAGTGTTGCATCTCTTAAGTCTCACAAGTTATGGTGGCATGGTCCAGATTATTAAAAGCGACATGAGTCGCACTGGCCCACCACTCCAAGTATTGTCAAAACTTTACCTGAAACTCGAAATGAAGTTTCATTACACACGTCATCTAACAACCCTCGCGAACTTATCGATTTAAGTCGCTTCTCAAATTTTCTAAGGCTCAAGCGCACCGTTGCCTACGTGTTGCGTTTTGTAGATATTTTAAAAAAACGGACTGAGCGTAAGAGTACGTATTTAAGTGCTGACGAATTACAAAATGCTACTATTATAATTACGAGACATTCGCAAAAACAATCATTTCCTGAATATGAATTATTTTTTAAAAAACGTGACCCGCCTAACAAAAGCCCACTAAATTTTTTTTTCGAATTTTTCGTTTGAGAACAATGACCCTATTGTTATACAGTCCACACATCATGTCACAAAGTTATTGTTTGAATTTGAACACAAAAGGTTGATGCATGCTGGCCCTCAGCTTTTATTGGCCACAATCAGAGAAACTTACTGGCCTATAGGCGGTCGTAATTTAGCTAAGAAATGCTATCGTCACTGTGTGCGTTGTAACCGCATGAAAGGTAGGGTATTTGCTCCATTAAAGGGCAATTTACACACAGCAGCGCCTGAAACCTGGAGGCTATGCGTTTGAAAGTGCTGCAGGCGTGGATTATGCAGGCCCCATCTCCTGTGCAAGTCGCTCTGGTCGAGGTTGTAAGCTTATTAAGTCGTATATTGCCATTTTTGTATGTTTCTGCACTAAGACAATCCATCTAGAACTTGTGGGCAACTTATCGAGTAATAACTACCTATTAGCACTACGTAGATTAATATCGCGGAGGGGGAAGCTCTTAAATATTTTTTCAGACAATGGTACCTCATTTGTTGGAGCATATAATGAACTATCGAAGTTTCTCAAAACCAATTGGGACTCTTTGGCTGCTGATTCAGCCCGAGATAATATAAATTTCCATTTTATTCCGGCGTATAGCCCTAATTTCGGAGGTCTCTGGGAGGCTGGTGTCAAATCGACTAAGTATCATTTAAATAGAGTGCTGGGCAATTGTAATTTAACGTTTGAGGAGCTTACTACTGCGTTGGTCCAGATCGAGGCGATCCTTAACTCTCGGCCACTTACTCCCCTCTCTACGGACCCAGAAGACTTGACACCTCTAACACCCGGCCACTTCCTCATCGGACGGCCACTCACTTCCCTACCCGAGAAAGACTACCAGGACTATCCTGTCACCAGACTTACCCGATACCAGCGTGTTGAACAGATCCGCCAGCATTTTTGGACTCGATGGAGTAAAGAGTATGTAGCTGAACTCCAGCAGCGTGTAAAATGGCAATCCTGTAAGCACTCCCTAAAGATTGACACTCTTGTTCTATTAAAGGAAGATAACCTTCCACCCTTGAAGTGGGTATTGGGACGTATCGTCGCTGTGTACCCTGGTGTTGATAAAATAAACAGAGTCGCTGACATCAGAACAACTAACGGCGTTGTTCGAAGATCTTTCAGCAAGGTTGTTCCATTGCTGCCCGAAGATGACGTCTACAGTTGAAAGACGAGCTTTCAACGCGTGGGGGCATGTTCAGGATTCAAATCTTCGCGCTACCCGTTCGATAACATTATAGTGTTCATAGATTTAAATTTACAAGTCTACTTTCCTACCTTCAATTTTTTTGTGCTTCCTTGCTAACTGTTGAATGGAGATTACACGTATCAGTCGAATTAAACCAAATTTTATTTAAAAAGTATACCCCCTACAATCGATAAATCAGTTTTTATGTTACATTTATATAGCTGATTTATTTAGCCAATATGCCGTCGATATCATGATAATTGTATGTCCTGTCATAGAGAAAGAACTAATTTTCTAAGATTAGTCCTTTCTCTATGGTCTTGCCAACGGTGACCAGTATTGTGTACTGCGGGTGAAAATCGATTATAAAAGCGGCAAGTATCACAAAAGAAGATGGTGAACAAAAATATAAAATTATAATAAACGGAATAGACTTTTAGCTCTGAAATGTATGAAATAACTTGTAAAGTTTCTAATTTCCTAGTATAATATGGTCCGATCATGAAAATGGGAGGTTAGAGAGGTTTTAATCACCATGGTACCGACTTCAGCAAGTTATTTTATACTTTCAGCCTTAAAAGGCAGTTGCGTTTGTTATTTAAAACAATTTATAACTTATTACTATGTACAAGTCAAAAAAATTAACAACTATGAGTACATAGTTATTAGCGGAGATTACAGAATAAGTCATTCTCACTTCACCCTTAAACACAGTTATGGTTGCAACCTGCTTCTAGGTACATCTGACACTGCGCTGGTACTAGACGGACAGTACAGAATTTCTATTTAAGGGTTATAGCTAGCCAGGCGGGTATTCGCAAAAAGTGCTACCACAATGCGGTGTAGATCAAACCCGCGGCGAGATGCAAACCTTGGACCCGCTGAGCAGCAGTCAATGCATGGATCATCACTGCTGCTGCTTTGTTTCATTTATTGTTAATGTTTTTGTCACGAGGTTCATAAACTATTGCATAATCTGTGTAACCAAATTGTTAAAATCATTGTAGTCAACAAATTTGTTGTTATCTGCAGATTTATCGTTCGATGTAAGTAAGTATTTGATCATGTTTTTAGATAAGCTGGGGTCATATTTTAAATGAAATAATTCGTTTCAACACAATATCGTGTATACCTTTAAATTAAAAGAGCTGTTATAACAATTATTATTAGATCGAGATGGGTATCTAAAGTCCCTTTATGACCCACTCGGAGTGCAGATATATATGTAAGCAAAACTTTATAACGTTTGATTTACTTCCACCGCGAGTCGAGACGTATCCGTGGTGTAGGTTCTTTTAATCATCATGAAGATGTCTACAAGTCTGTTTGTTGTTTTCTTTACACTTGTTAACGCATATTGTGCAGCACAAAAGGCAAGTTTTGTTTGGATAACAGCCGTACAAAAATGGGAGAGGTTCTTACTTTATAATATTACATTATTTGATTCGTATGTATACGAGTATATTCTTATTGTATACCAGCGGGCTGCGCCTGCTTCGAACGGATATTTATCGAAAATATATTAAAAAAAGTATTTAAAATTACAAATCTTTCCCCTATACAGGGTTATTGGTAATATCCTAACAACCTCTTAGGTTAAAAATATATCTCAAAATTGTTAGGACTAGCAGATGTCAACCCTAAGAGGTTGTTAGCGTATTACCAATAACACTGTGGAACGTTAGTGCAGGTTTGAGTTATCAGGTGTCACTCTCAGTTTTAAACCGATAAAGATGAATTTACTTTGTTTAGCTTTACTTTGAAGAGTGAAGCCATACAACAATTTTACAAAATTAAAATTTTGACGAAATGTTACACTTATACGAGTATAATATGGGAATAAAATATGATTTTAAGACGTTCAATGAAACTTTAAAAATTATTATCGATAAGTTAAAGAAATTAAACACCTTATATTTAACTTCTGTTCGTTACTGTTTTGAACAGGTTTGATGGGAACTTCGTGAGTAAAAAAAACCTTATTGTATAATTCAAAAGGTAATGAAAATTATCTTCTTTTTGAAATTCCAGCTTCATAATGGGAATCACTTTCATAGGAACATGTTAAAACTATGTCGATCAACTCGGTCACCATGGTCTCTTGCTCTCGAAGTACTGATCAAATTTCCCGCCATGCAAGGTTTAACGATATCTTTCGTCGGGCTTTAACCAGCGCCAATGTTGCAGCTATTCTTGAACCGAATGGTCTAATGCTCTACGATGGTTCTAAGGTTTTAGAAAATGCCTGACGGTATGACTTTAGTTACGCGGAAGTAAGGATGATCTTTATTGTGGGACGCTACATGCACGGTAATATTATCTATACAGTATTTCAACTTCATAGAAACGGACGAAGCGCGAGCTATACCTACGCGCCTCAATCTCGGCATGCGCTCGGCATGAGAACAGTCGCGATTGTGCCGCAGCAATGAACTAGAAATAAGTTCATTAAATATGTACATATTATATATGATGAGTAGGATATATTGTGCTGTTTTTGGTTGCATGAATTCGTCAATAAAGCATCCAGGGATAACTTTTTTTTAGATTACCTGGAAACTCTGAAAGGTTGGTAAGACCACAAAATAATTTTACTTATACTGGTAGGTAGGTAAAAAATGGAAAAGTATTTCCTTTTATCTCCTGAAAAAAAAGATGTCTGGATTAATAAAAAAAGTTAATATATATATATAAATATATGAGTAAAATAATACGATCGACACGAGTGAAATAGGTAGTTATAGGCGGTTCATGAATCGTGATATGGTAGGTACCTACGCTTGTGTTTAAGCTTCGGGGCATGTGTGTTTTGTTTTGTTAGTGTGTATTATTCAAAATAAAGACGCGGTATTTTATTATTAATAATAGTTGTTTATTGTACTGTTGTGCGGATTTTTTACACTTTAAAATTTATTAATAAAACATTTCGTACGTCTTAGTTGAGGCACAAATATTTTTAGGACGCAAGTTTTTTATTGAACACTTCCTTTTCAATTCACAAATTATTTTATTTGTTTATAATATATATATAAAATATATTATAAAAAAAAGTTTATTTACAATGACAGAACTAAATAGAAACACAAAGTAGGCAAATGTAATTATAGTGCTGGAGGTTGGCAGCCCTATCACATGTTTACGTACCGCGCTGCTTTAGGTAGTTTATTCAAGGACAGAGACGGTTTGAAAAACCTATAGATAACATAACCATGCTGCATGCGTTGACACTTTAGCGCCGTCACATCTTTCTGAAATAAACGTGAGGGCTGACGTCGCGACTACTTGAGCGTACGACTCAGGTCACGCAATTATGCTAATCTCGGTATTGCTTACATATTTGAACCGTTTGGTCTGGAGATATTGGGTCTGTGTGGCCTGGGATCTTATTTTGCGACGCGTGATTATAATGCCGCCACTTAATTGACACGCTGTCAACTGGTAGTGGATCGTGGAGCATTTGGACTGCCTGTGGTAAGCCTGCAATGGTCTTCACTGTACCTATCAGCCAGATTGCCCACAGCTGGACACAGCCTCCCCCATTAAGGAGGACTTTGCCATAATCCCAACGCATGGGGATCGCATATCAGTTTCTCAGAACGCGCTGCTGCCCATTTTCCGGTATTTTACCTTTAGTCGTCTCTTTAGACACCCACAGGTAGTAATGGGGTAATAAAAATAAAACATTCTAGCCAAACCCCACGAGGCAATGGTGTCCCGGTTGGCTTAATGCTTTCGTTGTAGTAGCTGAAGTGTTGTTTTTGTTCACCGACATAGTTTTCAGAATATGCAAGTAGAAGTGGCATGGGTATTGCTTGACGAACCGATAACCGATGGGGAAGAAAGTTTCTCGAGTGGTTACCACATTACACGTAGAGTTGATAGGCTCCCCACTAGGTGGACTGACGACATTGTGAAAGTCGAGGGTAGCCAATGGTTATAAGCAGTTTTTGTGATGTTCGTTGGGGGACGCCTTTGTGCAACAGTGGACATCTTCCGGCTAATGATGAAGATGAATATGTTCTGGTCTTCTAAGAACTAAATAGAAGCTGGATATATGTTGAAGTGTCTTATTTCTTGATAAAACTTCCTACTTTCATATAATAATTTGCATGACAGTACTCGTGGGAGAGGTCTTAATATAAGGTTCATATTAATTTTAATTTCAAGTTGTATGGACATTCGCATACCATTTTTTGTTGTCCCAAGAACCTGATGTTACTTTTTCAAAAGCATTGAAGCTGTTTCTAACATCAGTTACATATGAGATCAGGAGATAAAATATAAAACAATCGCATGGATGTGAAATTATTATATATTTTCAAATATTTTCAGGTTAGATATTTAAGTACGGAGCACCCTGTTATTACCTACTACAATGACAAACATTTTTCGTATTTTAACCTGACCTGCTCGCGCCACGAACGCCGAAACCCTATTTATTATATTGGAGCTCACTTTGACATGCGTTATGTTTGCAATTACAACATTTCGGTAAGATTTCTTTTATCTGTTTTATAATAACGTACCTGATATAAAAATAATTTAATTATAATTAAATACTGAGGTATTGAGTTTTGTAACGTATTTCAATTATTATAGTACATTGTTACAATTACTTTTATCAGCAATACAAAAGTTATTGATATATTCGCTATAGAAATTCAGATCTAACCCAAGATCTTGAGAATGTCCGCAAATGCCATCGTGAACAATTAATAACAAATATTTTAAGAAAACATTCAACGAATACATTAATAAAACACTTAAAAAATATAAAAATAGGGACAATTCCGCCTAATTTTCATGTCAACGTGACGTCACAAACTCCTCGCAGCCAAACCGGAAGAATATTCGACTCACTCGCCTCTACACGAAGCATTCTCAGGAGGTTTTGACACTTTGAGCGCACGATCGAGACTCCAGTCTCGATTCATTTAATGTTGTCTTAAAATACTTTTAAAATATTTGTTGTTATTAAATATGGACTTCTGCAAAGTATCGCCTGAATCTATTCATTACCATCGTGAACAGTTTTGCTGAAAGAACACCTCTCTTTCCCCCACCTCGCTGCAGTTGGAATACCTATAGGTCCATGCTCTCGTCCTGTATTCGAATAGATATTTTGGCATTTCGATTGAGCACGTTGATATGCAGATTATGAGTCGATTTGGCATCGCTGATACTGCACTACGCACAGAATTTGGGTTCGCAGTAAATCCTGACAATCTCTTTGCAGGGAGTTTTCTACTTCTACGAGTTTTTATCTAATCAATACAAAAGAAGTTTCGTCGAAATACAAGTTACGTTATGCGATGTAATTGAAAAGGATACTTTTTTTGGTGATAATTTACGGCAAGGAAAGTTTAAGGCTGGGTGTCCGCTTCAACCGGTGAGTTATAATATATAAAACAAACCATTTATTCAATAAAAATACCTTCTAGACTTACCTGCGTCATCAACAGCCCTCAACCCCACTATTGATCAAAATCCTCCCTCATGATCCCTACCTTTGGTTGTCTTAATCCCTACGATTAGCAGGCGACTTAGAGATTACAGTGTAATATGGCAGTTTTTCAGAAGGCGTTTTTGTTACCTCTTACTAATCCCAGATAGGTAGATATGGGGTGCCGCTATTCTAGCTCGGCAACCTACGGGATATACTACCGATAAAAAGGTAAAAAATAATTAATATATCTTATTTAATTTTTACCTTCTGCTTTAATAAAAAATAAATTATAATAACTATTATATTTTTATACATCAAGCAATATTTGCCGTAAAAAAATATGACTGATAGGTTAATTTTGACCACTATCTCACATGATGTGAGCAAAGATTTTTTTCTGGCCAATCTATAACTAATTACTCTCAAAGGCAGCTGCCGGAACACAGCGTAAGGTGCTTGGTAACAGATTCTACTTGAGGTGGCATTCGCAACATACCCTACTAACATGCGACTTCGATTTTGTCATAGAATTATCTAAAAGGGCTTAATATTTCAACAAAATTTACAGCGAAGATTTTACCTAGGTATGCCCAGTACACCTACGATCAAATTAGACCAAATCAGCTTGTGCAAAAAGATGCAATTTTTATTTGTTATGCCTGATAGGTTAGCTTTTGACCACTATCTCACCTGATGGTAAGTGATGATGTGGTCGAAGATGTTGTTCAGGCTAACCTAGAATTACTGGCTCTCAAGGATGCCTGCCGGAACACACCGTTAGGTGTTTGGAGACAGATTTTCAACTTGAGGGTGGTAGCTAGCCAGGCGGGCATTCGCAAAGTGCCCTACCACCATGCTATAACGACTGCCATCCTAAGACTACAACCGGGACCCACGGCTTAACGTGCCCTCCGAAGCACGGAAGCGCTCAGTAGTAATGTCACCAGCGGTCTCCCAACTCCTGACCGAGGCGGACGTTGCTTAACTTTGCTAATCGATTCAGGATGGCTATGCCAACTTCGCTACGAGCGCTACAAAAATAAAAATATTTGCTATTACTTATAGGCTAGCATTTCAGTTGCACCGGTTGTGAAGAGATGTGGTTGGTGTTGTTATCTGACTATTCTTAGAATGAAAAACAGTTGTTAAGGATAGCGCCCGAATTATACTATTAGTAGCTTCTTTGTGACCGATTTTCATCTGGAGAGTGTATAGCCAGACAAGCATTCACATAAGTGAACATGGCGTATTAATTAACGAATTTCTACTATGTCTACTGAGCGTTTTTTTTCATTTGTAGATGATAGCCTTTTGACCACTATCTCATCAGATAGTAGCAAGTACCAATGTGGTCTAAGATGTTCTTCAGGCTAAGCTAGAATTACTAGCTATCAAGGACAGCTGCTGAACCACACTGTTAGGTACTTGGTGACGGATTTTCCACTTGAGGGTGGCATTCGCAAAATTACCTACCTACATGCTATAATGACTGCTATCTTAAGACAACAACCGGGACCAACGATTTAACGTGCCCTCCGAAGCACGTGTACGATCAGTAGTAATGTCACTAGCGGTCACCCATCCAAGTCTAGACCACGGCGGACGTTGCTTAACTTAGCTGATCGGCCAAGAACGGCTAAGCAAAGTTCGCTATAAGCACTTCAATTATATTATTTATATAATTATTTTAATTGTTTTCAGGGAGATTACCACTTGTACAACATGTCTTTACCATTAAAAAACCTTCCACACAACTTTCCGTTTACAAAAGGTAGAGTATACCTGAATATAACGTCTACAGACACCAAAGAACTATTATTTTCTGGTCAAATCGATATGGAAATAAAGGAATATAACTTCAAACAAAGAAAACCTCGTTCGTATTTTCAGACGAGGACTGATGTTGTGTTTGGAGTATGAGGTTTTAGAAATACTTCGTTATTCGTGATAGGGCATCTACGCACTGAAGTTGGTTGTGATTAACAGAGTAATCATGTATTGCGAGTCGTGGAGTACGGTCAAATTTGAAAAAAAGATTGTTTGAACCATCACTATACTACCGCTGCTGGACTGTGGCGCTTTTGTCTGTGGCTTCAGTATGTTTAAGCTCCTTAATTTAAATAAGTATAATATCAATATATTTAATAAACACATTAAGATTTTGGATCAGGTCTTTTATTGTTACTATTAAAATTAAGAACTGTCATTTAAGTCTCGCTTGATGTCAATTTTCAACAAACATATTATAATATCTGAAATCAAACCATCTCTGACTGCTAAATTAACATGTTTTACCATCAAAATCTTGTTTGACGACGCAACGTCAGAGGTGTGACAGTTTCAATAGAGAGATTCTTCTCTAATGTATCAAAATGAGTTTTTTAATTAGTTTACTTATTAGGGCGAGCGAAGCTTGGCCTATCCCTATCCCACAACTTGAACGTTTTGTGGCACACTTTACTGAAAAACTATCAAGCCTATAGATTTGTGCTCTAACATATTAATTTAACTGCATATCTAGATGTGTTATCTGGCAAAAGAAATATTTATAACTATTTAAAAAAATAACATTAACAATTATTTTGTATTCATTGGATATTATGTTATTGTAATACTAACGCCATCTGTTAGAAAACCAAAGAGCAACATCGCTGCAACATAACTAAACTTACTACTCAAATACATCGTAGTTAATCTACTTAATAGTAGATGGCACTACCAGAATCAGGTTGTAAAATGAACGCGAGCCCTCAGCTTTTTGTTAGTGATATAAAAAAAAGCGGGCGGTCTTTCCAAGCTTTTAAAAAAAAACTGGTTCGACCAAGAACAAATGACACGTTTTGTAAAAGAAGGGTTATCCACAAAATAGAAATCCAAGCCCTACTCCTTCTTTGGCGCAGCTCCCGATAGGACTCTTGTGATGGACAAACAATGAAAAACACTACAAAATTCCTGAGGATGTCTGTGTTTCGCCATCCAGACCAGATATATTTCTATACTCAAAATATCTAAAGCGCATAGTACTTATAGAACTTACTGTGCCGTGGGAAACAAACTAACCTAAAGAAGACACAATAAAAATTAACAAATGTTATGTCTTAACAAATGAATTATCCAGAAACGGTTATATGGTTAATTTAATGCCTTAAAAGTCGAAGTAAGGGGTATACCAGGGTGATACCAGCGAAATCCCTATATAACCTACTTAAAACCTTGGCCTGTCAAGAACAACCGTAACTTCTATCCTAGAACGTTGGATACGCGGCATTAGTAGGACCTTACCAAACTTCTCTAGGCAGGGGAGGAGGCTTGAGCGGTGAAGGGTAGCATTGATGACATCTTAAAGGGGCCCCTTAACTCTGGACGGATTGCAAGTCTCAGGTACCTGTGACTTGGGCTCTTCCTCTGCAACTATGAACCCGGCATCCGCACGGTGAATCCATGGAATGCTACTCGTAAGTAGGTAATTCGTCTCGTCTGAATTAGTTTTCGATATTAATATTAATTTATACCGATGAAACAGCTTTCACACTAACGTTACAGAGGGACCAAATAAGGCTCAGAATTACTAAAAAATTGTATTATTGAGTTGATACATAATGTTCGCAGTACTTATTAAGTTTAGAATAAACAAGTTTCAACTGCACGTAGGAAATCCAACTAAAACTCTCCAGCAATGAAATTACAATACATAACTTTGCTGGCGTAGCGTTGCTCGAGTAGCGCGGAAACGTCGACTTTGTTGTTGACAAAAAAAATAGCACAATACAAGCATGTTTAGTAAATAAACAATAAATGAATTGTATAGTGACTAGAGATGATGAGGGCATTGTCAATGACAATAACATCTCATATTTGACCTGTTATCTTGAAATCAAAACAATAACAGGAGTAAGTAGACACATTATAATACAATGATAAAGATGTCAATGGCCTCAGCACGACAAATGAAGGTTAATTATATTGAATTATTTCAGTGATTTACACAGTATGTTTTTTAATATCTAAGTACATGAAAACGATAAAAATATTTTGTGAGGCCTCGCTTCACCATTTCATATTAAATTTGTATACTAAAATGGAAGATATTATTTTATATACATGGGCTGGTGAATGCACTGCATGTAAACTATGAACGTGATCTGAAAACATTTGAAAAACTTGATTTTGCAAATAGATCCACATTTAACAATACATATATAGAAAAAACTTTATTGTACACCTGAAAAATACAATACAAGTTTCCGATGTTAGGCTATTTTAAGCTAGACAACTGCGGTGCACCACACCACACTACACCGCACCACACCGCACCGCACAACACTACGCCATACCGCACCGCACCACACCACACCATATTATATTGTATTTATGATCATGCCCTATCCATATATCGAGCATGTCTCACCTTTGTTGCTTTATCTCTCGTATTTTTAGGTTTTTTATTTCTGTCTGTCTGTCTGTTACGCTTTCATGCCAAAACTACTGGCCTGATTTGAATGAAATTTGGTATGGAAATAGTTTGAGATCCGGGAAAAAACATAGGATAGTTTTTATCCAACTGCGCAAAAAGAGGTTAATGTTTTTGCGCGACAACCGACATAAGCGCGGGCGGAGCGGCGCCCGGAAAGCTAGTTGTTCAATAAAAATGCACTTAAATTGCAATCAAGCCGTTGGTTATTGTCATCCGGTTTCAGAATCATAATAATATGAAACAAGCATTTATTATTGAATGCATTCATTATAAATAAATTCTTTATTGCAAAATGTGTCTGTTAAAGTTTCATGGAATATTAATATTATTTTCGATTTCACGTGGTTATTTTTATTGTGAAGCAGAAAAGGTAAGGAGCAATTTTTTTTTTTTTTTTAAATATTAATATGTAAATGTATAATTCACGAAAAATAGGGTATTACATAGGTCTAAGGTATTTTAAATTAAGCTCTCCCATTTTGCCGTTACTCGGCATGTGAATATGGTGGCATTAATAAAATAATTACAATATATATAAAAATCAATTTAAAAATTCAATTTTTATGAAAGAGAGACAAATTTATACATTGGCACACAAGTCTTTGTCCATTGAATGCGATTTTGATTAGCACGCGATAGTGCTTGTTTTTGTATTTAGAATAGAAGTAAGGCACTTTTTTATAATAAAACTGACGCGGTTTCATTAATTTTACATTTAGTTAAATACTGATAATCACTTTCAGTTAAGATATGTCAACACGGAGCGCCCATACGTGGATTACGTAGACTACAAATATTTCAACTATGTCAATGTTACCTCCAGAAGGTATGGGCGTCAAGACCCATTTCATTATTTATCAGCAAGCTTCGAAACCAGATATATTTTAATAAATAATGTTTCGGTAAGATTTTTTATATGAATCTATTTCTGAATTTTCAGGACTGTACTGTTTTGTAACAGCCGGTTCGTCCACCGCTGAACACAGCCTCCCCTATTAAGGGGTGTATTTTCCATAATCTCCTCGCTTGGCAGGCGTCTTGGGGATCGCAGTTCTTTAGAAGGCGCTGCTCCCCACCTTCCAGTATTTTTCGCTTATTCGCCTCTTACGACATCCACGGGATGATATGAGGAGGTGCAATTCTAACCCGGCACCCCACGGGGCCATTTTTAGGACTGTGCTACGTCGATAGTAATGAATAAATAATATCAAGGTTTGCTTAAATTATACAGTGTTATTGGAAATTTGCAACATGTTAGAGTTGATTTCCATTAGTCCTAACAAACATTTTGAGATGCATGTTTTTGTTATTAGGTGTTTGTGGCAACTTTTATCATCAGGTGTAAACAACTTTTTTGACCTGAGCGTAGAGGTTAACAAGAGACTTTCAACATCAGGTGGCCCCCATTATTCTTCCGTCGCAAACACATTAAAAAAATATTTATCTAAAATGTTTGTTAGGACTAATAGAATTCAACTCTAAGAGGTTGTAAGCATTTTTCCAATAACCCTGTATATAGTTATATAAATTATATATAACTTATTTATATAATATGCCCAGCGAGCGAAGCGTCTTCATTTACCTTTGGGTAAAAAGTCTTTCGTATGTCGGTACAGATTTCCTGATATCCGATTTTTCTCCTCTATAGGTACAGGACTAACTAAGGTCGCTTAGCGCCTATGTCCGCCCCATTAAGAGTTACACTTACAGTTGCCTATGCCTGATTTCATGGTAAAATATAGCAACTCTTGATGGTGAACAGTACATGTAAGCGAGAAAATCGATCTTGTAAACAACTGCCCGTGGGGTGCTTGGTTAGAATTGCACCTCCCCATATCATCCCGTGGGTGTCGTAAGAGGCGACTAAGGGAAAAAACAAAAAAAAATGGAAGGCGGGCAGTAGCGCCGTACTGAATCAGCATGGTACCGACTTTACCAAGTTATTTCGTTCTCTTTCGTGTTAGAAGTATTGTTATTAAATTAATTAATTCGTGTGTTCCATAAGTTTTATTTTCATTAATTTTACAGGTGCATTTCTACGTCTTCGAGTTGTTGACGAACCAGTACAAAAGGAGTTTTGTCGAGTTGCACTTTATGTTCTGCGATCTAGTCAAGAGGAGAGATACTTTGTTTGGGACTGTTTTCATACAAGGAGGATTATCCAGGGGTTGTCCAGTTTTACCGGTCAGTTGAGGTTTCACAGAATTTTCTGCCACAAATAGATAGTATAACTCTCTATTTTACACACCATTAAGTTACGAAGTTACATTGGGCTTCCTATCCAACTAACAGTGAGCCTATCCAACGTATGTCTCAGCATAAATCGTTTATTCTTTCAACATTACTTATATAATATTACAAAATTAAAAATTTACGGCAGAAGAAATTTAAGTCATGTGCGGGATTCAATCCCGCGTCCATCCACCCCTTTAGCCGGGATATGTTCTGACCAATTGAGCTAACATGACAATGAATCATAGCTATTTTTTTTCCTATCGTCCCATCGTATTGGGATGGAGCGACATCTATAGTTCAACTTACGTTGTACTACAAACAAGACTAATTTTAAAATTAGCTTTAAACTTGTTAATGATGACGCAACCCTATAATTTTAATATTTTTATGTTTGCAATAACGCATGCTCTGCGGATTATATTACAAAATTACAAATTTACGAGAGGAAAAACGCTCTTGACAGGCGTCTTTGGTATCGCAGTTTAAGTTATCAGTTCCTAAGAAGGGCTGCTGGCCACCTTCAGGTATTTCACCTTTAGTCGCCTCTCACGACACCCGCAAGAAGAAATGGGCGTGTGAAATTTTAACCCTGGCACCCCACGGGACATAACGCACTTAACCTTATGATCCTCCTCCTCCTTGCGTCGTTTCCTCAATGCTGGGGGTCGTGACCACATCATGGTTTCAAAACCTGCTCCTTTATTATTTTCTTCCACTTGCTCCTACTTTCAGCGACATGCACGGCTTCTGAGGCTCTAATGTTCAGCGAGCTTCGGATTTGGTCTGCCTAGCGCATAGGGCTTCTACCTCTGGGTCGTGTTTCTTCGATTTTTTCAGTTTAAACCACTTTAAGTAGGTCACCAGGTTTGCGGGCGATATGGCCATAGAAGTCAAATATTCCGCCGCTGGCTTGAGCTTCGCCGCATGGTGGAAGGGCATTTTGCGAATGCCTGCCTGGCTAGCGACCACCCTTAAGTAGAAAGTCTGTCACCAACGGTGTGTTGCGGCAGCAGTCCTTGAGAGCCAGTGAAATTACAGGCACATGAGACTTAACAACTGTGTCTCAAGGTAACGGGCGCAGTGCAATACGAGATTTCAGACGAAATGTATCTGTTATCTGTAGAGGTTAGTCCGGTTAACATCAGGTGAGCCTTGAGCTTATTCCTTATTATCCTTCACAATGACATAAAAATCTGATTTAAAACACATTATTTTTCCCGGTTGTACCGAAAGAAACGGGAAATCTGATTGAAATTCCTGGTTTTTTAAAATACCGGGAATATCCGATACTTCTAGTCCTGGGAATTCCCGGGAGCAATCCATATTCCCAACGTAGCAGAAACTCTATCGAGACATACTTTTCTGTTTTAACTTAGACGACCTATTTTCTTATATGTACCCAACAACAAAATAATTAATTTTCTTTTTTAGGGAGCATACCATTTATACAATATGTCTTTACCAGTTAAAAACCTACCGCAAAATTTTCCGTTCACAAAAGGTAGAGTTTATACTAATATGACATCAACCGACACCAAAAGAGTCATTGTGAGTGGTCATGTCGACATAGAAATAAAGGATTTGAAATATAAAGTTAGATTACCTAAATAATGAGTTCAGAAGAAACAAGCAGCAAGTTTAGAATAAAGGTAAACCTCGTAGGGTCAAGCGTGTGAATTAGATGAGAAATAATAGGTACGCGTAACAGTTTTGCGAATGCACACGCTCGACCTTTAGAAGTATAAGTACTCACTTTGTCCGACTTTTCTCTTAGGCCAAAGCGCACGCAGTCATATTTTAGTCATGCATATTCTTGTTTATACAGGGTTATTGGAAAAAATAATTATATTATTAAATTAAATTCATTTATTTCAAGCTTTAAAGGCTCATACATATCAAAGAAAATCCAGGTTTTTTTTTTTATTTAGATCTAAAATTAGGTAGGTGCCTATCGCAGCAGTGCTGTTTGTATATGCAGTCCAATCTACCTGCAATCATCGGTAAGACGGTGTTGTCGCTGCCTCGCACTATACGCACTAGAGAAGCGCTTCGGTTGCGCATTGTTTCATGAAAACAATCTATGCGTGCCTCGGCGAACATACCCGAGGTGCTGCAGTAGCGAGACAGCCCCAACACCGCCCTAAACGCGTTATTGAATTGGATGCGAAGAGCATCATACGATGTGAGCGTGTATCTCGCCCACACGTATAGAGCGATGTACAATAAGCTCGGAACAGCGTTATTTTCACCTCCCTAGAGCAACGTGCAAACCTGCGAGCCAGCATATTTGATCTTATCGACAATACTCTTCGCTCCCTAACAATGTCGGCATTGTCCCTGAGGTCAGCCGTTAGTATGTGTCCCAGGTATTTAAATTTATCTACTCTTTCCAATGGTACACCACACAGGAAGGTAGGTGGCACATTTTGTGACCGTTTCGAACTGACCTCGAAGACCATACACTTTTAGTTACATTATATTGCAACCCGTGGTTATGAGCATATTCCTCACATATCTGTATTAACTTCCGAATGCCGCAGACCGACGCGGTCAGCAGCACCATATCGTCTGCATAACTTTAGTTATTCACACATATTCCATCGATATGGTAACCAACGTACTGGTTACCAAGCGCGACGATCAGTGCATTCATATACAAGTCGAAATGTGCAGGTGATGTCAGCCCCCCTTGTCTCACACCACACTGCAACTGATACGGATCAGACATTGTACCTGCCCACCTTGAAGCTATTAATTTGGTTTTTATACCAATATTTAAAAATATTTGTTAGGTCCCACGGTAAGTTAATCCCTCGAGATTTTTCCACAAGATATCGTACGAAACCAAATCAAAAGCCCTGGAAAGGTCGAGGAAACAGACATGCACAGGGGTTTTCCGTTTTGTGTAGTATTGGACGGTATGCTTAAGATACAGTATTGCACTCTCTGTTGACAGTTTGGATTGAAACCCAAACTGGTTATAGTGCAATTCTACGTATTCGTCCAACTGCGTATTAAGCAAATCGTCAAACACTTTGGCTATGATGGTTGCAAGAGATATAGGCCTGTAGTTACATTTATCAGCTACATCTCCTGTTTTATTTTTAACTACGGGCACTACAACAGTTTTGATGAGCTCACTTGGCAAGAAAGAATGACTCACGCATAACGTGTAGAACATTGCAAGGAATTTTGATACATGCGGGCTGGCGTGAAGTAGGTGCTCAATGCTAATACCGTCATATCCAGTTGACTTACCTTTTGATATTATTTCAATAACTTTAGTCACATACTTAGCGTTAAAGGTGGTCCGCACAACCCCGTTTAACTGCTTATCACTAAGCACCTCCTTCATCGGTCCCAATGGAGATTGGACATGAAAATGATCCTTCAAAATATTAGCAATGGCCTGAGAGTCACTCACACCATCGATGCTCACCGACAAGGGCATCCATTTTAATTTGATCTTCGTGGTTTTGACACCACTTGAGTCGTGATTTGAATACCCTTCTACTTTGACACATTTCATCATACAACCAACCTGTTTAAGGTTTACCACAGAGAACCCATTCTTTAAATTTTGTTCTGGCCACTAAGGGAGCATCGCTGATATACCTGTTCCACCCGGGTATGCGTGGTCCCCTCGCCCTACGCATCCTTCCTCGACTAGTCATTGCAGCCTCCTGTAGCGCAGACACAATGTCCGAGTAAAGTCTGTCTAGAACAAGCCTATGACTCGGGATTTTACAATGATAATCCGCACAATCATTAAACTCAGTTGGAAAGTCGATAGTTATTAATTTCTTATGACATACCTTGGTTTATACAACGATTTGTTCTTCAGATCTATCCCCACATACTATGGCATTATTATTAACTATTGCTTTGTGAGGTATTTTTGGAGTCATCAGATCAAATTTGCACTCAATAATTAAAGGAAAGTGATCAGACCAAACCGTGTCATACTTTACATAAACATCATGAACACTTTGTTTTGCCGATTGAGTTACCACACAATGATCTAACCAGCTACAAGAACCGTAAACATCACTTATAAAAGTGTATGTATCGGAGTATTTCCCTAATATTTCAATGTCAATACAAGTCCAACACTGTTCTATACAAAAAGTCATAAGTTCCGTGAAAAATAATTCACCTGGGTTTGCGTTAACATCACCTAATATAAAAACTGATTCTACGTCATATTCATTAATAATAGCACTTACTGTACCAAGGCAATCCGTAAAATCCGATAAATTATCTTTATGATTTGTAGGCATGTACACACTCCTAATAACCCTGTATATTTATAACTTATTTCACCCCTAAATACAAAACATACAAACGAATATTTTTGAAAATACTTTATCTTACTATAAACTGGCAAACCAGAAGCATAGATAGTAGTGGGCTTGGATATGCATGTTAAATTGCACCGAGTTTGAACACATAGTATTTGACATATCACAAAACCACATTTGTATGGAAAACGTTAAGTGCACAGTTCCCTTAATGTTTGTATTGTCCTACCAATATTTTGGTATTTTTTATAGTTAGTTATATTAAAAATAAAGTTTTATTGTGCAAAAACACATTTCGTTACATTTATTATTTTGACCTGACAATGTTATCTATCTCTAAATAATATCAATTTAATATATTATAAGTAGGTTTTGGAGCTTTGATAGCCCAGCGGTAGTAGCTATGGACAGCACCGTGCCGCAGGTCTGTCGTACGTTCCCAACCGCAAAAATTGCATCTAATTTCTTTAAAATTACATTGAACTCATTTAAATGCATTAAAATTCCTTTGTATACATATAATAAATACACAAAAATATTTTAGAAAAACATTAAAAAAATATATATTCTGAAAACTACGCCTAAAAGGAGGATGTATTTATTATTATTGCAACTTTGACATTTTTAATGTTGGACAGGATATACATTTATATAGTACCTATACTATAAATACAAAACCTGTTTTGTTGTAAAGTGTAACAATATTTCAGACTAAAATTAAAACATTTAACTAAAAAAAAATAAAAATTATTGAAAATTTATAATTTCAAACTATTATTCAAAGACGTCTCAAAACGTCTGGTCGACGTTACTTGTGACCATAATGCTGGCATATACTTTGGACAAAGGATAAGCATTGCCATACAAAGTGGCAATGCGGCCAGCATTTTGGGAACACTGCCTAATGGTAGCGGAATATTGGATTAGTTTGTAGTAATTTTAAGTTTTTTTTTTATTAATTTTTCAATATTTTAATTTTAGTCTGAAATATCTATTGTTACGCCTTAATGATTTATTTAATATTTTCATTGAATGTTTTATCCTTGAAAACTAATGGTTATTTCTCCGACAAATTCATGAGCGCTAACACAGGTGCGGCGCGGCGCCTGGGATTTGTCCACGGGTGGGCAAAACCCGTTTGCGGGCTTAACTAATAATCGTGAACGAACCTCGTACATTTAAAGCACTCGGACGTCGAAGCAGAATGATTCGATGTCCGATGGCTTCAAAGCTATCTGGAGTTGGTGAATTTGTCCTCATCGGAGATGACAATCAACTGCCTTAACCTGCCCCAAAGCTTGAAAGGTACACAGGTGCGAAAATCTCCAAATCCCCAAATCCCTCCTCAACACCTTATTCCTGGTTCGTACACAGGAAGAAAAGTAGACACTGACAAGCCCGGGGTACGGAAAGGGAAGGGGATCTCGCACCCTTACCATTCACGAAGCGCAGGGACTGACATACGAGTCGATCATCGCCATCAAGACCAAGAGCAGCATGAAGGTGCACGAGAGCGTCCCGCATGCCGTCGTTGCAGTTTCACGGCATACTGGAACCTTCACATACTACACAGATGACGAAGAAGACGCCATAGGACGGTTCGTTAGGAAGGCGATGGTTGCTACAACAAAAGTCATCCATGATTACAACCTTAAAATGGCGATCAAAGATCGAAATAGCGCGGTAATGGAGGCCCTGTTAAAACTTTCTGTCTGTGACGTGGGAGAATCACAAAAAAAAATATTCTGTAGGTGTATTTTATTGTAGTCCCAAATTATTTTCATAATTGTAATCGTTGGCACGGGTATCCGTATCCGGAGCGGTCATGAAAAAAGAAAAGGAAAGTGAAAAGTGTTGTCTAGCGGTGTTGTGTGTCGGGTAGCCATCTTCCCTCAAAAATGGTTGAGGAAGGCGATGGCTGGCACATTGATGGGTCAACTCGTGAACGGGTGTTGCTAGAGGACTCCGGTCTGCTCTGGATGCTAGTGCTAACGTCATTACCGGAAAAAAACTTATCTTTTAACACTGTTCCCCCTTAGAGTGTTGCATGTTTCCTATTTCTTATTTCTTGTTTTAAATATTTAAAAAAAACATAATTGAAAAAAGTCGCGGACCCTGGAGTCTGTGGAGTGTAGATTTATAAAAAAAAAGTAGGGCAATATAACAACGAAACAATGAAGTCGTTTTCCTTCCCAACGTATCTCAGTATATATTATAATTCCTTGTAAAATACTCGTAAAATAGACAATTTACTCAGAGCATCAAGCCACCTCGACTCAGCCAGCGACAGCTCATTTGAGAGCGCCATCTACATTTTTTACGCTGATCTAAATATGATAATTATCACTGTTGTCGTGAGAAATAAATATTTGTTATGCAATGGTGCATAGTTGTTATGGGATAGAATATGGCTTTATGACTACATCTTGATGTGACTAGAAAGCTGGTTTGACTAATTCGCTTTAAGACTAATTTGACGAGAGTACTTGTATTGAAACCAGTAAAAGCGATAAAATCTAAGATTGAACCATAATAGGCGTGTCACCGCAATAGGCAATTTGTCGCGTGGTACAATGTCTGGTGGTGAGGTATTGTTCTTGAAACGTGAAGTTTAAAGTCAACAGGTTGCGGTAATATTCTGCAAGTAACTATAGAATTCCAATAGAAACTAAACATCCCATTGAAAAGTTCTTTTTTTTCTTTATATTATTGTGACGGAACATGCTCGAGGCCCACCTGATGTTAAGCGGTCTAACTACTGCCTATAACAGATGCATTTCGTCACAAATCACGAATTGCACTGCGCTAGTCACCTTAAGACATAGTTGTTTAGTCTCATGTGCCTGTAATTTAGCTGGCTCTCAAAGACTGCTGCTGGAGCCGACATTTAGGTGCTTGGCGACAGATTTTCTACTTGAGGGTGCGTTAGCCAGGCGGGAATTCGCAAAATGCCCTTCCACTATGCAGTGAAACTCAAATCCGTGGCAGGATTCGAACATGGGCGCGGCAGTCCATAGCCAATGCCACTGAGCCATCACTGCTTCAAATTCTATTACGAATTTAAGGGAATAACATAAAATACAGAGACCAGGCTTCATCTCCGTAGATGACAGGTAGTAGTGCACGTCTACAGGAAACGTGACCCCGTAATAGACAATGTCACGTGGTCAGGCATGGTCTACAGGTGAAAATCATGATGAAAGGTAAACATTTTGGGCTTTTCCACTCCCTGGAATTTCCCACTGGTGGGTGGGCGGGGAATTCAAGTTTCCCTCTCCACCCACTGCACTAGAGTGGAAACCTAACCTTTAAACTGCTTTATCGATATTAAGGTTGGGAGTAAAGTCAAAATTACAAAACAAAGTACAAAAGACAAAACCCACTTCAAACACAAAATACGCATTATAACGAACTCAAATACTCCCTCGTCACATCTCACTCAAATGTAAATGGAACAACATGACTAGCACTAACTTGCGAATGTAAAACGAATCATCAAAATCTGTAAAGAGTTATGAGGTAACACACACAAAAAAATACTGTAAAATTGAGACCCCTTCCTTTTTTCAAGTCGGTTAAAAATAATGGTTTTGCCGTGGTAATAATTTTGGAACAGTTTCGCGACTCTTACGATGGTTTAACTGCGGTGCCGCAGGTCCATGATCCATCGCCTGCTTGAGCTTTACCGCACGGGAGAAGGGCATATTTGGGAATGCTCGCCTGGCCAGCCGCTTCAAGTAGGAAACCTGTCGCCAAGCAACTAACAGTGTGTTCCAGCAGCAGTCCTTAAGAGCCAATAAAATTACTGGCACATGGGACTTACCAAATGTATGTCTCAGGGTGACAGGCGCAGTGCATAACATCAGGTGGGTCTCGTGCTTGTTCCGTCACAAGCCCATAAAAAACATACCATAAGGTAAGGATTTAGGAAAACGACACACACTACACACTATGTGTTAACATAATAATATATCAACTGTACTGTATCAGCCAGATCGTTCACTGCTGAATACAGCCTGCCCTATTAAGGGGGTATTTGCCATAATCCCCACACTTGGCAAGCAGTGTAAGATGGCAGTTCTTTAGAAGGCACTGCTGCCCACCATCTAGTATTTTTTCCTTAGTCGCCTCTTACGACATGCAAGGGAAGATATTGGGAGGTGCAATTCTAACCCGGCACCCCACGGGAAAATATATAAACTCAAAGTTAATATATAGCACATAATGAAAAAACTTGCATATCTGTTTTTTCTGTAACCATTAATCCAAATGTATTTTCAAGCGAAACGCAGGTACATTACACATTATAACTACCACCTACAGCTCGTTACTAAGCGCGTTGGACTGACAAATTGCTCCACCTTCAGAGCACTGTACTGAGTATACTTAGAGGTATTGGAGCGGATGAGCTGTGGAATAAGTGAAGGAATAAGTAGGTTACTTTCGCCTGTTAGTTCAGGTACCTTACGGTTTAAAACTCCCGAGTAATGGTCCAGAAATGTGTGCTTTAAAGGAAGTATTTCAAATTTGGATTGGACGAAGATAATGTTCTTTTCAGCATACACGCTCGGAAAAGTATTGTCATTCAGTGTAGAAAAGTATTTTTTGTCTAATATCAAACTTTTTTTATTAACTCATTTACGCGAAAACCGTAGTCTCTCATCCACAGTTACCTCATGAAAAACTCCACCATTGCCAGAATATCTACTATTAATGACTTAGGAGTCATCTTTGACACAAAGTTACTGTTTGATGCACATATTAGCAATATTATCAACTAAGCCTCGAAAGCCTTGGGATTGGTTTTAAGGATGTCTTCGCAGTTTATAAAAAAAAACCTTAAAAATTTTATACTGTGCCTATGTACGATGCCACCTTGAATACGCTTCCCAAGTTTGGAATCCAAGTTTCAAAATGTACATAACCCGTATTGAAGCCATACAAAAACGATTCCTCCGTTACCTTCAATACGGCGCAAAAGTGTATATGCCAGATTATACCTCTCGCTGTCAAAAAAATCTTATTCCCACTGCAGGAGAGGAGACGTGTTGCAGACATGGCCTATCTCCTAAACAGAGCAAACGGCAAGGTCGACTGTCCGGAGTTGCTCGGTCAATTGGGGTTATGTACCCCAGCGGTCACCCTTAGATATCCGGAACTCTTACACATTCCTAGTGCATCGTGCAAATACAGGAAAAATACTTACCTCATTAGTGCATGCAGGTATTACATTAGTACATCTATAAATATAGATCTGAATCTATTTAATCTTCAGCATTACAATTGAAACGGCTGCTGAATGACAGATATTTCTCTTAGTGTGGTGTACTTAACTGTAATTATTATTCGCAACACTGTAATCTCGTCTGTGTCTATTGACTACATATATTATTTACGGCCGATATAACACTTTCATATGTATATATATATTTCAATAGAAAATATATTCTTTATTTTATATTTTTTGTTTATAGTATTTTGTTCAAGCCTTACTCGGCTTGGAATTCTATTATTTTTATTTTTTGTTTTTATTATATAAGAAAAACTAGTTACAATAATATTAATAAAATATAAAACAGAAAGCCAATTATAAGGTTTCACAGATATATAAAATGACGTTAAGCCAGCAATGCACATTCATACCAATATATACATATAAACGATTGCCTTGGAATTGGCGTACGAGTTCGTGCCGTTTGCCGTGGAGGTGACGGGGCCGTGGTGTTCAGAGGCCAAGAAGTTTGTGGCGGATCTAGGGCGGCGCTTGCGAGATAGGACACGAGACCGGCGGTCAGGACAATACCTTGTACAACGGATTTCCCTCGCAATACAGCGGGGAAATGCGGCCAGCCTAATGGGCACGTTTGGGCAAGAGAATAAAATTGGGACGTAATCTTTTATTAAGATTTAATGTAATTTTATTGACGAACTGATGAAAAAGTTATAAACGATTCAATAAATGAATTATAGAAATAATTATTTGACTTAGTTTGACTGTCATCATGATAATATAAACAAAAAATATAAAAATATAGAATAAAAAATATATTTTCTAGGCGCAGCTCCCTGTAGGACTACAAATTTGCTGAGGATGTTGGTGTTTTGTCATGCAGACCAGATATATTATTATACTCAAAAAATCTAAAGCGCATAGACTTATAGAACATTCTGTGCCGTGGGAAACAAACTTACCTACAATAAAAAATAACAAATGTTATGATTTAACAAATGAATTAACCAGAAAAGGTTATGTGGTTAATTTAATGCTGTGGAAGTCGAAGCAAGAGGTATACCAGGGTGGTACCAGCGAAATCCCTATATAACCTACTAAAAGACCTTGGCCTATCAAGAACAACCATAACTTCCATCCTAGAACGTGTTTCCAACGTGGCATTAGTAGGACCTTACAAATTTCGGTAGGCAGGGAAGGAAGTTCGAGCGGTGAAGGGGATGACAATGAAAAGGGGCCCCTTAACCTTACTCCCTGGATTGCAGTTCTCTGGCCCCTGTGACTTGGGGCTCTTCCTCTGCAACTATTGACCCGGCACCCGCACGGTGAATCCATGAAAGTGATTCGTCTCGTCTAAATTATTTCTCGATATTAATATTAATATATACTGATGAAACAGCTTTCGCACTAACATTACAGCGACCAAATTAGGCTCAGAATTAATTAAATTGCATTATTGATATGTCGATAGTTATTGTTCGCAATACTTAATAAGTTAAGAACAAACAATTTTCAAATGGACGCATCCAACTTTACAACTTTGCTGGTGTAGCATTGCTCGAGATGCGCGGCAAGGTCGACTTTTTTGTTGACAAAAAAATGACCACATTTCAAGCATTTTTAGTAAATAAACAATAATTAAATTCCACAGTGACAAATGATGAGGACATTGTCATTGACAATAACATCTCATATTTGACCTGTTATCTTGAAATCAACACAGTAACAGGAGTAGGTAGATACATTATAATACCACAATAAAGATGGCAATGGCCTCAGAACGGCAAATGAAGGTTAATTACCTCAGTGATTTTCACAGTATATTTTTAATAAGACACAAAAAAAAAATATTTCATGTAGGTATGTACTAAGTACATGACACAATTTTGTTTTTTTGAGGCCTTGCTTTAGCATATTAAATTTGTATAATAAAATGGAAGATATTATTTTATGTAAATGGGCTGGTGAATGAACTGCATGTAAACTATAAACGTGATCTAAAAAACATTTGAAAAACTTAATTTTGCCCCTGCTCCGGCAATTTATAAAATTATCTGGACTTTTCATATGAATATTGAAACATAAATGTGTTAAAATAACTATAGAGTCTTCTAGAAAAGTTGTAGCATATATTAAAAACGATGTCAGAATGAATTCGATCAAATTAAAAACGAATGGACTCAATCGAAACTCGTGTGTGAATGTGTGTTTGTTGGTTTATTCTTTGATTAGGTCCTTCCACGCTGCATCGACAGAGCAATGGATTGACCTGCATTTTTGCCACAGATATAGTTTTGAAACTGGAGAGTAAATAACAAAGTAACAAAGTAGCGTACTTTGTAAGCCCGAAATAGTTTGCAGTTCCTGTTAGAATAGAGCACGAGCGGTGCACCGCACCACACTACACCATTTTATATTGTATTCATGATCAGGCCCTATCCATATTCGAGCACGTCTCACCGTTGTTGCTTTATCTCTCGTATTTTTACGTTTTTTTATGATATTTTCGTTTTTGATGCGGTGCGATGCGAGGCAAGGCGATGCGATGCGATGTGAGGTGATGTGAGATGACGTGACATGAAGACAAGTGCTGTGACGGAATGTGACGTGGCAAAACAACGAAATACAATGCATTATGTTTAAAAAAAATATGTATAATGACTATTTCATTAATACCTTATCATTTGGTGACGGTATGATGAAGTAATTCAGAGTTCATAACATTTGTAATATCCAAGAGATTAATGCAGTATTTTATCACAGATCCACATTATACTCAGTAAACAAACAAGTTAATGTAACTCAACAATTGTTCAATAAAAATGCACTTAAATTGCGATCAAGCCGTTGGTTATTGTCATCCGGTTTCAGAATCGTAATAATATGAAACATGTATATATATTAGTGAATGCATTCATTATAAAAAAAAATCTTTATTGCAAAATGTGTCTGTTAAAATTTCATGGGATATTAATATTATTTTCGATTTCACTTGGTTATTTTTATTGTGAAGCAGAAAAGGTAAGTGTAACATTTAACATATTTTTTTAAAGAATAACATGTTAATGTGAATTTCGCTTAGCACGCGATAGTTCTTGTTTGTGTATTTAGAAGTAAGACAATTTGTTATAATAAAACTAACGCGGTTTCTTTAATTTTACATTTAATAAATACTGATAATGACTTTCAGATAAGATACGTCAACACGGAGCGCCCATACGTGGATTACGTAGACTACAAACATTTCAACTATTTCAATATTTCCTCCAGAAGGTATGGGCGTCAAGACCCGATTCATTATTTATCAGGAAGCTTCGAAACCAGATATATTTTGATAAA
The DNA here is from genome assembly GCA_963854805.1 of Plagodis dolabraria. NCBI lineage: Eukaryota > Metazoa > Arthropoda > Insecta > Lepidoptera > Geometridae > Plagodis > Plagodis dolabraria. Next base: position 5,542,196 of record OY978443.1, on the reverse strand, counting down.
TAATGTTTCGGTAAGATTTTTATAAACATAAATATCTGAATCTTAAGGACTGTGGCACGTCGATAATGATAAATAACGAATACCAAGGTTTGCTGAAATTATACAATATCATTGGGAAAACTTTTGTGATGAGTTTTTTTGACATCAGGTTTAAACAACTTTTAACAAGAGACTTCTAAAATCTGGTGGTCCTCAGGCTTCTTTGGTCACAAACACATTAAAAAAATATTAATCTAAAAATGTAAGTTAGGACTAACAGAAGTCAACTCTAAGAGGTTGATAGCATTTTTCCAATAGCCCTGTATATATATTTACATAAATTAGACATACCTTATTTATATAATATGTCCAGCGAGCGAAGCGTCTTCGCTTACCTTTGGGTAAAAAGTCTTTGGTATGTCTGCACAGATTTCCTGATTTCAAATTTTTCTCGTCTATACGTTCAGGACTAAGGTCACTTAGCGCCTATCTCAGGCCCGTTACAGTTACAGTTGCCAATATGCCTATGCCTGGATTACATGGATATATATCACAACTCTTGATAGTGAACAGTAAGTACATGTAGGCGAGTGAAAATCGATCTTGTAAGCAACTGCTTACAAGCTAAGTAATGCAAAACTATTCATCACTGAATAGTGTGATGAAATTGTTTCGTGCATTATAATTTTTGTATTAACACCTGCCAAACGAATAAGTTTACAAAATCACAACGAACGTTTTTGAAATGTATCCCACTCTTTGTATTTTTTTTTACTTACTTGTAAATTTGTATGATGAAAATGTTGTACAGAATCAGCATGGTACCGACTTCAACAAATTACTTCATACAATTCAGTGTTAGAAGTATTGTAATTAAATAAATTAATTCGTATGTTCTAAAAATAAATATTTTAATTAATTTTACAGGTGCATTTCTACATCTACGAGTTGTTGACGAACCAGTATAAAAGGAGTTTTGTAGAATTGCACTTTATGCTCTGCGATCTAGTCAAGAGGAGAGATACTTTGTTTGGGAGTGTTTTCATACAAGGAGGCTTGTCCAGGGGTTGTCCAGTTTTACCGGTCAGTTGAGGTTTCACCAAATTTGCTACAAATAAATGGATGGATAACTCCATATTGTACACACAATACATTACAATATAATAAAATACGAAGGCTTAAAATCAAATGTTACAATGGGTGGCCTTATCCCCAACAGCGATCTCTTCGAAGCAAAATATTCTAAGGAAATATATACCTATCTCGTCATCTTTTTAAGCCTATCTTACGTATGTCTCAGCATAAATCGTTATCTCTCTAAACATTACTTATCTATTTATATAACATATATAGTAGATAAATCTTTTGAAGTAAAATTTTAAAAAATAATTGCAGTAACAATGTATTGCCAGACACGTTTGTCTGGCAATGGTTCCATGTCATAGGCGCCAAACCCATTGCCAACTACTGGGTTTTGGTCCATACTAATAACTTGTCTGATATGGAGATCGATATTGTTTTAGGTTCCATGCCTCGCAGTCAATCCTTATAATAATATGTAGATTAGCGGAATTTTTGAAGCGCTCGTAGCGAAGTTTGCTTAGCCATTCTGAACCGATCAGCAAAGTCCGCCTCGGTCATGAGTTGGATGGGTGACCGCTGCTGGTGACATTACTACTGAGCGCTTCCGTGCTTCGGAGGGCACGTTAAGCCGTCGGTCCCGGTTGTTGTCTTCGGATGGCAGTCGTTATAGCATGGTGGTAGGGCATTTTGCCAATGCCCGCCTGGCTAGCTACCACCCTTAAGTAGAAAATCTGTCGCCAAGCACGTTACAGTGTGTTCCGGCAGCTGTCCTTGAGAGCCAGTATTTCTAAGTTAGCCTGAACAACATCTTCGGCCACATCATCACCTACCATCAGGTGAGATAGTGGTCAAAGGCTAATTTATCAGGCATAAAAAAAAACACAAATTCATGTGATACTCAACAATAAATAGGACATTAGGTTAATATAAAACTGTTATTTTTTTTCAGGGACCATACCATTTATACAATATGTCTTTACCAGTTAAAAACATTCCGCAAAATTTTCCGTTCACAAAAGGTAGAGTTTATACTAATATGACATCAACCGACACCAAAACAGTCATTATGAGTTGTCACGTCGACATAGAAATTAAGGATTTGAAAGAGAAAGTCAGATTACATAAATAATGAGTTTTGAAGGAACAAGAAGCAAGTTTAGAATAAAGGATATAAACCTCATAAGGTCGAGCGTGCGAATTATATGAGAAATTATAGGTACGCGCAATAGGATTACGAATTCACACGCACGACCTTTAAGCTAGCTTCCCACGGTCCGCGGTATCGCGGACGGACGCAGACTAGCTCGCAGCACACACGCAGAATATTGGTATCATATTGCTACTGCTAATATATGAAAGAAAAACATCTTTAAGTTGACATGACGGCTTTTGGAAATAAATCTAAGATACAAAAGTTTCTAGGTATAGCAGCTGGAAAAATTACAGATGATGTCGTTGTTTTTCACTTGCTACAGTGCCCTTCAAATCTAAACACAGCAGTGTTTGCACACTGCTGCTTGGACGAACAATATCTGACAGTGTGGTTGTACCCGCCAAGACAGCCTCTTGCTTAAAAGGCCTACCATCTGGTTTGTCACATGATTGGCGCCACCCGGGGACTGCGTGTGGGTTATCAAGAAAAAAGTTATCGTGTGCGTACATACACATAGGTCTACTTATGACCATGCTGGCCATAGTTTATTTAGATCATACCACAGATTACCCCCTCTAGATACCACATTACAAGATTTTTATTCGTATCCGAGCTCTCCAAAGTTAGAGGTAGGTGCGGATTGCGGGGACTAAAACAAAAGCGCTCTCATTGGCTATTTCATGGTCGCACTAGTTATATACCAAGCAGACACTCACCGTAGGGATGGGCCGAGTCGTAGGAACATATTATACTTGCGATAATTACGATTGAATCTTGTCGAAAAAAATACTATATATATTTTTACCTAGAATTCTTTGAACAATCAAGGTACTTTTCGTTCTGCATATTTAAAAAAAAATATAGTTAGTATTGTATTTTCTGCAAATACCTACTTGTTGACTTAGATGCGTATACACCTAGGTTTATATAATTTTTTTAAAATAAATTAACCCAAAAATGGAACTTACTTCAACACCCAAAAGGGTGAAATAACTTGTTGAAGTCGGTACTATGATAGTTCAAAAGTACCTATTATGACAAATATTGTGCGCATGGTACCGACTTCGCAAGTTATTTAACTTTTTTGGGGGTTAAAACCGGTTTAATTTTTTGGTTAAAAATATTTTTTCACTCTCTTTAGTGACCTTTGCTACCTACAGGATCGATTGTCTTTCATTGTCAACGACTATATCATCAAGTAAATATTGTTCAGTTATCGGAGTGTAACTCAATAACGGCTTGACAAATTTTTATGAAATTTAAATGGCAGCAAATAACAAGCACCAGCTTTCAAACTAAAAAAGAATTTTCAAAATCGGTTCAACCACACAAAAGTTCGGAGGTAAGAAAAAAAACAGACGAAATGAGAACCTCCTCCTTTTTTGGAAGTCAGATAAAAACGATGTAAAACTTGTTATTCCCTGGTGGGTATTTATGTAGGAAACCTTAAAAAAAAAATAGAACAGGTATTATATATGTAACACGTATGAGTTCTTCAAAAATATAATTGCTAGGCTTATATTATACTGACTGCTGTTTTGATGTTTCTATTGTAATAGGTGAATGATTATTAAAGTTGTGTATAGTACCATAGAAATCTCATCAATAATAAGCAATTTTATATTATTCCACTCTTGTCTTTTTCTCTGAAAGCGTTGTCCGGTCAAGAAACGCATGATCTCTGTCCTGCCGCATGCCGGTGTTTTATTTATTTGTATTACTTATTTGTCTTCAAGAAGCAAGCGTAGAAACGTATAAGACAATATTTATTTGTTTTGTTATTAGTGAACAAATGCATATTGAATACTACAGTTACATAATGTTGTTATGTACTAAGCATGTTCTAGGCATTGATTTGTAATATTTACACGAAAACATTTTTTTTCCCCTTATTTCATGAATCATGTCTCCCTCTTTGAGTTTTTAAAACGTTCACTAGTCTATGTTACCCGGAATAACTCAACGCTTCTAATGCTGTCTGTGTGTGGAATAAAGAAACTCAGAAACATACATACATGAACCCTGAAAACATAACTCTCCTTTTTTGGGCAGTTGTCTAAAAAACATATATTAAGGTAAGGATTTAGGAAAACGAATCAGACATACACTAACACATAGTGGAAAAAACTTATATATCTGTTACCATTATAGGTATGTAAAATGTGTTTTCAAGCTAAACGGACGTATACACTACACATTATACCACCTGCAGCTCGTTACTAAGCGCGTTGAACTGACAAATTGCTCCACCTTCTGAGCGCTACTAAATGTACCTCGAGGTGTTGAAGCGGATGCGGTATGGAATCACTGAAGGAATAAGTAGGTTACTGTCGCCTGTTAGTTCAGAAACTTTATATATTAAAACTCCTTAGTTTTGCTCCAAAAATGTGTGCTCTAAAGGAAGTACTTCAAATTTGGATTTGAGGAAGATAAAGTTCCTTTTAGCTTACAAGCTTGGAAAGTTACTGTCAATCCGCATAGAATAGTGCTTATCATCCACTTTCGTAAAAATGGGTTATTTTTTATTTCGAATCTTTTTTTATTAACAGTTCCGTTAGTTATGTTATTATCTTCAGTCCAGTATGTTATTATCTTCGTCGTCGTCACCAGAATCACTGTCGCTCATAATCAAAACACCCGTACACGCCGCACTAATCGTATCTTGCGACAAAGTGTTTAGAAGGTAGTGTTTAGAAATGGTTTCCACGCTGGTGCCAACATCCATCCACGGTCGCTATAAAAAATATTAAAAAAACTGAATCGTAAATAGAGGTACGAGTATGTATCGGGAAAAAAACAATATAGGTGCTGCAAAATAGGAAGCTCATTTTCACTTTTGGATCTATTAGTCGGCGTCGATTCAAAAATACTCAATTAATTTTAACCCGGCGCCAATGATGCTGGGTCATATTGACACGAGGTGATTTTAAACCTTCGTAAAATGTTTCAACACTTGTCGTGTAATTGACCTTTCGTGTAACTGGAGATATACCCCATATCTCCAGTTATGGCACCTAGTACCATACTGCTACAGGGTTTATAACCTGTAGCAATATGGTAGTAGGTGCGACGACACCTGCGCAGTGAGATACAAGTGGGTTGCGACAATTCGGGTAAATATGACCCAGCGTCATCGCTGGCGCGGTATTTTCGTAAACTATTTTAATTTCTTTATTTCGAGTTATTGTTCACTTTTCTTACGTTTTTTTTGGATTTTAAAGGAAGATGGCCTTGAATGATCATCCAGAGATAATATTGGCGATGTTGGAAGTATCAAACTCTGATGAAAATGATCGTGATCCATATCCAGGTTCTGATATCGAAGTGTTGAAAGTTTAAAAGACTGATTTTATAGGCCCTTTTTTTGATAAATTGTTTTTGTGATCTTTGTATTGGCATAAAAATATATTACTAATTTATAATGTTTAGGTTTAGTTAAAAAATAACATAAATATGCATGTTATGTGTTCAGGTTGATTTTGTATGCCTTTTTTTAAAACTCAATAACTATTTAATTCATTAACTTTAATAATTTTTGTTTTATTATGTCATATACCCAAAATACCTTAATTTCTAAAATGGTTACCAAAAAATGTTCGTTCGTGTAAAGATACTGTAAATTTAGTCTGCCGAAAGTTCGGGTCATGATGATAGGGATGCCCGTTACGATACGATATATCGGAATATCGATACAGCACTATACGATACAGCGATATTTGATGCGATATTTTGACCATACGATACGCTTCGATATATCGCATTCTTATAAAAATATCCATATTATAAATATACCGTATTATGAAACTATGTCGTTGATTAAGTCCAGGCAGTCAAAAATAATTCCTACGCTAGCTCCGCCCATGCGGCGCAACGATCCCCGCTGCACCGAACGACGCGATGTGCAGCGGCGCACGCGTCTCGCTAATAAAAATATTTGTGTACTTGAAATTAGATTCGCGAACACAGATACCATTGAGACGATTTCAACTTTTTTTATAATCTTATTCACGTGACGCATTTCGATACATAAAGTAACTTTGTATATACTGAAATTGATGTCACGTTTGTATTTTTATCAACATTACTAATATTTCTTAGTAAGAAATTGATTATTTGATTTACTTTCCAAAATTATTCTTACGGTCGACAGTAGCTTATAAAACTAAAGTCAAAAGTTTTACTTTTTACAATATGATCATGTCTGCTCGACTTTATTGGTATATATTATTATGTATGAATGTATTGGTAAATATATCTGTGCTGAGGTATGGTATTATCTTTTGGGGCAACTCAACTGATAATGAGTTAGTATTTAAGGCACAGAAGCGTTGCGTACGATCCATGTTCGGCTTAAAAACAATTGATAGCTGTCAACCATATTTTGAAAAATATAAAATTCTGACACTTCCGTCACTTTACATTTTTGAAGTAGCAATGTTTGTAAAAACCAATCCTGATTTATTCTTAAAAGAATCAGATGCCGTTATGCGTAATAGACGAGATAATTTAAAATTGTCTATATATCCAGGCAAAAGCAAGATGTTGCGCAAAGGAATATTAGGAATGGCACCTAATATTTATAATAAAGTACCAAAATATATTAGAGACATGAATCATAATTTATTTAAAAGGACATTGAAAAATATACTGACTGCAAAATGCTACTACACAATAAATGACTTTTTAAATGATACATTTTGACATATTATTATTATTATTTTCTATTTTTATTTCACTGACACAATATCAATATCCTTTTATTTAATTTAATTACTGTAATTTCCATATGATTGAAGTTAATATTGTATAATATAATTTACTATAATCAAAAATTTGATATGTTGCACACCTTAATGGTATACCACAGCGCTCACCCAATTTATAAGACCTGTATACAACCTGTGTTAATGCAATAAAAATAATTTGAATTTGAATTTGAATTTGAATATATTATTCATATTTAACTGACTTCCCAAAAGAAAGAGGGTTCTTAAATTTACTTGTCTATTTTTTATTTTATGTTTGACCACAAATAACTTTTTTACTGAACCTTACAATCTTGAAGATTATTTATTTGCTAGTACAGTTTAACTTTTAATTGGTTTCATTTTAATTTCATCAACATCGGTCGAACGGTTTGCCACTTACAGTCAAACTTACTAAAAAGTAATTTGCCAAAATGCCTTGACGATCGCAGTGCTTCTAGCAACGAATGTAAGTGGCAACTATGAATATAGATGAAAGTTATTGTTAAATAGTGATAAAATCTATAAATAATATGTGAATAATAATCTCTCTAGTAAAGTCTGTAGTCATCAGTATATCAAATAACCTGTCTAAGTCAGTTACATGAGCACAAAATTGAGATCATAATGCACCGATATCAACCAGTTAGTTACCAGACTTTTGAATTAAAAAAATTGTTTTCAAGTCTTTTTTTTTCTTTGCTATGTTGTTGTGTCGCAGTCTCTGTGTTTATAGAGAAAACATATTGCACCAAACCAAAATAAAGTGAGACAAGGGTCGGAATATGATGATGGTACATATCAGCCCAAACGGCACGATATATATTGATAAATGGGGGGTGTTTTTAAATTCTCCGTAGTAACGAAAGTGATTTCTACTGATTAAACTTACTACAAAAATTTCATTACCCCTTGGCGTGGACGATAATTTATGAATGAATCAACATTGTTCTCAGTATCTTGGAATGCGATTAATCAGATTACACATCATTAGAATAAAATAAAATACCATCAAATTGAATGAGCATAACAATATATTATATTCGGTGAATATGGGTACAATTGACCTGAAATAAATGGATTTGATTTGATTAAATGTTAGTCGTGGCCAATATATTTTACCATGACTCGTCATACAAATATGAATTATAGTTTTTCATAACTGTGCTACGGTACACGTTCCCATAATAATATAAAGTAGGTTGTTTTTTTATTGCTATCATATAATTTTTAACTATTAATTACTAATGTTGAAAATATGTTCGTATACATCCTATTACGTTTTATTTTTCAGTTACACTGGTGAACAGAAAGGTGTTATTTTACTACCACTCTGCTTTTAGATACCAACTATGGTAAAAATTAGATAGACCAACCAGATATAGATCTAGCCACTTCTAAACAGCAGGATAAGATTTTTTACCAAACTTGCAGAAGAGTCTATATACGCAATTGTAATGGCCTTAAACTTAGGGTTTTTTAAAAATAACACAACTGCAGAAACATTGTAGACAACATGTTATACAAGCTTCTTTTAATGCAACATGGCAGATAAGTGAGAGAGTGAGTGGCACTGGAACAGGTGACTAAATTAGACATTTAAATAAAAAAAGTTGATTCTTAGATTGTTAGTAAGTGGTTATAGACAAATTAAGTTAAGATGTATATAAATTAACAAAAAATCATTTATGAAATAAAAAATATATTAATTTCAATTTATACAGTATTAATGATTATACAGAATTAATTATATGCAAAAGTGTACGTGAGAAATAACGAGTATCGGAACGGAAAGTCAAGTTTTTTTTCAAGTTTGCAGTCCCCCCGATCGTCACCCTGTGACCACGATCACTGCAAAGTGTTTGAAACGTCAGGACAAAAATAATGATAAATATACGCGATTTAAACCGTTAAATGTTGTTTAATTACTATGTGTAACAATCGCGAAAACCTAAGACAACATTAAGTCAAGTCTTCTTTTTATGGCGGGAGGAAGTACTGAAGCATTTGCACTTTGATGTTGCAAGTCACCCTCGACAGCCTCCTCTTGATTTTATCTTTTTCTAGAAGCATCCGCATATTCTTGATCCCGGATCAGTCTTTTCTTAGGGTGGTGGGGATCGACCAGCTCGGGCAGAAGGGAGTTCATATAGAATGTGACTAGTTTTGTCTCCATTTTTTTCGTCCAAAATTCTTCATCTTTTTGTAGAATTTCTATTTTTAATTTGTTGTCTCCATACTACACGGCAAATTAGCATTTAGTTATATTACAAATGTTTTTTTTTTTTTTATGCCTGATAGGTTACCCTTTGACCACTATCTCACCTGTTGGTAAGTGATGATGTGGTCGAAGATGTTGTTCAGGCTAACCTAGAATTACTGGCTCTCAAGGACAGCTGCCGGAACTTACCGTTAGGTGCTTGGCGACAGATTTTCTACTTGAGGGTGGTAGCTAGCCAGGCGGGCATTCGCAAAGTGCCCTACCACCATGCAAAATGTGCATTCAGCCTTCAGTTTGATAATATCAATCAGATTTTTGATTGATATATATACCTGCAAAATACATTTTACAGACAATCAGTTACCTGAAGCCTTCAGAAAAGCAACTGTACATTTCTGTTTGTCCGACAATCAATTTCGCACAATTTGTAATATAATTTGTAAGGATAAATGTCGGGAGAGCAGTCGAATGACACCTGTCAAAAATCCAAAATGGCGATTTCAACACGGCCACCATACAAATTGCTCCGCCCCTGCTGAAGCTCGGCCTTCAGAAAGGGGGTGTTGGGAATATGAATAAATGAATTTAAATACATAAATTCAGATAATTTGCACGTCAGATTTTTTGCACGTCAAGAGTACAACATCGCTCTTTACCATCTATCTAATACCCTAATAACCGAAAAGGGGGTGAAGGCAAGTATAATACGTATCAACGATGGCATTCGCAAAGGAGTATTGCTTCAGGTAGGAGGCCGGCCATAAAATTTAAGTCTTACTCCGCACAATTATGTCAATGCGTTGTCTTTTGTGTAGGTACTCCGAAAAAATATATTGTTTATACCGATCCTACAGAGGTGTGACAAGTGCAGGGCGATAATAATGTAAAGTTTTTTTTCAGTGTAAAAAAGAAAATTTCATTGTATTTATACATTTATACGTTTTTTTATTTAATTTTACCTGCTGCTCTGCTATGGATAGGTCAAAATAATTTTTAGCCTAATATAGGTAGTATATAAAATATTTCCTTTACGAAATTTCCTGTGAATAAAATTTGCAAATTTAGCAATACTAAAGTATTATGTTCAAAGAATTACTCACTTATTTTCGTGTAGTGGAAGAACAGTCTAAACTTATAATATGAGATGGCGACTCCGACAGTTCTCCCTGTTCCGAGTGATCTCGGACTTCGACTGATTTATTATTTTTTTTCCTGAGAAAGAAGGTGCATTTTTGAGCACAGTCTTTTTTTATTATACGAGTATATACACAATCTATTTATTCCACTCTCTTATTTTTTTATAAATCGATACTTATATGTACATGTCTAAGTGATAAAATGTATATTTAAAAGTACCTATGCAGGTGACTTTGTAGATAATCTCTTGGATATATACCTACTTGCCTGATTCTGAATATTCTTTCATTGATATAAATCTACATCTAGTCTTGAGGGACATAAAGAATGTTCGATGTTTTATTGCGATATACCTACCCACCAAACCAAATGCTTTGATTTGCTACGCTTGTGTTATTATTATTTAGCAACACTCAACTCCATTTACGGTTGAAAGGCAGCTGTACTTTAGAGCCAGATAATTTTAGTTTACACCTGTTTGGCACCTTCAACCACATCACTTACCATCAGGTGAGACCATAATTATACATATACCAGATATTATTATAGTACCCTACTAATCATACTTAGATAAGTACGACATATAGTTATTTTACAGCTCCATTACAGTACTATAGGAAACCTAGTTGGTATAGAATCTCTTAGTTCGGTCGAGATACCTAGTATGTTTCATGAATAGAATAAACACAAACGAATATTAAATTTGCATAGGTGCAATAGGTAAAAAAAAACTGAAATATTATACGCTTTTGCCTCTCTCATAATTCTTGCAAAGTCTTTGTATCGACTCTTCTGCTCCCTTTTTTTATTTTTTAGTTATCTTTATTTCCCATATTGATTGATATACCTACCAAGATACGTATTTATACTGCTCAGGTGATAGCGCGCGAGCGACAGGTCCACGTCCAACGGCGCACAGCGCGGCACTGAAGGACAGCTCTTACGCATTGATTTTATTTCGTAAGCGTAAGCTAATAAGGTTGAATATCGAATCTTCCGATTGACCGTTATCCTGCACAGAACTAAAGGTCGTAAGTCTAAAACACAATTTAATTTATTATGAGAATACTAATAAGTCTAGGTAAAATTTACTTTTACAGTGGATAATAAACTACATTTCCTTTCTATGTGTATTTATTATTGATATGTAACTGACGTAGTTTCCAAGAAAAATCCAATAATTTAAAGAAAAGGCTTCATTTAAAAAAATTAAAACTATCGAGTAAATTTCTTTCAAATGTGTTTCTGTCTTAACAACGGATAGAAAAAGGTTTGAAAATCAAATATTTAAGTTAACGTGTCGATTGCATATTTAAGTTGGTTAAAAAAACTAGTCGAATGAGAGTATTTTTTCCGCAGCCTCGTCTTAATTTGTATAATTTTAAAGTTCCTATTACATCATCACTAAACGATAATAGACAGTGCCATTGAATATATTGTTATTAGTAATAAGAGAATGATAACGTCGACAAAATTGTTTATAGAACAAGAACAGCCAGCTTTTGTTTAGACTTGGAGCTAGATTTGAATAAATCTTTGGACTTTGTAGTACCGTCAAGTACATATAATTATTTGTTTCTTTTTAAAAAATAAAAGAATATAGTAAAACTACTAAAAAGATAACCCTTTGCACGATATATACTCATTATATCGAATATTAAATGAAAGGCATGCGATACGGTTACGATACGATATATCGATACAACGGAAATCGATAATATCGCGTATCGATACAACCAAGTTCGATACAGTTACGATGCGATATATTGATACAATACACTTTTTGGGCATACCCGACGTCATTGGCCGCGTAATATTTTTCACGTCATTAGCGCCGAGTTAATTTCTAAATAGATAAGAACACATGGAAGATTTATGTTTAAATTTCTCCTTCTCATTTCTTCCTCTTTCAATCTTATCTATTATACTATTATTTCGACAATGCGGTAAAACTCAAGCCCACGGCGGGGTTCGAGCCACGGACCTGCTGCGCAGCAGTCCATAGTGAAAACCACTGAGCTATCACTACTTCAAAACACAAATTAAAATGACAATGGCCATGAACTTAACTGACAAAATTGTAGTACATCACTTTGTTTTATTATCAACAATTTCCGCAGCGCACGCGATATAACGATTTTTTTACTCGTTGGGTAACATAATCAAAGTTTCCATGTGGATCCAAGTTTTTGAAAATATGTATAGTCTTTGTTCATCAGGGATAGCGTAGGATTCTAATGGTGAAAGATTTTTTTAAAATCGTTACATATAAAAACACATAAATACTAAAATACAAATCTTCCGTCTTTATAATATTAGTAAGTATAGATATCGGTTTAAAAAAAAACTTGTTTTTGTTTCAACTCCAATAATAATAATAATGTTTATTTCAGTAACCAGGATATACACAAATTGTAAGTCATAGATAATATTATCAAGACTAATATGTAATTTTCTTACTGCAACAAGGTATTAATTTTTTCAAATGTTGAAAATCAATTTGCACCCGGATGCTGGGCTTTTGGCCTCGCTGAATAAGAGCTCGGTGTTCAGCCCCGCCGAAAACTCGCCCTTCGCTTGAGAGCTTCTCCTTACATCACTAATAGGACAATTATTTCCAAATTCAGTTTAAGAAACTCTCTTATCTGTAAAAATATACAGAAAACCTTCAAATTAAGAATGATAGATGCTCGATCGACAGGTGCCATTTAACTTTTCCCCAAGATCCAATAAACCATATTATTGTACTATGCTGGCTCCCTCGATTGTCTGTGACACACGTTCCAAATTAATTTCAAAATACCATAAAAGCTTTTAGTACAGCCGAAAATATAAGGTTCAACACTTCTAATGCAGTATGAAGAATACGAAAAGTTCGAAGGCAATTCCATGATGGCGGATTCAACATGGTCACCATACAAAGTATTGCTAACAGCGCGGCTTTCCCGAGGTTATTGCTTCTTATAAAGTCATTTGATGATTGCCATATTTACACCAGAGTTTCTGATCATATCATCAGTGAGAATATATAAGTAAATAAGTATTCCATTTTTATCGCATGTCTACTTGGGGGTACCAAGGCACTGTTTGCACTCGGGTGCTACATGGTCTAGAGACGGCCGTGGCTAAGATATACGTTGACAACTGATAATAAAAATATTATTAGAAATAGTATAATCCAGTAGAATCGACTGAAGACCACTATATTTCATCAGGGTCTACCAGGAATCACCAGGGTCTACACAGAATGCATCCAAAACTGCAGATGCCTCCCATGAGCAGATATTTTGCATCTATGTTAACCGCACAAAACTGCTTGCAAACTGCAACTTTGCATTTGGTGTGCAGTTGAAATACAAGCCGTCAGTTCGGGAACACAAGAATGGTGTTTGCTTGTTATTTCAGTGGTTGATTTATTATAAAAGTTGGATACATACTCGTACACTCACCGTTCGTAGATGCTTACAGCAAATTTTCCTGGAATGCGGGAAGATGCACAGTATTTCACAAGCTTCTCTTCAGGGTATTATATTCTCAGCTGAGAGCACCTAAACACCCACACACGATATTATAACTTTTACAAAATTTAAAGTTCCTGAAACCACCACGCACTTATGCTGAATTGCAACGCTTCACTTTATTTGACATTTCATAATTTTCCCCCGGCCAATTATAGTTTTATCCAGGAAATACAGAAAAACATAAGAGTACCTACATATTTCGCACTTTTTAAGAATACACACACCCACAGCACGATGATATTGCTTTAACTAACTGTTATGTTTGCAAATATTTAGGTAAGAATTTTACACCCCGGCTTTAAGCAATTTGCATCGTTTTATCGATCACAACAGAAATTGAGATTTGTTCTCACTAGGAGCGCTTGATTTGGTAGCGTGGTTTTGGCGGGACGTGGCATACCGTTTTTAGGGTTCCGTAGTCCTGACAAGGAACCATGTCCGTCTGTCTGTCCGTCTGTCCGAGGTTTTGCTAAGGGACCGTTAGTACTAGGAAGGACTTTTTTGTCGTCTATCTCTTCGTGTGTTATATGGTTGAATAGGTCTTCTAAAATGACTTAGGGTTTGCAATTACTGTTTTTCGATTTAATGCTCCATTAACAAAATATTACACTTTAAAGTGTACATTTTTGTTCCAGCAGGGCGTCTCCCCCCCTCTAAAAGCTAAACTGCTAGCTTGAAAAATCTGAAAAAATTCAAGCTGATAGTGCGTTTTATGAACTTTAAAGGAAAAGTATAGCGGTTGACATAATTTTATTAGTTTAGCAGTAATAGTCGTTGAACTTGGGTGTTGGATAATTTTGTACCAAATATAAAATCTATAGAATAAATCCTTTAAAGTGACTAAGATGAAGTAGTTGGTTATTTATAAGGGGTGAAGACTGGCATTGAAAACTTAATCTAAAATAAAAAATCTTAAAACTATAACTATGCCCTATGTCATACATAATAGACTAGCTTTCCAGCCGCGGCTCCACCCGCGCGTATTGCGGTTATCGCGCAAAACCATTAACCTCTTTTTGCGCAGTTTGATAAAAACTATCCTATGTCCTTTCTCGGGTCTCAAACTATTTCCATTAGTATAGATATGAAAGTACAAAGATTCGACTTATATAGGTAGGTATAAAGTACTTTTTGGACCTTATCTTTGCCGTACACTATAAGTGTTTGCTGTCTCTAATTGTTGTACCAAGGTCATCGATCACTTCATTTCACAAATCATCAATTTGCTGATTGTACTGCTCTTCAATAGTGTAATTTTTTCATCGGTAAAGAGAATATTTCTCTGCCCTTCACTTGCGTATCGCAACGGAAGGCACTCTATTTAATTTTAAAGATTGATTTAGGGCATATACTGTATGGCGACGATAAGCACTGAGCTTCAGGTCTTGTTTTATAATATGCGTCATTTTCCTAGCGGGAATCTTCATTTCTCGCAATAAGATTATTGTTGAGTTATCATAATATTTTTACTTCCTAATGGGATTTCGACCAATTCTGGCTTTTACAGCATTAATTTGTAGTTCTAAGACACGCGGCTGCCCTGATCTTTTATGGTCTTCGACCTAGGAAGTGTTGTTGTATCTGTTGATATTACGATATACGAACATACCTACGGCTGATACCTAGCTTTTGAAGTGTCTGGAATATGACCGACGCGACGGCTCAATACCTACTTTGCACAAGGCGAATACTGCTATCCTATTTTCTTTAACACCTGATTTCATATTGTTATTTCATAATGAACACTAAATAATATATGAAATGGCGCGAAATCGAAAGAAAATTTTAAAGTAATAAACGCATTCCAAATTCTAAATAATTCTAAAGCTGAAGAGGTTTTATGAAACAGTATTTATGGCCTATATAATATATATTATACTAGTTATATGTTATAATAGCCCATTTATAAGCTTACTTGCATATATCGGTGTATACTTTTTATTTTTCTTTCATATATAATATCAATAATTTTATAATAGAATAATTATTTATGCTACAACAAATAAATTAAATGACATTCAAATTCTTACAATGTACCAACGAATTCTGAATCGCGCTATCGTTACGTTTTCCTTAGATTATCTACCTAAAGAATTCACAAACGAATTTTGTTTAATTTTCGAATTACAATTGAAATAATAACTTGGCGGCAATCGTACTCTTATTTCTTAGATTTAGCAGGAAAAAGTGGAGGTGAATAAAGAACTACAGAATCGTTCTATATTATGATAATGGGCTTCTACGGAACCCTACATTGTGCGTGGCTCGACACGCATTTGACCGTTTATTTTGTTTAACATTGGATACGTATGATTTGTACATTTGCCCTTTGTCAAGCAACATGTTATGTATGTTGTGTATCATGTTAAATTTGCATACTTAAACCTAGTCACATCACAGTATGCAATTCTAAGGCGTGTAGGTTTTTTTATTGCTTGTAGGCAGAAATAATGTAGCCTTTGACCAATATCTCACCTGATGGTAAGTGATTATGTGGTCGAAGATGTTGTTCAGGCTAACCTTGAATTACTGGCTCTCAAGGACAGCCAGAACGTACCGTTAGGTGCTTGGCGACAGATTTTCCACTAGGTAACTAGAAGTCGTGAGGAAGTCAAGTTTCAATATGTCATCCTAGAGATAGAGAGATAATGTTGTGTAGATCGATCGCACATATCCGAGGTGATGCCTGTAATATACCGATATGCTCATAGATATACAAATTGCTTTCTCTTTTCTGTGGTTTTACATGGTGGAAGGGCATTTTTGCGAATGCCCGCCTGGCCAGCGACCACCCTCAAGTTGAAAATCTGTCGCCATGCACCTAACGGTGTGTTCCGGCAGCTGTCCTTGAGAGCCAGTCATTCTAGGTTAAGCCTGTTAACACCTTCGAACACATCATCACTTACCATCACGTGAGATTGTGGTCAAAGGCTTACCTATCACCAATTAAAAAAAAAAAAGTATATGCTTTGCGTCTGTTTTAATTTTATTCTTCTTTTAATTCTATGTTCAATATATTATGTATTACTATCTTGACTATCTTCTGCATGTCATAAATCAATCCTAAGCTCTGCATATCTGAGCTAGTTTTAAAACCAATGCTCACCTGTCCGTGAGGCCGGGTGCTGACTATACGGTATTAGTAAATTTTTCAGTTCAATTGCAAAATAGTTTTTACCGTCGTTATGCTCATTTTTGACCACAAACTCAGCTGATGATATAGAAACTGGCTCTCTAGGACAGCTGCTGAATAAACAGTAAGATGCTTGGCAACTATTTTACTACTTGACGGTACTAGCTAAGCCTAACGGTTAATTTGACGGCACTGGGCCATCACTACATGAATATTTCTAGGTTATTTGTGTAGGTAAGGGAAATAAGGTTTCAAAAGTCAATGCAGTTTCTGATGAACGTTAAGTACACCAAGATAAAAAACACTGGCCAAGAGCGAGTTAGGCTGAGTTCTTTTAGAGTTACACATTGCGGATCTAAAAAAATATTAAGTATTAAAAAACCCATTAATTTACTCAATGAACGCTGTCAATGACACATAAAAAATATTGGGTGCAAAAAATATTATTATTTGCCTACTCCTCTAAATAATAATTTAATGAATTTTAAGTTCAATATTGAACGTCCAGCCCGAACAGTTTTTATCTAGCTCACCATTACCTTTAGTCGTATCGTATCAAAAAACACATTAGTGCCCGTATAGTAGCGAGCATATCACCGTCGTCGCGACACCCATCTGAAACTGATTTTGATTCTTAGTTAATTTTAGTTCATGTATCCGCTTCTTGATTTAAAATTTTTCTTGTATCCCGATAATGATCTTCACGCTATATATCTAATGATAATAAAATTATAGGACACCTCATTTGTCTAAATAGCAAAAGTAGGATGAACTAATACTACTTATGTTTTTTGGCCACGATGGGAAAAGTTTACCCACCCCTGCTTTAAACTGTGAAATACCACAGTAGCATAGCAGGGTGAACATTTAACTTGTTAGTATCAATTTCTGTAGCCTAATTATTTAATTTGTTACGAACAAATCTGAAATCAAAGAAAAATTGCGGTATCGCGACTACGTATTCTCATTTGCTACTAACTAAAGCTGTTAATATCTTGACTTTAGTATAAAATAGCTTTAGTGCTAGCTAAAATAGCTAACAATGTGAATACTTAATCGCGAAATATTTATATGCATAACGCATATGATAAATGTTTAGGCGTAATACATTACAATTAATGACCATTTAAAAATGTAAGCTACGTAACCGGATGACGGCTGGAACCATGAACTTCGTTATAATGTTACATCATCATTTGAAAATCGTAAAGCAAAGTTTCCACACATATGACATACCTGAAAATTTACTCAACAATGTTTTCAAAACTTTAAAAAGGGACAGTAGCTGGTATAAGCTCATTTTAGGCATCTGTGGGGTGATGACGACAATGAAGATGTTGTGGAATTGTTTCATTTAGTTGATTTTGGTACCTCAAATCCTACATAAGTTAAATATATGAAAATGTCTTTATTTTGATGAATTTTTATATCAGCTTATGTTAATTATATATCACCTAGTTATATTGACATATTATTTAGCGAAATCTAGTGCCGGAGTCTAGTTCCGTGGGGTGCCGGGTGCCCCGTGGGATGGCGGGTTAGAATTGTAGCTCCCCATATCATCCCGTGGGTGTCGTAAGAGGCGACTAAGGGAAAATATTGGAAGGTTGGTAGCAGCGTCTTTTTATAGAACTGTCATCTTACACTGCGATCCCCATGACGCCTGCCAAGCGTGGAGATTATGGCAAATACCCCCTTAAAAGGGGAGGCTGTATTCAGCAGTAGACTATCTGGCTGTTGCAGTATAGTGCGTTTTACAATCTGGGGGCCAACTCCCATCTCTTAATTCAGTCTTATATTAACATTACATTTACAATTTTAATTCGCACCGCCACATATCACTATTGTATACTTACATAAAAACTTCGACGTGAGAGCGGGATGCAAGCATCGAATCAAGTCATTTGTGCGACAGAGGTAGCACTATATGAACATTATTGTTTCGTGGCGGCCACGGTACTAACCTTAGTATCAATAATTTAAACTTGAAACAATGACGTTTGCATTCCATAATAGTTTATAAAAGGTGGGAGTTGGGCCCCTGGATTTTAGCAAGATTAGCGCCTTTTTGATAAGAGTATGGTGCATTTTATTTTCATTAAATGGCAACACATGGGTTGTTGTCTAAGTAGGATCTACACGGTTCGAAACCACGGGCTCCGCCCATTGGCCTTGGCCTTAGGATGGCAGTCGTTACAGCCTAGTGGCGGGCGAATGCCCGCCTAGATAGCCACCCTCAAGTAGAAAATCTGACGCCAAGCACCTAATGGTGTTTTCCGGCGTCTGACCTTAAGAGCCAGTAACTGCAGGTTAGACTGAACAACATCTTCGACCACATCATCACTTACCATCAGTTAAGATAGTAGCCAAAGGCTAGCTTATTAGCTAAAAAATGTCTTCAAAATCATCTTACTACTACTCTAAACGAACATTCCAGCAAATCAGTCAAAATAGATCACTTCAATTTACCAACCCATGATCGGCTGCGTGCTTATCTATTCGACTTCACTAAAACCACAATACAATCGATTATCCGTCCTTTTTCACATCACTAGCTTCGCATAGTCACCTTTATCCTAATGCAACAAGGTCTAGTATAATAAACTAGAAAGGTAATAAGTAAAAGTCGAAGCGAGCATTGCCAGTGACGTTTACGTCAGTCGTGATCTTCTTTTGTTCGTTGATAATGCAACGCGACGTCAGAGAGAGGGAGTGTGGGCTTTGTTTTCTGAGAGTGGATTCAATTCTTAGTAGATTATCGATGTCTTTGTATCGTTACGGGAACTCAAGATGGTCTTTAGTTGAACGAATAGGAGTAAGTTGGTTTTTAAGACGCACCGAAATGAATTGTTTTTTTTTATAGCGTAATGGCTAGCCTTTGACTATCATCTGACCTGATGATAAGTGATGACGTGGTTGAAGATGGTTAAATGGAACACACCAGTGTGCGCATGGCTACAGATTTTCTTCTTGAGGGTAGTAATTAGAGTGGCGGACTACCGCAAACTCACATTAAAATAAAATATTAGGTACAATAAAAGGAGTGTATATAATTTACAAATTATTTTTGAGGTGTTTATTTTTCTGTGAAGGCAGATAAGTAGTTTGCAATCAGGTCTGATTTACCTTTGTCTGTTATTAGCTTTTCTTGAAAGCCAGTTAGTATTATGCTTTTTCAAAATGTAATATTTATTTACCAAAAGGATTGTTCAAAACATAAAGGTTCCATATTGCGCGTCATTACCTAACATTTTCATTTAAATTTCAAATTATAACAATATTTTAGAGGACAGAGAGAGTTAGTTCATCGGTCAAGTTAATAATGTCCACCATTTATAAGACGGGGTGTTTTAAGTGCTTTCTTGTGTTTTCTGGGAGGGAAGAGCATTTCTTCTGAATGGGAGTGGTGTACATGTGTGGTCCAAGAAAGAAGATACTAATTAATACGTAAGTGAATATTGAAGCTTTTGTAGAAAATTACGATTGTGGTTAGTGCTTAAGGCTAGAGTGCACGTATCGTTTTTCAAACTAAATAGATTGTAATAGATTATTGTATAGGTAGATTTTGGTAATCAGATAGTTTCCTTCAGAGTTACCTTCAAATGGAAAATCTGTCATCAAGTACCCAATGGTGCATTCCGGAAGCTGTCCTTGAGAGCCAGTTATTCTAGGTTATCCTGAACAATATCTTCAACCACATCATTAATTACCATCAGGTGAAATAGTTGTCAAAGGCTACCCTATAGGTAAGCTATAAACACTTATACAAAAAAACAACATGGGCGGGATCAGGGTAGGCTGATGACAGAAAATATAACAGCTATATTTGTGTTTTTCGGTTATTTGATGGCAATTAGGCTCATCGCCTGTGTCTTGTCCATCAGATAACAGCAGCGCCCAGTAAAATGACAAGAATCAATTAGTTTTTGCCAGTACTTTTTGTATTACTTCATTAGCATCCCATCAGAAGTCGGAGCTAAAACGCCATGAATATTTAATTCAGTTCCAAGAGGAGGTTTTAATTTCTTAGTTCCACTTGGAAATTTTCTTGTCTGTGGATTGAGGATTCCATGAGTTCGGAAATTGTAGTACACGACGATAAACGACAAGCTAAAACAAAGCTATGGTACCGCCACGCTGATGTTCTTAACTTTTATTTACAACTACTATATAAACATTGAATTTCATTAGTATTATTTTATAACAGCATTGACGCATGCTAAGCAAAAACAGAAAATATTTCGGATGGAAAGAGATAACTCCCAGTGGGACTTGAACCCGCAACCCCCAGGATAACGTCCTGGTGCATTACCAATTATGCTATGGAAGCGGGACGTTGGACAGTCCAAATTTCTCCATCCATTTGAAAGTACGTCTTTTTGACGCTTTAACGTACGTCTTTTTAAATAGGCTGGTAGATAGAAGTTTGGGCTACATATTTGTTATAATAATGTGTATAAAATGTAGTATCCTCCTCGCGTTTTTGTTTTTGGCGAGTTTAAAATAGTTTAAATAGCTTATTGCATTAGAAATTTAGCCTTAAGTTCAAAACGTTTGAGAGTTACCGCAAGAATCTTTAGTTTTGAGTGCAATCTAATATATTCACCATGACGTATGATACTATTTTATCTCTGTTGGTAGATAATCTAAAAAAACATCAAAGTCCAAGACTATGTAGTAGAGTATCTAGAAAATAAATATTTCTCAAACATGCTTGGTAATGTGAGCATTATTTTGACAACCTTCTTCAAGATAAATCGAAATTGCTGTACTGGCCAAATACATGCGCGCAGCGGCCGGCAAAAAATGTATGAAAATCTATATCTGTCCTATCTAGCGGTAATTTATTTGATTGTATAGTAAACTCATATCTGTCGTTTAATTTAAAAATGGAACGATCTTTTACTTTGAAGCATGGCAACCAAGGAGGTAACTTATAAAAGGTTTTATTTAAATTTCGATCTGGCTTGCAAATAGAACGCTGTTTATTGAAAATTGTAAGTATATTTAACAAATAAAAAATTCTGCCTAGGTACTACTTTGTTTTAATTTCCGCGCATTATTTGAGAAAAGCACTATAGCCTTGGCCACAACTAGGTATTGATGGACTTACGTATGTGTGCCTCGGCTTCGCCTCGGCCCACATTTACACGTTTGTCCATCAATGCCTCCTTTGCTGGCCGCTGCAATAATATACTATATATTTTTTGTCACGACTAATAATATTGAATATATCATGATCTCTTCGTACTAAGCACATAAAAAGTATGAATCGCTCATTTATCAGAATTATTGAAATTTAATGAAAAAACGACTCAAGACAAAATGTGAGTTGAGGCGAGTATAGCAACTTTATTTGAATACTTTTTTCCAAAGTCTAAGCATGTCTTGGGCAACTTATATCACCATGTATTTACTATTTTTGAAGCAGGGATAGCCCAGTGGCAATGGATATGGGCTGCCATGCAGCAAGTCCATGGGTTGAATCCCGCTGCGGACTTGAGCACCACCGCATGGTGGATTGAAATATTACAAATACTCAGTTGTTTCCAAGTGGCTAAACTCGATTGCTAAATTGGTTAACACGCACACTGGTTATCAAGGAAACTTAATTACTCGTAGGCAAATATATATAGAAGAACATTTTAGTTCATTTTAGTCCTGGTGGCAAAACTACTTCCTAACCGATTTAAAAAAAGTGATGAAGGCTCTCAAGTCGACGAGTATATATATTTACTTTTTATGTATATGACCACAATATTAACATTTATTGGTAAACCAATTAGAACTATTGCACCTTGAAATATCCATCCCACATTTTTTAATCATCACTTTGGTACTATAGAATTAAGTTTTTTTTTAAGAATTGTGGGCAATCCAGTTTGGCAACCGTGTTTGGTCACGAGGAACCAATCGAATGCTAGCCTAGCCAACTAAAATCCTCAAGTAGAAAATGTATCCCCAGGCACTTAAGGTTATGTTCCGGTAGCTGTTCTTGAGAGCCAGTACCAGAGCGAAGTTCACATCTTCGACTTCTTCAGAAAAAGAATTTGGTCAAAGTCTTACCTACCACCAATAAAAAAAGTTTCAATCCGAATACTAAATTGAATACCAACTTACAACAACTACTTTGCGTAGTAATTTGTCTCAGTGATTAATAAACGCTGGTTATCCTAATTAGTTTTATCTTGAAATAGTTAAATGCTAACTCTGTTTGTATTTAATTTACTTTGCAGTAGTTAAAGAGTATCAAACGCTGCACTGGCTCGAGTGGCTCTTGTACAATGAGAATTAAAAGAACCATTGTTTTTATCTTTTCTTCCTGTAAAGTTTTCAAAGATCCTAATGTTGTCTTAGGTTTTCATGATTGTTACACATAGTAATTAAACAAATTTAAACGGTTTAAGTCGCGTATATTTGTCATTATTTTTCCACGCTCCCACGAATGCGTCACAGAAGCCGGCCTAAGCCTTCCACAGTTGTGCGACAACCTGCCATCTTATCTTACATCAAGGGTTTCACGGACAAAATTGGTAATATCTTAAGACGAGCTTCAATAAAAACTTACTTCAAGCCGCACAAGAAGATAAACCAATTTTTAAAACCTATTAAGTGCAATATTCCCCTACAAGATGCAGGTGTTTACAACTTGATTGTGGTATCCGGGTAAAATAACACATTGCTGACATGAAGAACAGACGCTCGACCAAGTCTGCGGTTTGTGAACATGCCCAAGACAAACCCAACCACTACATTCGGTTCGGCAAGCCACAAATCCTCGCCAGAGAGACCCGGTTTATGCCAAAAATGTTACGCGAGGCTATTGAAATCAAAAAGTATCCAAATTTCAATAGAGATGATGGTTGCCAAGTAACACCTGCTTGGGATCCTGTTATTAAATTAATTAAATGTCATGGCCGATACAAATCTGCAAGACCTCTGGACACTGTGAGTGAATACTGCGTGAATAGGAAACGTTATGATTAATATAAAAATTCTGACGGTAGACCAAATAATTTCTTAATAACGCATGTGACAAATAAAAGCAATTAGCCACCCCGTGAACACGATCATTGCAAAGTGTTTGAAACGTGGGACAAAAATAATGATAAATTTACGCGATTTAAACCGTTTTAAGTTGTTTAATTACTATTTTCAAAGAACCGTTCATTTTACAGTTTATCTAACACTCGTATTATAGCAGTATAAACTACATAATATAAAATATACAATATTACAGCCACAACCATGAAAACATATAGGCAGCCTAAAAATTGTAGGCACACAGGCAGTTTCAATGCTCCAGCATAATACCATTTGGCAGAATGCTTGGAGCATTGCTCCATTACAACATAGAACATAGTTTATCATAGAATAACAGTTTCTTTTTAGAATCATTTTTATCCGCAGCTTTAGAAAATTGAGCTCATGGGTAAAATTCAAAATAGGCATTGGATTTTACTGTTTTTTTTTATATTATGAAGTGATGAAACGCTTATGTGGCCTATCTGACATTACAGTTACAGTGTCACCTTTATCGTTCTACTTGTCACTACACTGCGCTCGTCACTTCAAGACGCTAGTTCATGTCTCACTTCATGCACAGTTATTTCATTTGCAACAGTGCCCTTCCCACCTAAATACACTGTTGGCTCGTGACAGGATATCTGATACTGCGGTAGCATCCACCAAGACGTGCTAAACTCGTGCTAAAGAGACTTACAAACTGGTATAATTCAGTAGGTCTGGAGTATGTAACTGTATCCGTGCTATTAGGCTAATTCTTTATTAAACGGGATCTGAACGTGACTATTGAAATTCTGGGTACATAAAAGCGTACCGATCTTTCTATGAATTTTTTACTTATCCCCTAGTTTTTAAAACTAGTTTTTTTACATTATACTCGTTAATATAAAGGTATGTAGCTAGGTGTAAATATTGATTTTTTTCATAAAAGTTATTATGAAATAACTTGTTGAAGTCGGTGCCATGATAGTAAAAAGGTACCTATTATCACAATATTGTGAGCATGGTACCGACTTCGACAAGTTATTCCACAGTTTTGGGTTTTGAAGACGGTTCCATTCTTTGGTAAAAAAATCAGTCTTTTTAGTGACTTGCTACTCACGGGATCGATTGTCATTCATTGTCAACGATTGTGTCATCAAAATAAGGAAATATTTTCAGTTACGAGAGTGTAACTCAAAAACGGCATGACCGATTTTGATGAAATTTAAATGAGACCAAACGACAAGCATCAGCTTTCAAACAAAAAAGAATTTTCAAAATCGGTTCATCCAGTCAAAAGTTTTGAGATAACAAGTTGAACCTCTTCCTTTTTTAGAAGTTGGTTAAAAATATTAGTGATACTACGTATTCAGCAATATATTCTGAAATCACGCTCCGAACGTTCGCACCATCGTTACTGGAACGCAAAATCACTGGCCGCAGACACCCAGTCGAAAAAATGAAAAACAATTCGAATTCAGAATGTCAACCGTTTGAATTTGGAACGGGGGGTGCTGAGGCGTGGCGCGCATTCAGGCGTCCGAATTTCGTGTTGCATTCGGAACGCACTCGGCATGTAAGGGGATGGGGCACATGTTCGAATGTGGAAATGGGTGGTATTTTTAACCCTGACACTAAAAAGACGGTATTTTAAGTTTGATATCGTCAAAACAAAACTTTAATTGGTAATTTTTAAAGTGTGTTGTTAGTTTCAGGTGAGTTTCGTTTCTCCGTGTTACAATGTATATCAGAAGGGTCTTTTCACGCACGGCGAAGTTTCGATCGACCTGCATGTACTATGGTCTATACTCTAGAGTATAGACAGGGTAGAAACGGGAACGGGTGTCATCGCGCGGTGAGAGTGAGTTGAATCTTCGAAAGACTTATTCAAGTTATGGAAAATAAGATGATTCGTAGCGCTCGTAGCGAAGTTCTGAACCGATCAGCAAAGTTAAGCAACGTCCGCCTCGGTCATGACTTGGATGGGTGACCGCTGGTGACATTGCTACTGAGCGCCTCCATGCTTCGAAGGGCACGTTAAGCCGTCGTCGGTCCCGGTTGTTGTCTTAGGATGGCAATCGTAAAAGCATGGTGGTAGGGCATTTTGCGAATGCCCGCCTGGCTAGCTACCACCCTCAAGTAGAAAATCTGTCGCCAAGCACCTAACGGTGTGTTCCGGCAGCTGTCCTTGAGAGCCAGTAATTCTAGGAGAGCCTGAACAACATGTGGTCGAAGACATCATCACTTACCATCAGGTGAGATAGTGGTCAAAGGCTTAACTATCAGGCATAAAAAAAAATTGAGGTGCCGGCACCCATGGTACAAATATATCTACTATAAACGGCTCAAACGTGTGTGGTACACATTTGAGCCGTTTAGAGTAGAAAAAATTCCGAGATTAGGTTGCTCCACTGAAGTAGCCGTGGCGACAGCAACGTTTGTTTCAAGATGGCGTGACGGCACTAAAGTGTCAACAAACGTACTAAGATTTGGACTGCCTGTGGACATGCAATGGTCCTTAGGTTGGCTGCCTTTCTTGTAGACAGTTGTTATAGTATTGTATCTAGTTTGTAGTGTTTTTACAATATAAACGTAGATAGATAGATAGATAGATAAACTCTTTATTGAACACCTTAAACTATACCATAATTAAAAATATTTAGCTTATAATAGTGAACAATAGGCGGCCTTATCGCTCGAAGCGATCTCTTCCAGACAACCTTTGGACAAACATACCACGGTGACAAAAAAAAGCAGCTTGATCGAAACGTCAGACAATTCAGTCAATATTATGTTATTTTGTGGCTGTAAAATAATGTAAAAGTATTGGCAATATTTAGGGTTCCGTACCCAAAAGGTAAAAAAGGGGCCCTTTTACTGAGACTTCGCTGTCCGTCCGTGTGTCCGTCCGTCCGTCCGTCTTTCACCAGGCTATATCTCAACTTAAGAATGGTGATAGCTAGACACTTGAAATTTTCACAGATGATGTATTTCTATTGCCGCCATAACAACAAATACTACAAATAAAATATATACATTTAAGGGGAGCTCCCATACAACACCCTTGATTTTTTTACCGTTTCTTGCTCGATACTAATAACGGTGACTGGTAGACGCTTTAACTATTCACAGAATATTTAGTTTTATGTTCTCTTGATAGATAATTAACTAAAATAAAATAAATAAGGAGGCCACCATACAGTAAAAAGTGTCTGTAACTTGCAAGATTAGGTTACAGATAATGGTTCGGAACCCTTCGTGCGCGAGTCCCACTCGCACTTGGCCGGTTTTTTATTTACATTAGAACGCTGGTGCTTCAAGTAATGTGATTGCATTTAAATTTGAGTGAGATCTGACGAGTGATATATTTTAGTTATGTGTATTTTATGTTTGAAATCGGTTATTATGTTTTTTTAAGCAATTACTTCAATTTGATTCAGGGAAGTGTATATCGTATATAATCTCTCCATGCAAACGCAGTTTCGTTATATTTTAAATGGCAAGTGTTCAAACTCGCTGAAATTACTCATGCATGTCCATGGTTTGACAGTTTTCCGAAAATTATGCAAGTAATTTTAAAATAATTCGTAAAATCGTTTTCTATGGGAATTGTTATATTCACTTATAATCAAACAAGAAGAATAAATATTAGGCTCAAAGACATGCTTGCAAAATCACAACAAGAAAACTCATTATTTAATTAGGCGATATAAAGTTTTTAAACGTTATTTAGTCTAATTATAACTAATATAACGCCATGAATACGCTGACCGTAAGTATTACAGTTAATTAGTGGAGTTTAGTCATCGATTTAAATAAAACAGGAAGATAGCCTACGCTCTTATATCTCAACAATATAAAGTGGAGAAAATTCAATACAAGCGTATAATGCACACTGTTATACTTTCATTGTATATGATACGATTTAACGAATGACAGCAACAGGGAGACAAGCAAGTATTCGACGCACATACGAACAAAACTGAGACTCGATTGAGTCTCAGTCTCCCGGAACATGCCGTTAGGTACTTGGCGACAGATTTTCTACTTGAGGGTGGTCGCTAGCCAGGCGGGCATTCGCAATGTGCCCTTTCACCATGCGGTGAACGTCAAGCCCGCGGCGGGATCCGAACCATGGGTCTGCTGCGCGGCAGTCCATAGCCAATGCCACTGAGCCATCACTGCTACAATTCCTCCCGTTTTTTATAAGTTCAATGAGTTTAGTTAAAACACCATGCCACGGAAAATACATATACTTCATTCTAGGTTAAGCCTGTTAACACCTTCGACCACATCATCACTTACCATAACGTGAGATTGTGGTCAAAGGCTTACCTATCAACAATAAAAAAAAATATATATATTCCGTATATTAGTACATTAGACATTTGTTCATAATATAGGTTGTAAGCACTATATATGCACACATACATCTATTAAAATGTAACATAATCAAACCAGCCGTCACGCAGGTGAATGGTAACGAACACACACATTTTCTCATGTTATTTTATTAATTTTATTTTTGCAATGACGCATGCACAGTGTTATCCCATATTCATAATCGTTAAGGCCAGAGTGCACGCAGTGCTTTTCATATACAACCACGAACAAACGTACCTACTATCGTCATAATTTATATACCCATTGTTCAAACTCCCTGAAAATGTTCATGTGTAGATAGATAGATAAATAAATTCTTTATTGAACACCTTAAACTATACCAAAATTAAAAATATTTAGCTTAAAATAGTAAACAATAGGCGGCCTTATCGCTATAAGCGATCTCTTCCAGACAACCTTTAGATAGGAGCAAGTTTTGACAAGGGCGGTATACAATATGTATGTGTACCCCAGATCCTAATATTTATGCCTCTGGTTTGCCAGGTTTTCGATTTATAATGTACTAGCTGCGCCCCGCGGTTACACCCGCGTGGTGATGGATGATGATGATAAAAATCATGGTATGTGATAATCCAGCGCCTTATCTCATGCCATAAATTTTTGTATAAGATTTAGATTTAAATATGATCATGTCTCCGATTTTGGCAATAAGTTCAAGTACCTATTCGTCATCGCCGCAATGCTCTATATATCATCTCTCAACCCTTTATCCCCGAGCTACCTCAAGGAACAATTAAAATTTCTTCATTCTACCCATTCTCTGTCGTTACGGTCATTAGAAAACTTAACGCTACAACAACCAGCAACTAAAACTACCTTTTACCACTATTCATTTGCCGCTGAAGCTGTCAGACTGGGAAATCTACTACCGCTAGAAATAAAATGTGCTCCTTCATTGAAATCTTTTAAGGATCAAGTCAAAAACTTATATTGCTCTAAATTTCTATAATAATGAACACTGTGGTACAAACATCCGTTTTAATTCAATTGTGTTTGACATGTATAAAATTATATGTGTATAGATAATATACTTGTATGTCTATGACGTATTTATGTATGTGAAACTAAAGGTTTCTGCAGCGCACGCCAGAATGTCTCGCATATGGCTGATTTTTTACTTACTTACTTGACACTTATCGTTATATTTTCGACAATTCACACAATATCTTTACAAATTATAGCCTATGTGCTATTCTGATGTCTAAGCTATATTACTGTAAAGTTTCATTAAAATCCATTCAGTAGTTTTTGCGTGAAACAGTAACAAACATCCATACATCCATACACACTCACTAACTTTCGCATTTATAATATTAGTAGGATTTTACCCCGAAATGCGAATATAAGAATTCCGATACGATGGCTTCAAACATTTTTGAAAATACTCAAATTTACGGAAACCATATAGGCATAGGTATTAAGCTCAAGGACATGCATGCAAAATGTCATTGATTTTAAATATGAGGAAACTACTTTCGTGTATTATACGAGTGTCATGAAATATAATTCTCTGGTCTCAAGCTTGTGTTCAAGGTGTGTAAATAGGGAATAGTTGAGGAGTACATTATTAACAATCGTCGAAGCTCATTAACTTTTATTGGCATTGGCGACTGCATCGCACTGTTGCGTACCGATTGACAGTCGAAAGAGTTTGTTCGCGTTTTGCAACGAGAATTTTACCAGGGGATAAGTTAGCGCCCTTACATCACAAGTGACATACAGAATCACCAGCGTAACGAAGGATTATAAGACGAAGTTAGTATATTACCTATTTACTTCTACTAAGGGCTTGTTTCAGAATGTTCGAGTAAGTTCTGGTTTTACTACCCAGATCATATTTAATAAATAAAACACTATCTTTGCGTTTCACAGTCATCGGTTTAGCCTATCCATCGGTTAAAGCTTGAAATACCCTGCATGTCAACTGTCATTTTTATGCTTCAGTTATTTTATATGTTGCATAGCAACCCGAAACTTTATTAGGACATTCTGAAACGGGCCCTTAGTCTAATAATTTGATTACTATTTTTATTTTTGCAATGACGCATGCTCCGCGGATTTCATTTTAAAATTAGTCTTGTTTGTAATACAATGTAATTTGAACTATAGATGTCATAATTCAACTTACATTAGTACACTATTATTTGCAATTAGCTTTAAACTTGTTTACTAAGACGAAACCCTTTTTTTTTGCAATACACCTTTTCCCGCTGATTGTATTATGATATAACAACGAGGGAAGAAAATATAGTTATGTGCGGGATTCAAACCTGCACCATCCACCCGGGGCCGGGGCCTGCTCTGACCGCTACGCTTACATAAGATATGACGTATGACTCTACTTTGTCCATTTGTTCTTAACCATCGTGGAGCGACATCAATAGTTCAACTTACGTTGTACTATAAACAAGGCTAATTTTCAGAGATGTCAAGTTTGTAGATGGCAATCACATCTACAGCTAAACTAAATTCAACTACAAACAAGAAAAAAAAAACAATTACCTCCAAACTTGTTTACAATTACACAACCTGTTAAATCTAACATTGTATTTCTTGCTGAGCGAATAAACTTACAACGAAAGGAAAAACTTCAAGTACTTAAAGTAAATAGAAGGTAATGAAGAGATTCAGGCGTTACTTTGCGGAAATCCATATTTATCTAGTGACAATTCTGCCAATTTTCCTGGATGTCACAAACGCCACGCAGCCAAACCGGAAGAATTTTCGACGCGTTTGTTTGATTCTACGAGAGCACGATCGAGAAAATCATTCTCGAGAAAGATTTTCTTGTCGGCTTAATAGGAAAATTAGGCGGAATTGTCACAAAATATATTTTTAAGTGTTTTATTAAAATATTAATTTGATGTTGTCTTACAATATTTTTAAAGTAATAGTTATTATTAAATAGAAGGACTAATAGGAGCATATAATTTGATTGGAGTTATATATATATCGTATCGTGTTGTCCAATGGAGATAGCTCATTATCACGCCATATCGTATTACGTGGTGCATGTTACAGGCGAAGCATAACATTTTACTGCACTTGCGATAGTGTTGGGCTCATAGTTGCGTTCGCCGCATGTTCCAACTATAGATAAGGTGCTTTGAGTTTTATAGTTCTAGGTAATTAAATTTAGATGTAGTTATTTTATATTCGTAGGAAAGGGTCAATGGTTTTATAATGGCTCTAGTTACGCGTTGCTCAATTTTATTCATTACTAGCTTTCCGGCCGCGGCTCCGCCCGCGCGTATGTCGGTTATCGCGCAAAAACATTAACCTCTTTTAGCGCAGTTGCATAAAAACTATCCTATGTTTTTTCCCGCGTCTCAAACTATTTACATACCAAATTTCTTTCAAATCGGTCCAGTAGTTTTGGCGTGAAAGCGTAACAGACAGACACAGGCAGACAGACAAAGAAGAGTTACTTTCGCATTTTTAATATTAGTACTGATAAGGTACATGGTGTCTAATTTTTTTAATAATTTAACTACCGTTTAACTTGTTTAACTTTGAAGGGGTAGAGGGAAATGGCGAAACACCAACATTTAGGCAGGTATTTTTTTTAGGTTTGGCACGCTATCCTTTCAACTAACCTGATGCTAAGTGATGATAAGATAGAGTTGCTCCCAATAAAACAAAAGAAGAACACAAGACCGTAAAAAAAACGCAAACCTTACACAGGAACTCAGACGAACATAATTGTTAAATTATTCATCTTGCAGTGTGGTAGAACATTTTGCGAATACCCGCCTGGCTAGCTATAATACAACTTTTAAAGGGGAAGATGCGAGTAAATTAGGAGCTTCAACTGAAAACATAAAATATTATGAATTAAACAAATTTCAAACTCAATGCGCACTGCGCGTTGTATCTAGGACCTTTCTTTTCTACGGTAGTCTTTTGTTTGTCATATGGATGCGGTGGTCTGATGAAAAATTTTCAACACGGATTTGATAACGATATAATTGGTCACATGCAAGCGTAAGTTTCATGTGAAAGTTACTTTGTCGTTTAGGAGTTTAGACAAATAATTTTAAAACAGATGAATTGCAAATTTTTCTTTGCCTATTCATCAAGCAGTTATGAAAAACCTGCAGCATAAAATTGATGCGAAAAATGTATTTCTAGGTTTGCCTGAACAACATCTTCTTTCTTTTTCTTCTCTTTTATGACTGCACCAACCATCAGGTGAGATATTGGTCAAAGGCTAGCTTATCAGTTATAAAATATATAAACTCAATATCTTCGGTGTTATGGCCAGCCGCCTGCCTTATGCTAACGCTCTTTGAGAATTCTCTCGTTGGTAGTGTACCCGTTATTTAGCAACGTAAACAGGGCATCATTATAATGAGGAGCCTTATAGGTATTCAATGTACATCAACACCCTAGTCACATCAACGTGAGTGAGTGCAGGCTGCTCATTCAGTGCATTCATTGCTGCAAATAATGATGGCCGAGGGTCAATGGGTATTGAATGTCACGTTCATAGTTCGTTTCTATATGTGGGCTTGAGCTTTTCCGCATCTGATAGAGGATTTTGCGAATATCCGTTTGCCTACCACCCTCAAGTAGAAAATATGGCACCTAGTACCTAATGGTGCGTTTCGGCAGCTATCCTTGAGACCTATTTAATTGCAGTGTCAGCCTGCGAGCTTCATCATATTATCACTTAAACACCTGTGTTCGGTAAACTATGCAATCGAGTTGAACCCTATCTCTAGGCATATAGTGTTCATATTCGCGTATGTTATTTTACACAGGAAGGCAGGCCTCTCTATGGTAAATTACTTTCCGCATTTGTACGGGGGGCCTCATATGTACACAACGTCTAAAATGTGGGTGTAAATAGAAATGGTATACATACAGTTTAAAAATGAAATGTAAAATATGATCGCTTGGGTGCGCTAGTAGTAGTTGCAAATACATTCATATATTATGAAGGAGCGCACCTTCATGACTGAAAACTAGCTGTATCATTAATATCAAAAGTCAAAGGCCTACAAGCAATAAAGAAAGTATGTATACTATAAGTATTTCCTATCAAGTTAGTCATTCAAATGGTTCTCGTAACTTTATGTACACTCAATATCTGATTAACAATATTCCCTATTGTTCTGAAATCTGTTTGCCAAGCCATACTGGTTTACCATTACATAGTATGTGTATATATACATCGGACTTTGATATCAATAATGTAAGTGTCTGTCGCTATTGTATGTCGTTACCGGTCGGCTGAATTATTGAGAAGTCCATCGTCGACATATCCGATTAGTGCCAAAGCGAATGAAGGGACTTCAGTGAAGTAGCGTCAGAATTCCAACCGGGAATACAAGTAGATATGCTACTATTAATAGTTGTCTTTGGTTTTAGTTATATATTTTAACTAGCTTTCCGGGCGCGGCTCCGCCCGCGCGTATGTCGGTTATCACGCGAAGACATTAACCTCTTTTTGCGCAGTTGGATAAAAACTATCCTATGTTTCTTCCCGGGTCTCAAACTATTTCCATACCAAATTTCACTCAAATCGGTCCAGTAATTTTGGCGTGAAAGCGTAACAGACGGACAGACAGACAGAGTTACTTTCGCATTTATAATATTATATACTAGCTTACAGGGCGCGGCTCCGCCCGCGCGTATGTCGGTTATCGCACAAAACATTAACCTCTTTTTGTGCAGTTGGATAAAAACTATCCTATGTTTTTCCCGGGTCTCAAACTATTACCATACCAAATGTCACTCAAATCGGTCCAGTAATTTTGGCGTGAAAGCGTAACAGACGGACAGACAGACAAAGTTACTTTCGCATTTATAATATTATACTAGCTTTCAGGGCGCGGCTCCGCCCGCGCGTATGTCGGTTATCGCGCGAAACATTAACCTCTTTTTGCGCAGTTGGATAAAAACTATCCTATGTTTTTCCCGGGTCTCAAACTATTTCCATACCAAATTTCATTCAAATCGGTCCAGTAGTTTTGGCGTGAAAGCTTAACAGACAGACAGAGTTACTTTCGCATTTGTAATATTGGTACTGATTGTACTGATTAAGAAATATTATGGATATTCCAACAGTCAGTTAGTTACTTAATCAGTTACTAAACTAAAGTAATATGTAGACAAATTTAAATAAACAACACGCGGTCGTGGAAATGACCATGATGGACGTCTTCAATTTGGTAGAGCTTTGTTTTATTTCTCGGATAAAATAAAATACCTACTACCCGACGATTTAAGCTCTCCGCTGTGTTAAACGGGACCCGCGCGCCGAGGGCTCAAAGTACGCTGGTGCCCTACAAAAAAAAAATTAGGCACATGAGTAAAGAAGGCCCAGTGAAAGTAACATCATCTGCCTAACCCCACCGGACGATAGCGCACGGTTTTAGTTTCACTGGTTGGTGTCTATGTTTATAAAACAAACCAGTTTACACTGAGCTCGGCCACACCAGGGTCCCGCTTATCGCAGCAGAGAGCCTTACTAACTGAAACACATTCCGAATAAGTGTCTCTTTATATAATAGTTGTGCAGTTATCAGTGGGACTCACTCTCAACCAAGCCTGTACTGTATCAGGCGAATTGTCCACTGATGAACCCAGCCTCCCCCTGGGGGGTTTGCCATGATCCTCACGCCTGGCAGGCATCTTGGTAATAGCAGTGTGAGATATCAATTCCTCAGAAGTCACTGCTACCCACCCTCTGGTGTATTACCCTTAGTCACTTCGCCGGCACCCCACGGCAGCCACAGTTTTCAGAGTCTTTGCCCTATCACACGGGACCAAAGAATACTAAGTCATATCTTTTTTTATTGCTAATAGGTAAATTTGCTCACAATTTCACTTGATGGTAAGTGATGATGTAGTCGACGATGTTAACAGGCTTGACCTAGAATTACTGGCTCTCAAGGGCAGCTGCCGGAACACACCGTTAGGTCCTTGGCCACAGATTTTCTACTAGCCAGGCGGGCATACGAAGAATGCCCTTCCACCATGCGAAAACGGACATAGGTACTTCAGATGACAGCTTTATGTGATTAGCGACAGATTTTCATTCTGCCATTCCAACCGGGGCTGTAGAAGCACATGCACGTTTAGTATTAAATGTCACTATCGGTCAGTCGGTCACCCATCCATGTCGGTTAAATACGAATCGGAAGATCTGCAACGACTTGTAAGTTTCGTGATGATGCGACAGTTACGAGATGGGAGTGAAACTCGGTTGCATTGGCTATGGACTGCCGCGCAGCAGGTCCATAGTTCGAATCCCGCCGTATGGGCTTGAGCTTCACCGCATGGTGGAAGAGCATTTTCCGTGTGTTCCGGCAGATGTCCTTGTGAGCCAGTAATTCTAGGTTAAGCCTGTAGTTAACCTTCGACCACATCATTACTTACCATCAGGTGAGATTGTGGTCAAAGGCTAGCCTGTCAGCAATAAAAAAATATATACACTGACCTATATGAACCGTGTAAAGATAGTATTTGTGTATATTAATGTTTTATCATACCTCGATCTTAACATATATCGTGCTACGAAAAAGCAGAAAGAGTGGTCTACACTTTCATTGTGGCCCAAATTGTTCTACCTCCAATACATGACTTTTTCATTCAAATCACACAAGGTATTATTATTGAATTGACCAAATTGGGTCAGAATAATTTACTAGACATGATTATAGGCAATCATGGTGTACGGTAATGTAATAGGTATTCCGAACATGATGCTATTCCCTTGTGGGGCTTGTTAGGATGGTTTATATGCGACTGGTGCCGGTGCGCGACTATGCTTGGGGTTTTCCCTAATTTTGAGGAATTCCAAATATTGACCGAGGTAAATTTTTGGATTGGATATGATAAGGCACAAAAACCGTTTAGTTTTATCGTACTTAATGACATAGTAATATTAATTTTCGTTAATTATACTCGATCCTGATATAAACACCAAATGTCTTTTATAATAACAAATATTTTACAAATATGTAAAGAAGACATTAAATTCGAGAATTCTCGATCGTGCGCTCGTAGAGTCAAGATCTCTTGAGGATGCTTCGTGTAGAAGTGAACGCGTCAACAATTCATCCGGTTTGGCTGCGTGGTGTTTGTGACGTCACGTCGGCTTAACAGGAAAATTAGGCGAAATTGTCACTGGATATATTTTTATATTTTTTAAGTGTTTTATTATAATGTTAATTTAATGATTTCTTGAAATATTTTTAAAATATTTGTTATTATTAAATATGGATTTCCGCAAATCTGAATCTACTAATTATTTACTTATTATAATCTAATAATTACCAAATGTCCTTGTTGAAACACAAACTGATGTTACGCCACTCAGTGAGAAGAAATCGCTAAATAAATCGGCCCTAGGGCGACTTCCAAAGTCACCTCTCGTCCAAACGTCCTTAGCAAAACAATATTTCTGATTGCTATTTCATGGCGGCCAACATAGACATCTTGTAGCCAAAGATTTTTTTATATATTAGTTAAATTAATTTAATTTTTTTAATGACATGCTTTGGAATATTTTTTATAATAGACTTTTAATTCCTAGTCGACAACTGCACAATGTAAATAAAACAAAAAAGCAGCTCTAATATTTCCTTACTAAAGCCAGAGGTTCTATGTTGAAAACGTTGCTATTCTTTTCGTAGTGGCATTACCTTGCTTTCCGAATTTCTTATTATTGGTAAAATTTTGGAACTGGCCATTGTGAGATGCAAATAAATTAATTTGGGCTTCTATATATATTATATTTAACATGACGTCGTGTTGTTAACACTGTTTAGTGATTCGGAAAACACCATGTCGTCACCAGTATCGCTGAAGTGTTAAAGACATTGGGTTGCAGATAACGTTAATTTTCTGATAACATAGTTTTCAACTCGCAAGCGTGGAACGTTATTGTTTATTGATCGAAAACTGCGTGCAAAAAAAGTGTTTTTAACCACTAGCTTGGAAAGGATTTTTAAAATTCGAACCTTTATTACAGTCACCGAAATAAAATTGTCTTTCAATAACACCAATTTTACTAATTAGGTATACTTTTATTTTTTCATTTATATTAACACTGATTTACTATTATACCTATTTATATTTTCTTTTATTGCTGGTAGGTGCCTTTGAGCACAATCTCACCTGATGGTAAGAGACGATTTGGTCGAAGTTGTTAACAGGCTTAACCTAGAATAACTGGCTCTCAAGGATAACTGCCGGAACACACCGTTAGGTGCTTGGCGAGAGATTTTCTACGTGATGTTGGTCACTAACCAGGCGGGCATTCGCCCATCCTCAAATCTTAAGAGGTCGTTAGCATTTTACCCCTGTATATTAAATTAATATCAGTTTGAATAGCACTTGGTGTATTTTCCGCTGCTCTGGTTATTACATATATCCTTCATCTGGAATAGATAACAGTATGTCTTATCTAACAACACAGAATAAAACACAAGGAATATGTCAAATATAACGTAAGATGATGAATGAGACTACAAAATGTACTAAATTTTTTTAATAATACAAAAACTAAAAGATATTTTATTACAACATAAAAATTCCACATTCAATCAAATAAATTGCTTGTACGCTCTCAAGAAACTTAATTAAAAATGTGAGCGAGAGGAAAATAATGTCTTTCAGAACAAACCTGTATGTTTTTGTATTTATCAAGTTGATTTATGCTGAAAATACCGCTCCGATAACAATAAGACTTAAACCAGATGATATATTGGCAACGTTTAAGTCCGTGGTCTCTTCGGATTACTTTAAAATCCTCGCAAACGAATTTGCCGCAAAAGCAGCCGAGCATTTCATCAGTGAGATAAAATCGAAAGAAAAGCAGATCGCGTTCAACTTTAGCCAGTACCGGTAACTATTATCCCTTAACAAAAGGGTTTACTATTCTTAAAAATCCTAAGGTTCTTCAATGTCTTTCAGTGCACAAATTTTGTGTTTAGCTGAGTGGCGCCACGATTGCTAAGGTTATATTATATGTAATATATAAGGTTATAAAATATACATCGAGACATATCATGCTCTTCAATAAGATATTATGAGTAAATAAATAGAAAAATATTTTGAGTGATAGATAATTTACCCAAAAATTCCAGCTGCGATCGAAAGAATTTTCATAAACTTTACACCTCCTAACGGTGCTTCGTATAGAATTTAAACACGTCAGATGTTGTTCCCGTTGGGTTATACAGCGTTTCTGCCCTCACGTCGGTGTGTGTAAGCTGGAGAATTTTACAAAATTATATCAGCCCCATACATATTATTTATAATTTCCACAAAACAATGCATGAATCTATTAATTTTAACACGTTAAACAGTTTTTTTTAACAAAACCAATGTGTTTGTCAACTTTTCTTATCTTTTGGTTAGTGATAATGTGGTGGAAGCTGCAAGAAGATTAAATCCTGAATGGGAATTGGTTTTCAAAGACAGAAACACATATTTAGGTAGGTTCTAGGCTGCAGATTGGACTCATGCTGTGAAGTTCAAGCACCTGGTGGGATCAAACTTATACGTATGCCCAGTCGAATTCCACCG
Organism: Plagodis dolabraria; assembly: GCA_963854805.1. Taxonomy (NCBI): domain Eukaryota; kingdom Metazoa; phylum Arthropoda; class Insecta; order Lepidoptera; family Geometridae; genus Plagodis; species Plagodis dolabraria. The sequence continues at coordinate 5,503,270 of OY978443.1, read as the reverse complement.
TCAAAAATTAAACAAAATACATTTGTGAGGTTCTATGTAAGTGTTTTTGTCCCTCACTACCGAAATTAATGGACGGATTTTGATCAAATTTAACACCCCCTTACATTGTATTATAACGGATTTCAATCCAGGTAAGGCCGTAGGTGGAATCCATATATAAATAGACAAAATATTTTTATAGATCACCAGTAAGTGAAAAAGAAAGCAATGAGAAAACCACCGTCCTAAACGAGAGTCAAGCAATGGCCTTGCTGGACGAACCAGAACCTGATGGAGATAACTTAGAGGATGACCATGTCCTGTCGGACGGAGATACGCTGGCTAGTAGCCCACCCATACCCGTGATTGGAGTAACGAAGATTAACGGAGTCTACTACAGAAGGCTTTTAGGGGTGATTTGAATAAAGGAAATATCTAGTATTTATTTGTATCCATCCTGTGCCTTTTCCTTTAATGCCGATAAGCTAGTGTTTCACCACTACGTGATGATAAGTGATCGTGTGGCTGAAGATGGTACACAGTATTGGCTTAGAATACTGGCTCTAAAGGACTGCTGCAGGAATACATCGTTAGGTCTCTTTTCCTGTCATGCGTATTTTCGCCCGCGCGCGGATCCGGTCTGCATGGTGGTGGGTGACGGCGATCACTTAACACCTGATCCTGGTCTTGGTTTAGCCGCCTGCTCGTTTCCCCTACTACACCATTAAACATATTCCTAAATTCATCATTTATTGGCTCATATCAACCATTTGAAGCGTGTCTTTTCTAAATTGCAAGAGGTCACGAACAAAGCTGAAATTCCTCCACAAAAACCCTATCACACATTCACCTCATACTTATTCTATTCAAGCGGATTCCTTCCACATTATTTTCATTTTTAAATCCCTCAGCCTCGGGGCCGTATACATCATCTAATACCGTCTGGTCCCTACATCGTGGGCCATCAATAATTCATCGTCCCCTGAATTATTGCCTCGACGATCCGCTAGGATTTTCTTCGTTTCAGCACAATATACTTTGTGTCAGTATTCAAACCATAAAAAAGACGGATTGGTAATTTGAAAAATCAAGGTTCATATGGGATTTTGTTTTTGAGGCAAAAGTATTGAAATTAAACGCACACATAACCTATCGCATACTGATGTTTTCTGGCAACCAACGCAAAATGATAGTAGTGCATGACAGTAGTAACTTCTGAAAAACTGCCATCAATAGATGTACCAAGACGGCATCTTGCTATGTTCTAATCTAATTAATTTCTAATTAATACTGGAACATCTGTCAAAAACTGCACCTTATAATGAATCTCATTTTTAAGATGCATTTATCATTAAGAGCCTTTCTAAGTACATGCTTTCAATATGCAAATGAGTATCACTTACAGTAATGAATAAACATGTAAGTTTGAGTACTGTTTCCGCACTACTAGTGTGAAGGACGGCCTTCAGATGGTTTCAGAGGTATTCGGCGAGGATGGCAGCACTATCTCGAGCGACGCATTGTTGAGGTAATACCGCTACTTTAGATTACAAGCTTTGAGGGAATGTCGTGTCATTGTGAACTTATGACGCTGATGGTAAAGACTTCCCACCTTGGTAATGTGTAGCCATAAATTAAAATGACGTGAAAACTGAGTCATTTTATATATAAACCTGATAGGCTAACCTTTGACTACTATCTCACTGGATGGTATTAATAATACGGTCGAAATATGCCAGCATGCCGGGCACGCTGCCAACTGGTAGTGTGCTGGAGCATTTTGACTGCATGCAATGACTTATAGGTTGTCTAAATGCTTTTATTGTAGTAGCTCTAGTATTGTATATAGTTCTTAGTATTTTGTTAGTCAAAACGATAGAAAAGATATGTAGAATTACAGACGGTAAGAGAGCGATGTGGAAGTTTAATAATTGTTGCGCTTACCCCAATTAGTGAGAGAAAAGAAACACAAGCAGACAGATTTTCCTTTAATTGAGGGTGGTACCCGGTTGGGCTGGCATATATGAAATGAATGGCTATATTAAGGTGGTCTTAATAATAAAATTAACAGATCTATACATGTTTCACAATTAGCGAAATGCCCTACCAAGCCAAGCTCTTGTGAGCGTACTTTATGTTTGCCGTTTAAGCTAGGCGATGTAATAACTAACGTCAATAGCAAGAAATAAAAATAAAATAAAGCTACGGTTGTGCAATACATTTACAGAATAACCATTAAAAACTGTGTCGAATTAAATTAATGATTAATTTAAATTTTTGGGTCTAATCGGGCACAAGTAGTTTTTCTAATTTCTCGTCGCTCGAGTTTCGTCGAGTTCAACCGGAAAGTCCACCGCTGCACCTCGTCAATATGGGGGGTTTGTCGTAATCCCACGCTTGGCAGGAGGCTTGGGGATCGTATTGTGAGAAATCAGTTCCTCGGAAGTGCTGCTGGTGTGTTACCCTTAGTCGCCTGGAGGGGGGGGGGGGGGGGGTGACATTCTAGCCCGGCACCCCACGGGTATGGCTAGCCTTTGACTACTATCTCCCCTAATGGTTGTAGAAGATGTTGTCCAGGCTACCTGAACACACCGTCAGGTGCTTGTCGACAGATTTTTTACTTGAAGATGTTTCTATTTGAAGCCAGGCGGTCATAATGTACTACCATCATGCGATGAGGCTCAAGCTCCACCGGTGGTGGGGATTGAACTGTATAGTATTACCGCTGAGCTATCACTACTTCAATATTAATAGTTTCATTCCCCCTTTTCGCCATGACTACGATTAATTAATCTATCAATCTGCTTATTAAAGTATTGATTATCAATGAATTTGTGCTTTGTGATGTTATAATCCACTACGTAATCCTGATATGTGGAATTTACATACCCTGTTTGATGTTGACGAGTGACGACGCTTACATAATTATTTAATTATACAACACAATTAATGTAAAGTGATTGATAAGATGTAGTTATATAGTCAACTTTCAATCTGGCGATTCGCTGTTTGAATAAGTCGTAAATAAACTATGCCGAAAGTATAACTCCCGGCTAAAGATATTAAGGACTGTATAATATCCTGTTGAATAACAGATAAGGAAACTATTGAAAATGCTCCTAATCAGCAGCACTCCAACACTCACGTCAATTTGGATTTGATGTTGCTGCACATATGGCGCACGACAGGGGTGCTCTCATATCTGTCTTAATTGTCCCTACAGTCTCTAAATTTTATACTTTCTTTATATGTTTTTTTCAATTCCAAATATAATTATTGTACACTTACATCACACGAAAGAGCTGGCTGCATGCATGTAATCAAATTCAGCTGTGAGATAGAGAACATTATTTTTTTCTGGCCGTCGTAATATGAATCTTAGTATTAATACTTTAACCATAAAATAATTGCATTCGTTTATCATGATGACTTTAACTGGGCCCCAGGGCTTCTTACAATTCTAAAGCTCTGTTCACCCGAATGGGTATGTTACCAATGAAAGTATTTCCAAGGTGGGTAGGCGTCAAGCTTGTGGCCGGCTATAAAACCGATGTCAAACCTTTCTGACGATTGTCCTTGTGTTGTCTTTCTTCTAGTTCTCCTCTATTCTGTGCTTATACTGAAAGTTGGCCTTCAGTTAAGCGAATTTATTCATATATTTCGACATACCTACATTTCACATGTTTTGAAGCAAAGATAGACGAGAAGTTATATCGATATGGATTGCGGTGCCGCAGGTCAATGAATCAATCCCCACCGCGCCAGCTTGAGCTTCACGTATGGTGGGGGGGGCATTTTGCGAATGCTCGCCTGGCTGGCTGCCACCCTCAAGTAGAAATCTGTCGCTAAGTACCTAACAGTGTGTTCCAACCAGTAATGTTACAGGCACATGAGACTCAATAACTGTACGTATTTGGGTGACGGGCGCAGTGCAGTTTGTCTCTTGTGACGAAATCTATCTGTTATAGGCAAAAGTTACCGCTTAACATCAGATTGGCACTTGCTTGTTCCGTATATATAGAAAAATATATATAAAAGACTGGTCTTCTACCATAGAAATATTAGTACTGTAACAGCCGGATCGTCCACTGCTGAACGCAGCCTCCCCCATTAAGGGGGTATTGGCCATAATCCCCACGGTTGGCAGGTGCCTTGGGATCACAGTGTAAGTTGGCAGTACCTTCCAGTATTTTTCCCTTAGTCGCCTCTTACGACACCCACGGGGAGATATGGGGAGGTGCAATTCTAACCCGGAATACCCAAGGGGCACCCTGCGTTGTTGTAAATATTAGTACACTCTCTGTTATTTATCAGCCATGACTTATTTCCTCACAACACGTAGATTTTTATTTATTTGGCCCATGATGACTAATTATTGGGGTTGGTGATATTTTTCATGTTTTAAAACAAATACACCTTCGAGAAGATATTGTGTGTTGTCATTGTAACATTTTTAAATACCGTACTGCGTTGTCCTTAGTGTTAATAGGGGAGACACTCCATAGTTCACTCATCTGGGATATTTCCGTATATAATTGAAACAATAGGTACCAATCCCAAAGCGTGAGATTAAAGGGTAAGACGATGATGAAGATAATGATACCATTTTTTGTGTTAAGTATAAAATGGGACCCAATCGCGATAAAAAACATGAATATTATTTACCTCGACATTACAACCAAGTTGCATAATGCATTGGTCGTGGTCACGAGTAGACCGAAGAGGCGGGTGTCAACGTCTTGAAGGGCGGGTATTTTCTCCAACTACCCGCATTTGATTTCGATATGCATCGTCTCGACACATAATACTGACAACCGCCACAGGTTTTAACGCAGGTTTTAACTATGTGTTCAAGTTGCGGAAGTCTTAAAGTTACTATGATATTGTCATACCATCATGGCTATATAGATATATAGAAACGTTGGTATTAAGAAAGTATGGCTGTGGAGATCCACAGCCATAGTTTCTTAATACCAACGTTGGTGTGTGGAGATCCATAAATGTTGGTGTTGTTATATGAGGCGAGTCTATGCCAATCACCAGACACAGCTACAGACTTTTTATTTTACAATCATCTATGAAACAGGGTTTCTGATTTTTATGTAAACTAGTGACAAAATAAGTACACCAGCCTCCTATTCTTGAAGTGCTCTGCTCCTAAAAATATCAAATAGGTAAGTGATTTTATTTAGTTTATTATTAACTAGCATTATGGAATAGAAATTCATCCAAAAGGACTTATATTTAAGGACCGATTTTAATGTTGAAAGGTCCACAAACGATCAACCAATCTCGACCACATCATTACTTTACTTATTATATGTGAGAAGGTGGACAAAATGCTACCACCGTTATATATGAAAACAGTTTTGATTTCCATCGAAATCAAAACAGCTTTACGTAATTTATTATTAATATACAAATGGGTACCTAACGAAGCTACATAACTAAATACAGTATGTGCACTTAGTACGACGTGTTCTGTTTCCATTCTAGTGTGTATATCTGTATTAATCACTTATCAAAGCTATCGAAACAGTGGAGATGCACTTTGTGCTAATCAATTAGATATATATATAGATAAACTCTTTATTGAACATCTTAAACTAAACTAAAATTACAAATGTTTGACTTAAAAATAGTGAACAATTGGCGGGGAAAAAGGGATGGCGGTCTAAAATATACTTATTAGTATTGATATTTATACATATCTACAAAACAATATATTTCTATATATATATATATTTATATACAAAATACATATATATATATATATATATATATATATATACTTACACACATACATAAACAAGCATATGTAATACATAAATATATTATCACATAATTAACTTAATTATGTGATTTCTCTATAAGATGGAGTACTGCTATCAACCGATCGTTTAGTGGTGAACACAGCCTACCTCAAGGTGGGTTTGCCAATGTCCTCACGGATAGCAAGCGGCTTGGGGATTGCAGTGTAAGATGACAGTGTTTCAGAAAGCGTGCATTTCTGGTATTTTTCCTTAGTCGCTTCTTAGGAATCCCACAGGAATCTTTCTGCTAGTAATTATGGATGAAAAATCCTAGTCCCTATTTTACGATAATTAACAATAACAAAGTATATCTGTATTCTTTTTGGGATCCTTAATTGAGTCCAGCTGACACTAGGTGGTGTTTACTATTTATTCTTTTACCTTAGATATAGACTCTTATTAAATATTATGTAGTTCTTGTTAAATATATGAACAGACTCTTTAAGATTTCAGTAACTCTAGGAAGCAAATAATGATGTTATTATAAAGGTTTGACTAAACAGCACCTTAACACAACACAATACCTACAGCACTATATGGATGCTTTTTCAGCAGAGATATTCATAACTATGGATCATGCATCATTCACCAATCACATATTTTCACATAAAGTATATATAATAATAAGTTATACATTTTCTTATAATTTGACAATTCAAGCGATCTGATTGGTGGCACATGTATCCATAGCTCACATAAGTCTTAACGTAGGACAGGTAGATCGACGGACGAAAATTGATATTAAGTTTTGTTTAGGATTGGAATTATTTCTCATATTTCCTTCAAAACAACACTGATGCAAAACAGTGATTGATAAGTAAAATTATTGAATTAAAAACATACGTTGAAACAGAACTAAGGTAGCCACATGTGGTAAATATTGTATTCTTAATATTATAACGTAACAGTCGCGCTGTATTTTATGCAGATATGCACCTTATTGTAACAAAGGCTTATTTTTATTTTTAGTAGTGGCTGACCATGAGCTGCTAATTAAGGGACTAAAAAGGGCCTTTTGTCCTTAACAGATCTTACGGAGGACATTAAAATTCTAAGAATTACAAATAAATAACTTCTCTACAAATCTGTTTATTTCTTTCTCTCCAAATGTGTTTTAATTGTTTTGGGTATGACCTTAGCATCATCCAGGCTGATTTACTTATTTGAATGGGTAAACATCTCATTTCTTTGTATGTAGAACATCCTTTCAAATCAATTACAACCAGCGGAATGCCTGTCATTTCGTCAATACCGAAAAAGTCTTACGCGTAATTCTTATAATCCTCTGTCAGTCATACTTACAAGGAGACGCTAAGTGGATTATAGGGCATTAGCTCCGATCAATAAGGTAGTGGGTTCGGAACGCTCGCTACCGGTCGTAGGGAGGGAGACATGCGGATATTATTATCACACCTGACATAGAGATACTCTCGGATCCAATAAAGCAAAAAATATATCATAAATATAATTATCTAAGAAAAATCAAGTCTCAAACGACCTAAATTCTAAGCAGGCCATTAAAATTACAAGACACGTGGTGTTGCAAAAGGTTTAGAAATTGTTGAAACTGTCTCGTAATGAAACTGTTTTGATATATGTCACTCGTATTAATCTATTGAATTGAATTAATATATTTAACTGTACTAAGTTTTTAAAGATATATTAATGACTCTTATTTGGAGATGGTATGCTATAGGAAAAATATGCACGGTCAATACTCAATACTCTATCATTTATTGTAATAGTTAAGTACTTACTTATGACATAATTGTATGGCGATGGTTTTATGCTGTTTGACATAACATACCACTCAAAGTACTATATGACGTTAGGTTTTAAACTTTATATTAAGCTTGTAACTTCAGCGTTTTATGTATTTGATTCCAGGTGCAGTTACGCTTGTAATATGCTCGGCAGGTATAATTAATGGTCAGTGCATTGATACATTTAATAAACCCAAGGTAATACATTTCTGACAGACCTTGTAGTTTATGCAAGTGGTAATAATATCGACACGTAATTAAATTGGCCAGTAGCTCTCAACATATTGGGTTCACTTCACTCTCCGGTTGGGTTCCGGCCCGATATCGTGTAGGATTTATTTATACTCCCGATTGGATTGGATGGGATTTCGTTTATTGAAGTATTTATTTTTAAGCTGATGCTATTTTTGGAGTGCACGGCTGGTGGAGCGTAATTGGTTTTCTAAGTTGTATCTTTAGTTTGTCCGTAACCAGTTCTAGCTCAAACGAAAAGAAAGTAATAAGGTTTTAGTTTCGTTTTGAGATATTAATATTCTTTTTGTGTGGACGATTTGCCTACAAGACAAGAGTCCCTCCCGTATAATTAAAAAAAATCCGCCAAGTGCGAGTCAGACTCACGCACGAAGGGTTCCGTACCATTAGCATTAGATTATTATACAACATTAGACTTCATATTTAAACCATTTTTTGTTTTAACGTGCGCGAGTCCGACTCCCACTTGGCCAACTTTTTGTATTTGTTGTTATAGCGGCAACAGATATACATCATCCGTGAAAATTTCAACTGTCTAGCTATCACCGGTCTTGAGATACAGCCTGGTGACAGACGGACTGACGGACGGACGGACAGCGAAGTCTCAGTAATAGGGTCCCGTTTTTACCCTTTGGGTACGGAACCCTAAAACCATAGTGAATAAATTTGCTATTATTGAGCCCTTTAAAAACGTTATATCAAACAACTTTAGAATTAGTAAATAAACTATAAAGGTATCCACCACAATACTTAATAGACGTATTTCCAAAAACGGTAAAGTTGACGAGAGTTTAAACGCCGCAAAACAACTGTTTGCAATTAAGTTTTCAGTGGAAGCTCGGAATATAAGAGTAAGTTGTTGTTTAGTGAGGAAGTTTATGGAGATAGCGCAAACAAACATGTGAACACAAAATGAGACAAGTGAAGTGCTTAAGTGAATTGAAAACATTCTCCTTAGAGTTTTCCTCATTCATTCTAATAGCTTTATAAAGAAATATAGTTTGGTAAGTTTTTTAATGTTTTTAACACATTTGATCGTAAAGGGTCTTTCATTTCACCAAAATCAATATCGTAATGTATCTCATTACGTACTTTGCGTTATTTTAATGTAAAACGCACGTTTTAACAAGATGCTCCGTCTAAAACGAACGGTACTTACTTTTTTAAATCTTAGCAAAGAGTTATTATATCAGAAAATTGGTTAACATTTTATGAATAAAATTACTTCGGAAGATAAAATATAATAAATAAACATTTAAATCTTTGACGAATAAATAAAATTTATTTTTATAGTATTTTTTTTGTTTTGTGGTTGTAATTTATGGTCAAAAATAAATTTTGATTTATTCGTTTAATAAAGTCTGAGTTTTATTTATTTTCACGCAAATATGTCATAAAACGTCGTATGACATACGTGCGCTTTGATAATTACAGCTTCTGCTTACTTGTAGCCCTCGCCTACGGCTGTAATTTCTAGATAAAGTAACTAAAATCAGGGAATATTCCCTTCATATAGTTCATCGGTCAAGAACGAATAAGCAAGCTACGCCACACGCGCTTCGAAATCTATCCACGCATTTCGCCATTCTATCATCTAGGCACGGCTATTTTTTATTTATTTATAGCTGATAGTCTTGCTTTTGACCACTATCTCACCTGATGGTAAGTGATAATGTTGTTAAGGCTAACCTAGAATTACTGGCTCTCAAGGACAGCTGCCGGAACATACCGATAGATTTTCTATATATATATTTTTTATTTCGAATGAAATCCCACTTGCCAATTCAACACGGGTATACTTAAAAGAGGGTCTCAAACCCATGAAATGTATTAAAGATTATGTTTACTGCAATAAAAATATTTGTATTGGTATTGTATCCACGCCTTATTTTTAAGCTGAAACAGAGTATGAAGCATTATTTCACCCAAGTGCACACCGTAACAAGGTAATTGGCACAGATTGCACCGTAACTCGATCCCGCAGAGTATTCCCTGGAAGGCTAGGAATGGCCTAATTCCGATTCAAGCTGCCGTGACCACCACCCCGTCAGACGTGAGGAGAATGTTCTCTGCAAGCTTTGGCGGATTGTTAAATGGACTGAAATTGCCAAAAGACTGTTTTAAGTTTTGATATTGGTATATAAGGATTTTTGTAATGATATTGTATAATAAGTTATTTATATGTGTTTAAAACTACAAAGGAAAAGTTTTTTTTTATGCCTGATAGGTTAGCCTTTGACCTCTATCTCACCTGATGGTAAGTGATGATGTGGTCGAAGATGTTGTTCAGGCTATCCTAGAATTACTGGCTCTCTAGGACAGCTGCCGGAACACACCGTTAGGTGCTTGGCGACAGATTTTCAACTTGAGGGTATTAGCTAGCCAGGCGGGCATTCTCAATATGCCCAACCATCATGCTGTAACGACTGCCATCCTAAGACAACAACCGGGACCGACGGCTTAACGTGCCCTCCGAAGCATGGAAGCGCTCAGTAGTAATTTCCAACCAGCGGTCACCCATCCAAGTCATGACCGAGGCGGACGTTGCTTAACTTTGTTGATCGATTCAGAATGGCTAACCAAACTTCGTTACGAGCGCTTCAAAAAATATTAATTGTATTATAAACAATATTAATTGCAGATATAAACGTTAATTAATGAAATATATATTTTAGAAGCGCTCGTAGCGTAACTACTTTACATAGTTGTGTAACTTCCTCTGCGATGTGATGGGTGACAGCTAGTGGCATTACTGCTAAATCTGCACGTGCGTCGGCGGGCACTTTCTTTATTTCTTCCTTTTTTAGGGATCCGTACGCGAAGGGTCAAAACGGGACCCTATTACTTTGCTGTCCGTCCGTCTGTTCGCCCGTCCGTCCGTCCATCCGTTTGTGACCAGGCTGTATCTCAAGAAAGGTGATAGCTAGACAATTGAAATTTTCACAGATGATGTATTTCTGTTGCCGCTATAACGAATACAAAAATTTGCCCAAGTGCGAGTCGAACTCGCGCACGTTAAAACAAAAAAGGTTAAAATATGAAGTCTAATGTTGTACAGCTAATGGTATGGAACCCTTCGTGCGCGAGTCCGACACGCACTTAGGCAATTTTTCCGAGTTCGTCGTTTTAATAACTTTTGAAAATAGAAATACAAATAGCTTTTATTGACACAAGTTATATAGGTACAGTGTATATATGAATCCATAGGTTCCCTAACTAGTGTCAGCTGTGTTTCAGGAACCATGGGGTTCTCCCATAATAACTGTAGCACTGGCACTTACGCCTTATATGAACTATCCGGTGCAATATTTACTTAGCGCTGAAGGAAAGTAAAGTGTGTGTGTAAGTGAAGTGTATTAGTGTAAGTGAGGCCTATAATGGTGGCCATACTCATGTTTTTGAGAGTTGTTTAAGTGCATACCCAGGTATATCTTTTATATGGTTGATATGCTTGTAATATCAACGAGTTTCATGTATAGAAAATATACAAATTTATACTGAAAGGAAAAAAAAATACTAAGGTATTAAGGTAAAATATCCGAAGGTGGGCAGCAGTGCCTTCTGAGGAAATCCTACCTTACACTGCAATCCCCAAGATTCCTGCCAAGCGTGGGGATTATGGAAAATGGCAGAAATAAGGGTAATGGGAGAGGCTGTGTTCAGCAGTGGACAATCCGACTGAAACAGTTAGTAAGAAGCAGGCGAAGCAGTGATGGCTCAGTGGCATTGACTATAGACTGTCGCGCAGCAGGTCCATATGATTCGAATCCCACCGCGGGCTGAAGCTTCACCGCATGGTGGAAGGGCATTTTGCGAATGCCCGCCTGGCTAGCAACCACCTTCAAGTAGAAAACCTGTAGCCAAGCACCTAACGGTGTGTTCCAGCAGCAGTCCTTGAGAGCAAGTGAAATCACAGGCACATGAGACTTCACAACTATGTCTCAAAGTGACGGGCGCAGTGCAATTCGTGACTTGTGACGAAATGCATCTGTTATAGGCAGAGGTTAGTCCGCTTAACATCAGGTGGGCCTCGAGCTTGTTCCGTCATAATAACATTAAAAAAATATATTGTGACCACCCGTCCCTGGCCTGGGCATGCTCTGCAAATATGAACTACCATAGCTAGTGAGGGAGTATAGTTCAAATTTATTATTTTGTTCTAAAGCTCAAGCCCTGTGCAGGATGTTAATGCAAAAATTAAAATGTTTGTAAGTTATGTAATTAATAAAAATTTAGTTTTGCATTTTTGTTGGTGATAAAGTGACGAGACGAGTCGTTTGGTCGTCTCAGACGACCAAACGCACGTCTGATGGTAAGAGCCACGTTTGACCTTACAGTTGCAGTATCACTGTTATTGTTATACTTGTCACTACACTGCGCTTGTCTATATAAGACATTAATGCCATATCTCGTTCGGTGCTAAAGAACATTTCCCGCCTAAACACAGTAGTATTTGCACAGTACTACTTTAAGGCAGAACAATTGAAACTGTCGTGATACCCATACCTACCTCCAAACAATTGTGTATTGAATTGATTAAAACTAACGTTTTTTTTTTTTTTTTTTTTTTTATGGGATAGGAGGGCAAACGAGCAGGCGGCTCACCTGATGGTAAGTGATCACCGTCGCCCACAAACATCCGCAACACCAGAGGTCTCGAGGATGCGTTGCCGGCCTTTAAGGAGGGAATATGCTCTTTTCTTGAAGGTTCCTAAGTCGTAACTGTTCGGAAATACTTCACCTGGCAGCTGGTTCCATAATGTGGCAGTGCGAGGTAGAAAATGCCGTGAAAATCGCAAGGTTGTGGACTTCCAGACGTCGACATGAAATTGATGAAACATCACGCTTTGTCGGGAAGTCCGGTGGCGAAATTGAGCTGCAGGTAGTAAATCGAACAGTTCCTCAGAACACTCCCCGTGATATATACGGTAAAAGATGCAGAGTGATCCAACATCTCTACGCAAAGCCAAAGGGTCGAGCCGACCGGAGAGAACTTGATCGTCAACGATTCGAATCGCTCTGCGTTGAACGCGGTCAAATGGAAGAAGCTGGTACTGGGGAGCTCCCGCCCAGAGGTGAGAGCAGTACTCCATGTGAGGTCGAACCTGAGCCTTATAAAGTTGCAGGCGATGGGCCGACGTGAAGTACCGCCTCGCCTTTCCGAGCACACCGAGCTTCTTAGAGGCTAACTTAGCCTTATCTTCCAAGTGACAGCGAAATTGGACGACGTTCGATATGTCGACGCCAAGTACTCCGATGCTAGTAGAGGTGGCAAGGGGAGTGTCTTCAAAACGGAGGGATACGACAAAGGGGGATATCTTAGCGGTAAACGCACAAACTTGTGTCTTCTTGGGGTTAAATTGGACTACGTTCATTTGGCCCCACTTCGAAACATTTGACAGCATGGTCTCGACTGAAGTCACAAGTTTGTTCCGACTCTCGACAACGCTTTCCCGAGAAATATTAGCGCGGCCGGTGTATGAGGCATCTCCGGTGCTGTCATCTGCATAACAATGAATATCGCTGAGTTGCAGCATGTCATTGATGTGCAAGAGAAATAGACTCGGAGATAGCACACAGCCTTGCGGAACGCCAGCATTAATCGGCTTTAAGTCGGAGCATGCACCGTCGACAACGACCTTGATGCTCCGATCTGCCAAAAAACTGGAGATCCATTCGCACAATTTCTCGGGAAGCCCATAGGAAGGAAGCTTCGAAAGAAGCGCTTTATGCCACACCCGATCAAAAGCCTTCGCTATGTCCAAACTAGCCGCCAATGCCTCACCCTTGGAATCCACCACCTCCGCCCATCGATGCGTAAGATATACTAAAAGATCACCAGCTGAGCGACCGCGACGAAAACCGTACTGGCGATCGCTAATCAGCTGGTGCTCCTCTAGATATTGCAGGAGCTGGTTGTTGATAATGGATTCCATTATCTTGGAGAACAGAGACGTTATAGCTATAGGGCGGTAATTGGACGGATCTGAGCGGTCACCTTTTTTAGGGATCGGGTGCACCAAAGCCGTCTTCCATATTTTTGGGACAACGCCTGATGAGTAACAGAGCCGGAAAAGACGCGTTAGAACCGCTCTGGAGCACAAGTCCGCAGCACTATCGGAGGGATGCCATCAGGCCCACTCGACTTATGAATGTCCAAGAAGAACAGTGCTTTACGTACTGCACATTGCCGGAAAATTATATCCGGCATCGAGGTATCACACCGTTGTATAGTCGGTGGTGAGTTCCCTTGGTCATCCAAAGTCGAGTTAGACGCAAAGAGAGAGCCCAGAAGATCGGCCTTCTCCTTTGCGGTGTGGGCCAGTGTGTCATTCTCTCTGTGCAGGGGCGGTAGGGATGACTGACAAAAATTTCCCTGGACAGCCCTAGCAAGAGACCAGAACGCACGTGTTCCCGAAGGAAGGCGGGCTAATCTCTCGCCAATTCTGCCGATATGCTCCGACTTCGCTCTTGCGATTACTCTTTTGAAGGACCTGGAGGCAAAGTTATATTTCTTTTTGAGATTGCTGGTATTTGAATCCTTAGATGCCACTGAATCAGCCCAAGCTTGGTAACGCTCTCGTTTGTGGCCAGAGGCCATTTTACAAGAGCGACCAAACCAGGGCTGTGACCTGCCACCGATGGGCACTGCAGAATATGGAATAAAGAGTTCCATACCCTGAAGCACTACATCAGCAACATAGTTAGCAGTGACATCTGGATCATCCGGCAAGAAGCAAACTTGCCCCCATGGGTAGGATGCAAAAAAGGACCGCATCCCGTCCCAATCTGCAGACCTATAGTGCCACACGCGACGACAACCCACAAAACGGGCTCGAGTTGGGCGTGTAACCGGCACTGAACTCCGGATCAGGCAGTGGTCCGACGATCCGAGAGGAGCGTTAACGGATACTGTGTAGTTTTCCGGGTGAGAGGTCAGCAGAAGGTCCAACAGGGAAGGTGTATGATCAACCACATCTGGGATTCGCGTAGGCGAGGTGACCAGTTGTGTTAGATCATACGCTAAAGCGAAGTCGTGAACAGATCTCCCCGCATGATCGGTGGTGCGCGAACCAAGCCATTCGGCATGATGGGCGTTGAAATCGCCAAGTATCACGATCTCTGCGGTGGGGATCTGCTCAAGCACGGAATCTGTAGGTGCTCCACGAATTGATCTATTTCGGCATTACCGTTCATATGGGACCTATAAAGGCACGCGTAGATTCGCGGATGGTCATCGCAGTCTACGCGCAACCAAATGTCAGATAGGCCCCGTCCTTCAAGGCTGCTGAGACGACGAGCACAGATATCCTCTCTGACGTAAAGACACACCCCCGCCCGCGGCAAAAAGGAATGTTCCAGTTTGTACCCAGGGTATGTGAGGAATGAGGTGTCTGTCGGAGAGCATATCTGTGTTTCAGTCAAAAAGAGCAAGGCCGGCTTAGCAGTCTCCAGATGGTAATGGACATCGTTCAGGTTAGAACGGAGACCCCGTATGTTGCAAAAGTCCACGGTTAGCGTGGTGTGGGGTGACTTAAGCCTCCTGCTTCGTTTACCTCGAGCAGCAGAAATAGGGTTGAGCACGGTTTTGCCCTCTCCAGAATACGCAGGGCAGCCCGAGCATCCACCTTCAGGTTCAGGTCCTGGAGGTGGATGCTCGGAGAGGGATTCTCCAGCGCTTACGCGGCTGGTACCCTCCTGGAGTAATGTCTCGTGAAATTGTGCTGCCATATTCCTTTAGGGGGGGGGGGGGATTGGGCCTCCGGATCTCCCACAAATCGATCGAAACGCAATGGCAAAGCCACTACTTCACGTCGATATCATGTGGGAGAGTGGTACTTCCCCGGTCGTGCCGGCCCATTCAGCTGTAACCCATAGAGCTACAGCGTGGCACTACCACTTCAAAAAGTAAGTTTGACACATACTAAAAGACATTTTGAACCGAATTAAACTTACGGTATTTTTACGTCGAGAAGGCGTCTCGACCGGTTTCCGACTTCTTAACACTGCCACTTGGAATAATGCACCCATCATCTTGCCACAAGATACAGTCAGTGCGGCGTGTACAGGTCTGGTAGTGACGAAGAAAACAGTGATGTACCTGCGCCGGCGACGCCACCGGTGACGTCAGAGCGCGCGAGGAGGGCAGCAGCGCGCGCGGCTCGGTCAACAGCCGCCGCCGGCACCACCACCAGTGCATGCGTCGGCGCAGTCGTGAGCGCACGCACTCCGTGACGAAGCGACTCTGAAAGTCGCGAAACCGGTCGAGCCGCTATTCGACGTAAAAATACCGTAAGTTTAATTCGGTTCAAAACGTCTTTTAGTAATTGTGTATTTTCTTTCACTTACTTCAAGAGAGAAAGCTTATTTATATAATACTAGCCCCGCTACCACCCGCATGGTGATGGATGTTGATGATGAGAAGTATCTACATAAGATACTTTTCATCATCATCATCCATTAATCTAGCATCTCATCTACCTCCATACCAAATTTCATCAAAATTCGTACAGCCGTTTGAGAGTGAAGAAGTAACAAACATACAAAAACACTTACAAACTTTCGCCTTTTAATATAAGTGTGATTTGTGTGATGTACGTTTTACTTTTTGAGGAGCTACCAACAATAGGTGAGAATAGTGATAATAAACGGGAGCTTTGGTGTATGCTATTTCCTGTGGCAGTTCAGGAATGGCCTAATTTCGATTCTAACGGACGATTTCGTGAACGGGACGTGATAGGAATTGCGTCCGTGCACCCTTTATTAGGTTAGTCCATGCCATCGCATCGGCTACTGCGGTTGCACGGTACATGTTCGGAACTACTTGTTACTATTAGTCGAATTTGGAAATATGAATGAAGAATATGAAGAGTTTCACATTATTGCAACAGTCATATCTATTTTTATTGCTGAATTTCACATTACTGCAACAGTCATATCTATTTTTATTGCTGACTAGAAGACCCGGTGTACTTCGCATCACCTATCCTAACAGACGAACGTCAAATGTTTGACAGGAAAGTATAGCTAGAACAGTTTATATGGGAAAATGAAATGTTTGTTTTTACTAATCTCCCTCGCTATTTTTCCATATTTTCTCATCGTTAAACCTTCCGTGGACAAACATTCCAAAACCAAAATCGCCTCAGCCGAGTTTTAGCGAGACAAACGAAACGCCTCAGATTTAAATATATATTTAGATAGGCTGGTTTTTGACCACTATCTCACTTGATGGTAAGTGATGATGTGCTCGAAGATGTTGTTCAACTAACCTAGAATTACTGGCTCTTAAATCATACCATAGATAACGTCCATCATTGAAGATAGGTTTCATAATTGTAACGAGTTATTGATTATTTTATTGTGATATAATTATAAAATGTTGCATATAAACTGCGTGAGAATTCCTCCCGTTTAGTAAGTTACCTTAACATGAGTGCTATGGAGAAGCAAAGGGATTAATTTAACGAATTCACGAATTTCGTTTCGCATTAATAGCGATATTAGTTTGTAATATGCTCTGCGGACTAAATTACAAAATTACAAATCTACTAGAGGAAAAATTATAGTTATGTGCTTGTAGCTAGCCAGTCGGGCATTCGCAAAATGCCCTATCACCATGCAAATATTTACTAATCTTACTAAAAAAAAAATTTTAATACTATATTACAGAATAAAATACCTACATACAAAGCCAGACTCAAACACTGGTTCGGAACCAGCACTCAACTTATTTGTTGTATGTATTTACCACAAACTTAGGGCCTGTTTCAGAATGTTCGAGTAAGTTCCGGTTTTACTATCCAGAACATATTTATTGAACAAAACACTATCTTTGAGTTTCACAGTCATCAATTTAGCCTATCCATCGGTTAAAGCTTGAAACGCGCAGCATGTTAACTGTCATTTTTATCATTCAGTTATTTATGTGTTGCATAGCGACCCGAAACTTTATCATGACTTTCTGAAACGGGCCCTAAGTATTTTATATTTTACGTGATCTTCGTTCTGCCTTTACTCAAGTCCGACTTAAACTAGAATTGTTTTTAGTATATGTTACCTTAAGGTTAGGACTATAATCACACAAATTTAAAGCTTGCATGTACTGACTGTTTTACAATAGAGCAAAAAAAAAAAACACTGTCAAGAACATGTTTTTAACATATATATGTTTCTTTCTTATGATTTCAAATTGAACATACTAGTATATTGCGGTTAACAAGTATAAAATAATGAATAGATTCAGGCGTTACTTTGATAATTATTGATTTGATAATATTATTAAATCCATATTTAATAATAACAATTATTTTTTAAATATTTTAAGAAAACATCAAATTAATATTTTAATAAAACGCTTAAAAAATACAAAAATATATCTAGTGACAATTCCGCCTAATTTTCCTGCTAAGCCGACGTGACGTCACAAACGCCACGCAGCCAAACCGGAAGAATTTTTCGACGCGTTTCGCTTCTACACGAAGCATCCTCAAGAGGTCTTGACTCTGCGAGCGCACGATCAAGAAAAGAAAAGAAAGGATTCTATTAATAGAATATTAATTTGATGTTTTCTTAAAATATTTTAAAAATATTTGTTATTATTAAGTATAAAATAAATAAAAAAGTAAAATACCCGACTGCAAATATTTTTTCTCAAACATGCTTGGAAATGTGAGCACTTATTTTGACAACCTTCTTTGAGATAAATCGAAATTGCTGTACTGGTCGGCCGGCAAAAAATGTATGAAAATCTATATCTGTCGTGTCTAGCGGCCAAATAAATTGCATAGTAAACTCATATCTATCGTGTAATTTAAAAATAGAACGATCTTTTACTTCGAAGCATGGCAACCTAGGAGGTAAATTATCAAAGGTTTTATTTAAATTTCGATCTGGCTTGCAAATAGAACGCTGTTTATTGAAAATTGTACATTTAACAACTGTATCTTCAAATACAAAATTCTGCCTAGGTACTACTTTGTTTTAATTTCCGCGCATTATCTGAGAAAAGCACTATACAAGCCTTGGCCACAACTAGGCATTGATGGACTTACGTATGTGTGCCTCGGCTTCGCCTCGGCCCACATTTACACGTTCGTCCATCAATGCCTCCTTTGCTGGCCGCTGCAGTTATGTACTATAGGTTCGTTAAACGTTTTATCGTGCCATTGAAATTAAAACTGCAAGTTAGATATATTTATGGAATCGTTTTTAAAGCCTTTCATTTTGATAAACAACTCAAGGGGGTTATGAAGCAAAAAATTTTTCTCTATATTGCATCTAAGATCCGTCAGTTTGTTTATTATTTTTTCATATGTGCCTGTGTCACTTGCACTATCAAGATATATGTAGCTAAAGATATCTCGTACATTGAAATCGTATTTACATACACATTTACATTCAAGAAAACAGAAAACATAACACTCCTTTTTTTGGAAAGTCGTGTAATATTACCAGCGTACCTAAGTCAACTATTTAGTGTTCCTTGTTATAGTACCGAACCATAACAACAATCCCTGCACCACAATTCGCGAAAAAAGCCTTTTAATCATTATCAAGCAAACACATTGTCCCCGACATTTTCCACAAATCTTTTATTCTTTTAATTTAATCTCTTTGTTAGAACAGCTGTTCCTTAACAAGACACGGAAGAACAAAGAAAAATGTCATTTGTACTCCTTAAAAGAAATGTTACTCCAAAGGATTGCACTGGGTCTTGTAAGGAATTTTGAAATGAAAATCTTTGTTTGGGATAATAATACGCTTGGCTTTGGTCTGATGGCCGGCAGCTCGCTTATGGCAACTCTCAGGCGATCTCGAGTTAGTAGTATAATTGCAGGTTGTGCGCAAAAATAATGGAAACTATACCTTTTTTATTATCCGATATATCACATGATGTCCCCACTGACAAACGTCCTGATTGTGACGAAGCAAGCACGAGGACCACCTGATGTTAAGCGGATAAATCTCTGCCTATAACAGATGCATTTCGTAATGTGACGAATTGCACTGCGCCCTTCACCATTAGGCATACAGTCGTTTAGTCTCAAGTGACTGTAATTTTACTGGCTTTCAACGACTGCTGTTGGAACACACAGTTAGATGCTTGGCGACAGATTTTCTACTTGAAAGTGATAGCTAGCGAGCATTTGCAGAATACCATTTCACCATGCGGTGAAGCTCAAGCCGGTGGTTGGGATCGAATCATGGAACTGCGGCACGGAAGTTCATCAAAACTCATTTGGGATATCTTTTTAGGGTTCCGTACCCCAAGGGTAAACACATAACCCTATTACTGAGACTTCGTCCTTTCGTCCCTCCGTGTGTCACCAGGCTGTATCTCAAGAACGGTGATAGCTAGACAGCTGAAATTTTCACAGTTGATGTATTTCTGTTGCCACTATAACAACAAATAAAAAAAGTTGGCCAAGTGCGAGTTGCCCTCGCGCACGTTAAAACAGCAAAAGGTATAAATATGAAGTCTAATGTTGTATAGCTAACCTAGCTAGTACGGAAACCTTCGTGCGCGAGTCCGACTCGCACTTGACCGATTTTTATTTGGATAATAATGAGAGATAATATTACTTTGAGCTTTAATCGACATACGACAGGATATTCAATACAAATATCTAAATACAAATCTTAACTCGTTATAATATTAGTTATATAGATATCGATATTTGTCGACTTGAGATCTTTGCACTCTATTTTGGAAGTTATCATAGGCAGAGTAGCAGATAGGCAATTAAAGATGCTCATATACCCTTTATTATAATTGGAAGAAAATTTTTAAAATTCCAATGCATTTGCCACTAAACAAGGCATTCTAATATAATATTCATTTGGCGAACATCATACATATAAGGCTTCTTACCCACACAATGAATGAAGCTTGTTACTTAGCAGTAAGATAATGCACTTATCGCAGTATAATAGGCTTATCAGAAGCATTGCATTCAGTATTAGTCGACGTAAGTGACGTTTACTGCTCTATTGGACCAGTCGCACCGGGACGTAAATTTCGCCCACTGGTCTTGCCATGTGTAGTTTATACCTTACTCCTCTCTTCCAGCTATTTCGTTACTTTTTCACAATGTGAACATAGATTAAAATGTTCAATTTATATGGATATTATGAGATGGATTAAAATTTGATGTTTATGCTTTTTGAGTGCATTAAAATGTTTTGTAATGAACAATAAATCAGAACTCAACTTATATGTACGAATTGTTTTTTTGTTGATGATCCGGGTCTTTTTTTTTAACAGAAAAAATTACTTAGTCTTCATCATCATTATGATGTGAGGTCTTGGGTTCTATTCTCGGATCCAAATGTTATTAGAATTTTAAAGAACATTATCACTAATAATATTTTTACCGATCCTTTTTATTTTCGACCACATAATTACGTACCGTCAGGGAGATAGTAGTCAAATCAATTATACAATTTTTTTTTCAGTATATTTGGATCTAAATATAAATAACAAAGTTTATTATCTTGTATATTTTTAAACGTATAAGGTAATACTTTCATATAAATATGTAACCAATATAAATAGAGTCAATGATTTTAATTTAAACACAAAAATTACTTATTTTACATAATTTTTCATACCTATTTGATCCCTATAGTATTTGCATAAAATATATTCTGAACTGTTAATAACACTCTATAAAAACATTTATAATTTTTGTCTTGATCGAGTCTTCATATTTATTTCCTATTTGAAATTACCTTATCGTAAATACTAATTTCACCACCTTTATTCATAACAAAACGATTATGTCTCTGCTATTTCTACACAAACCAAGAAATATTACGTCTGCGCGCAGTTACATTACAAAATTATGTGGTAATCTGGACTACAGGGCAACACCGCCGCCCACGAGCAACCAACAAAGACATTAAGAAGACATTGCCGTGATTGTTCAACCAGGGGCGTGGTCGCATTGTGATGTTAATGTGCAGGATATGAATGTGCTGACTAACGCAATCAGGAAACTATCATACTGGATCCCTGAGAACATTAAGAAGGAACACACGGAAACTGACTGACACCGGATTACTTTTCATGGGTGACCACTAGTGACATTACTACTAAGCGCTTCCGTACTTCGGAGGGCACGTTAAAGCGTTGGTCCTGGTTGATGTCATAGGACGGCAGTCATTACAGAATGGTAGCAGGGCATTTTTCGAATGCCCGTCTGGCTAGCTACCACTCTCAAGTAGAAAACCTGTCGCCGTGCTAACGGTGTAATGAATAGATTCAGGCGTTACTTTGCGGAAATCCATATTTATTAATAACTAGCATTTCCCCCGAACTGGACCTAGCGATATCTCGAGAAGCAACTCATGCATGTACAATTTTGTGAAGATAGGACAGACTGTACACAAGTTAAATGTAAATCCAATTATTATGATTATTATAACTTAATATAGAACATACAAACATTGGTGTTTCAGTACTATGTGTAACAGTTAAACTAAATTATTTTTGATTATTTTTTATAATTTTAAAAATAGAAAACTCTTAGGCTCCATTTGTATTATAGACTACTAAGGTATATTCTAGGTTAGCCTGATCTTCGATCACATCATTACTTACCATCAGATGAGATAGTGGTCAAAGACTAGCCTAATTGAAAGGCTATATACCAAAAAAAAAACTTGAAGAAAGCATATTGTAAACTCTCATCTAAATGATTGGGTAAAGACTTGGCATGGAGCTTTAGCTTAGTCTTCCGAATAACATATTGTTTAGGTACAAATTATGTGTATGTTTATGTGTATGTGTGTAATATTTTATGTGTAACACGTATGGACCCTTAAACGGTCAACGAAACAGCATTCCGTGTTCTGCCAATTATGCAACCAGTTAAAAACCTATGCGCCCCCGACCTTAAAGCTGCGTATATACCGAAGACGAGTGTTGTGCGAAAAAAAAACCACCAATAGGAGCGGTTCTTTTTGTTATCCTCGTTGAGCGCAGCGATTTTATGGGTTGATTTTTTCTCGCACATACCTAGTACGTATGCAGCCTTAAATTTAAAAATTAAATAAAAAGCCTTAGATGACAAAAATAACATCCTATTTCTAGGTATTTGACTAAATTATGTGAGAGTTACCATATAAAAACAAAAATGCCATAGGAACTGAAATTAAAACAAAAGCCAAACCAACCGAATTGACTAGACGTGTAAAAAATTTAAAAATTCAGATTCTACGCACGAAAACTAACGTTACCTACGTTAAAAAGGTAACAAAAATTTTTACAAACCTATCACAACCCGACAAAAACCCATTTTTAGTTCGTTCACAACTTTAAATTACTATTCGCTGGCAACCTCGATGCAAGTTTAATAGCTTCCACTGCGATGTTGCCAGTAAAACATAAAACATCACTATGATATTACAGGTCACAACCGTACACGAATCCATTGCAAAATCACACAACCACTGATGTTTTTACGCGGCACAATCTGGACAGCTGTAAGCAAAACAAGTATTGGTTGTTCAATTAATTAATGTGAGTTTGTTTGGAGGGGGTATTAGTACAGTGAGGGTATGTTTGTTTTCCGTGGTTCATTCAATCAAACGGCCCAGTGGATGCTGATTGGTAAATAAGGCACTGCGTACATGTTTTTTTACAGCGATCCCGTGCACATCACGAGGCTTAACAATGTGTCAACACCAGTACCCGAGTGCGCATTTTGTACAGAACGGAACAGTTATTGTTTACGGGCTTGTTAATAATTCTGTGAAGAAATGATATCCATGTTCTTATTAACAACTTTAGCTGCCTTTACCGGGATTTACAGACATGATGGTATTGGTCGTAAGAGATACTTTTGACGATAACTTTGAAGCGGTGATGGCTCAGTGCCATTGGCTATGGACTGCCGCGCAGCAGGTCCATGGTTCGTATCCCGTCGCGGACTTGAGGTTCACCGCATGGTGGAAGGGCATTTTGCGAATGTCCGCTCTGGCCAGCGACCACCCTCAAGTAGAAAATCTGTCGCGAAGCACCTCACGGTGTGTTTCTTGAGAGTCAGTGTAATTACAGGTACATGAGAGTTAACAACTATGTCTCAAAGTAACCGGCGCAGTGCAGTTCGTGACTTGTGACGAAATGCATCTGTTATAGACAGAGGTTAAGTGCCTCAAGCTTGTTCTGTCACAATACCATAAAACAAAAACAAACAAACTACTGACGTCAAAATGTGGCGAAATGTATTAAATAAACAAAAAACTTAAATTGTGAGATTGGTAATTCGATCACACTTTCAATGATGCTTTTAATATTAACTTATTTATTAAAAATATAGTTAATTGTCATATAAAAATAAGATTCCGTAGACGCCGCCGGTTGATTTTAGAAGATGCGCATATAGTGTGGCTTGTGTATTTTTTTAAAATAATCAACTAATTCATTATTACGTCCGCTATGGTCACGAGTTTTGGTGACCGCTAGAGGCAATAACTACTGAGGGCAGCTTCGGAGGGCACGTGCCGTCAGTCCCGGTTGTTATTTTAGGTAGTCATTATAAGGTAGTTTATTTTTTGTGCCTTATAAGTTAGCCTTTGACCACTATCTCACCTGAATGGTAAGGGATGATGTGGTCGAAAATGTTGTTTAGGCTATCTTAGAATACCAACAGAAACCTAGAATACTAACATAGAAACCTAGTAGTCGTTACAGCATGGTACTTAGTAGGGTACTATAAGAATGCCCGTTTGGCTAGCTCTAGCTACCATCCTTGAGGAAAGCTAATTCACTTAATCCTTAGAACGCAGAAATGTTTAACTCAATAATAATTTTAGCTTAACCGACCTTTTCAACAGCTCAAAACAGATGTTATTAACATAATAATCTATAACTAATAGTATATTGTGAGACAAGTGAGCTAAGTTGCTTATTGTACACGAGGCTGTGGGTTGCAGGTTGAGCCGTAGGCGAGGGTGTAAATCAGCCGAGTGTATAATGAGCAAGTTGCTCACGAATTTCATACGCACTTTTTCTACAGCCTTGCGAGGAAATAAAAAATATATTGCACAAATGCGATACAAACAACCATACGAAAGTTATGGAAAATAGCGCACAACATTTATTTTTTTCCGCGCGGCAAATGTATGGTGGTTGATTACATATACTAAGCCTTAAACCTCTTTGTTGTTACAAATCTGTATTACCCGGTTAAATTGAAAATGCTCCGTTTACTCGCATATACTTTGCAGTTAGGTACTAACTTAACTTTGTAGGGATAAATTACCTGGTAAAATTGAATTTGCTCTGTTTACTCGCATAATATAGTTTGCAGTTAGGTACTAACTTAACTTTGTAGGGATAATTCTACTACGCACTAGTATATAATATTATTATGCACGAGGGTGTTATAGTTCGGTTTATGGCCCTAAGAAGATATAATAAAGCTCACTTTGCTCACTCGCAAGGGTGTTGAAAAGTATGTATTCAGATGTACTACACACTTTTTTTTTCTTCATTTATACACGAATTTATTTACCTGTTTCGTAACTCTTATGAATAATGTATATTTTGCACTTCTGCTCTCTTTGTTATAAAATTAGAAAGTAAATCCATCATTAGACGTAAGAAATAATATTTGTAGTAACTATTGTACATTAAGTTAAGATCTAAGGCTTTGTGATTTTAATAAATAAAATAAAATAAAAGAAAACTATTGCCAAGCACCAAACACAGCGTTACGGCAGCTGGCAAGCCAGTAATTCTAAGTTAGCTTTATACAACATCTTCGATCACATCATCACCCAGTCAGGTGAGATAGTGGTCAATGCTGGTCTATCAGTTAAAGTCAGAAAAACATAGGTAAAGTCACATTTGAGGTAACAATTTGCAAACTAAGCTTATAGCTATGACGTCAGGACTCAGGACGTCATCATTTTAATAAAAAGTGCGTCGCGTCAAAGCTTGCACAAAGCAGGTTTAACATTTTAATCAATAAATTGAGTGCCTTTTCGGAAATTAAAAACGTGCCGCCATTTTTGTATCACAAAGGATCTGGTTATATTTTAACACGGATATTTTGACAAAAAATTCAATTCGTTGGAAATTCAATAAAATCAATTAAATTGCAACTTGTATGTTACTATGTACTGTATCAGCCGGATTGTCTACTGGTGACATTCTAGCCCGGCACCCTACGTGACAACAATTAAATAGAATATATGTTATGTTGTCTTAGGTTTTCGCGATTGTTACACATAGTAATTAAACAACTTGAAACGGCTTAATAACTTATGTGACAAATAAAATCATTTAGTCACCCCGTGACCACGATCACTGCAAAGTGTTTGAAACGTCGGGATAAAATAATGAAAAATATACGCGATTTAAACCGTTTAAAGTTGTTTAATTACTATAGAATATACGTTGTTACATTGTAAGCCACAAATATTCAAAGGTAGGGCTGTTACCGAAAATATAGTTAAGTACTTAGTTTAATTTGGAGATCTTGAAACAATATAAAATTATAAACTAACATTTAAATTTTAGCCTTGACGCCTGCTAAGCGAAAATTTTTGATAATCCCGCTCACTAATACTGCATCAACTGGATTGTCCACTTTTGCCCTCACAGCCTCCCCATTATGGGGGATTAGCCATAATCCCCAAAAATTGGAGTAAAAAAGTAAGTAGAAATAAAATTCCTTAAACCTAAATTACTAGTTGTATTAAATTTCAATATTTTTAGCCACCTCCTTACACATGTGAATACAATGAAAAACAATGCCCCCTAATCCTTCACCCGAAGTAATGTAACGAGTTGTATTTACGCACGGTTGACAAAAAGCTAAGCCTCCAGCACGCAGCGATATTTTGAATATCATGCCACATACGACGCAGGAGGAAATATATGAACCGTCTACAAAGACCGAGGGGCGTTTGATCTTCAAATAGAGAGATTTTCAATTTGCATCGCATTCCTTAAAAATCGAAGACGGCTATTTCAGAATTGGGTTTCAGTATCGGTTCAACATCGCAACGGTAAAGCAGACAAAACTTAAACATAGGATTGGAAAGTATATTGCCTATTTTTAATCTAAATTGATTATCTTAAATCTATCAGCTTTGGTTAAATGAATGAGAAATACTAGTTAGTAAACTTTAGCGATTTACATTTAAAGAAGGATGAATGGGTTTTTTTACGCATATACTAAAATGAAAGTAGAAACTTGACTATCCTTGACGTTTCGATGGAGTTGCATCGACCGTGGCCACGAGTGGACTGAAGAAGCTGGTGTCTGCATCTTGAAACGTTCTATGAAACTACCCTCATTTGGGTAGTTTTGATAAACATTTTGTTTTAATCATGTGCGCGGAAAAAACCGGAAGTATTTTTCGAATACTCATGAAATGATTTTTCACAGCCTCAAAAGCCTTTACCTGGAATAAATCGGAAGCTCGCAGCTATTTTCCCTACAGATAGCAATATTTTCCCATTCCGCCACAATTCGACGTACCATACTGACAACCTATAATTACACAATTGTTTTGTAGTTAAAGTTAATCTATAGTAATATCAAAAATGCTTTACAATAGCTGCTGACATAATTTTCAGTTAATAATTTGCAAACATATGCTATTTTTAGATATTAATTGGTATTTGGTTTCTAACCTACGAATAAATCGACTTATCATTTATTCGTAGTTTCTAACACATTATTTATAAAATTTATAAGCAACTAGCTGTCCGGGCGCGGCTCCGCCCGCGCGTATGTCGGTTATCGCGCATTAACCTATTTTTGCGCAGTTGGATAAAAACTATCCTATGTTTTTTCCCGGATCTGAAACTCGTTATTTAGGCTAAAAGGTCCTTATCAGTCAGTACTCATATTATAAATCTGTTACGCTTTCACGTCAAGCTATTGGACCGATTTGAATGAAATTTGGTATGGAAATAGTTTGAGACCCGCGAAAAAACATAGAATAGTTTTTATCCAACTGCGCAAAAACAGGTTAATGTATTTGCGTGATAACCGAAATACGCGCGGGCGGAGCCGCGCCTGAAAAGCTAGTGAAATATATATTTTATATTTTTATGGTGCTTTTCATTTACAAAATGACCATCATCATCTTAGTACCATTTTTATGTAAAATACAGGACATTACTACAACATTATTATACAAAAGAAATATACCAATTGCAAACAAATACTTAAACAAAATTCGTATTCCACAATTAGTAGCATACAACGAATAGTAATTCATTCATCACATCTGATTGTACAGTTTGGTTGCGCTGACGGCCGGAGGGACTTTTGATGATGTTGAAGCAAACACTACTGAATAAGAGTCTTTTGTTCAAAACTACCAAAACCTTTTTGAACAAAGGACTAGGTCAGCGGCTAACACTAACCGCTACACAAAAGAGTATCTTTCCCATAAACATTGATGTAGACTTTTATAGGCCACTACGCCACCACTAAAATACCCCCGTACCGTTATTCTTGTCACAACAAATTGCAATTCGTAAACAAACTCCGGAACTCGATATAGCCAATACCGAATTGTATTTCCGTAATAACACCGGCGACTGTCAAAAGGACGTATATACGGAAATCTCTCAAATATTTTTCAGTAAAAAGACGACAGACTACGTTCCTACGTCTATCTCTACAATACACATGTACCAGTAAATGTTATGTATATAAAGCCAAACTACAGAATAAAAAAACTTCCAAAGTTGGTTTTTCTCTACGTTTAACTGTTTGTTTGTTATCTTCAAAGACAAGATGTAGTTGGTGTAAGGAAAGCGACTGATACTGACTATGAAACCGAAGCAGAATACTGTATTAATTAATAATATAAAATATTTCAAAATTATTTTAAGAAAACATTGAATTTATATTTCAGAAAAACACTTAAAATATACAAAATTATTTAACCACATCATCACTCAGGTAAGATAGTGGCAAAGGCTAATAATATATATAATCTATAAGATATTAAAAAAAAATACAAGTATTGATTATCCCATCATCAAGTGTCAGCGATGGTTAACTAAATCATAATGTATGCAAAATGCAAACGTTCGTTCAGGACGTTGAATTGATTTTAATAAATATACACTACATGTATTAATACTCTATGCATTTAGAATGGTAAGCATTCTATACCTATTTGAATTCTTGCATGTCTGAGCGACGATGGAGCAACGACGGTAATATGGAATCGATGGAAGCGTTTTCAATAGAAACGATATACCTTCTCATTTATGTTGTTGGTAGAATGGTGGGTGCGCCGTTTTTTGTACATTAGTTGTTTGATCAATTCAAACACTTACTGGCGTATATTCTTTGTTGATCGGAATTTGAATTTCCCTGTAGATTCCAATAGCCACGACCCTAATATTCGGGGTTAAAGTATGGAATTGCCGATATGTACTGCAATTTTTGTTTTTAATTTAACGTAATTACCTTTATTATCTATACATTGCTGCCATTTAATAAGAAGGTTATTTTTGCCTCGACTTTCTTTTTATATCGCGATAGAAGTCTGGTGGTCTAGATTCGACAAACTGTGTAAAAGCATTTTGTATTGCCTCCTGGTAAGAAAACTTTTTATCACCTAGAAAATTGTCGAAATCACGAAAAAAATGGTAGTCCGTCGGAGCAAGGTCTGGCGAATAATTGCAGTTCCTGTAGAGTTAAATGGTTTTTCGTGCTGTATGAGGTCTTGCGTTATCATGGAGCAATAATGGTGGAGATTGATTCATGAGTCGGGGCTGTTTCACTGCTAGTTTTGCTGTCATTGTTCGGATTTCGGCACAGTAGACATCTGCCGTTATTACTTGACCAGATCGGAGAAAGCTATAGTGAATAACACCATGCTGAGACCACCAAACAGTTAACATTACCTTAGGTAAGCTTTGCTCTAGGACACTGTTGCGATGTTTGAGCTGGGGTTAGCCATTGCATTTTTTGCTTACCTACGGTTATCGTAAAGAATCCACTTTTCATTACATGTCACAATTCAATCCAATATTCCTTCATTTTTGAACCGATTGAACAAGGCATTTATAATGTTACAATGTACAACTTGTCATTCATTCGATTCGACTCCCATGGCAAGACTGCCCTTCACTGCATGGTGGAGCGAGTATATACTCTCCCGGATAGCTATCACACTAAAGTAGGAAATCTGTCGCCAAGTACCCAACATTGTTTTGCTGCTGCTGGTATACTACCCTTGAGAGGCAGTTAGTAGTAATGAAATTACAGGCACATGAGACTTAACAACTGTATGTCTCAGGGTAATGAGCGCAGTGCAGTTTGTCACTTGTATTAAGATACAAATGTTAAAGGCATAGGTTACCGCTTAACATCAAGCGGACTTCGTGCGTGTTCAACTCAATAAAAAAAACATAAGTTGATATATCTCAAGAGATTGCATTGAAATATTCCTTTGTCACTTCTTATCGGAAAAATTATGTAAGTTTAGTGTCGAAAACTGTAAATTTCAAATTAATAACCATTGCTCTCTGATTATCATTGAGCCGTGTAAGTTATTTAAGGTAACATGTTAAACTAAGTGCAGCTGTAGGTTGCAGTCGTGCGAGTCAATCGAGCGTAGTCTAGCGCACTGCAGTACGACAAATCTCACATTGCCCAATCTCGTCGGGACTGTGTTTTTTTTTATGTTAATGATAACACATTTTGGAGACAGTGTGCTTTATTTGCTAAGTTGTATTATTTTAAATTATAAGTATTTACTTTTATTATAAGATACAAAACTAGTTATTACAATGGCTTTCTTATTTTAGAACGTACTTGCTGTCAAGTGCAAATCAGATTTCTAGAAGAACTCAAGGTTAATCTGAACAACAGCTTCGACCACATCATCACTTACCATCAGGTTACACATAATATAAACTTTCAGCGGGGCAGTAAGGGGAAGTACCTTATCCGTTGCAGTTATCGAAAATGGTCTTAGGAGACTATCCATATATTTTTATGGAATTTTGATCCCCATTCTCAGATTTAAAAAAAAAATACAGTTGGCACGAAAATAGCCATTTTACACAAAATCATTTTTTGATGCCAATCGATCCTGTTTCTAATACTGATCAAAAATGTATATGGAACCAACCATCGTTGGAGTACTCAAAAACACACAAATTACAAAAAACTTTTCCCGTACATTTTGTACGCAAAAGCTTTTTTTGTGTCAGCTGCAATCTTTTTGTTGACTGAATAAAATATAGTTTAAAAACAATTCGAATATCGAACCCGTTATTAATTTTTAATTGTCAGTAAATTTATGTATTCGCCAAAATGGCGGTCACTTCGACCACTTGATACCGTAGGGCAAGAAACTGCAGATTTTAAATAAGAATAACATCATCAAGATATGTTAGTTAATAAAAAAGAAAATTAATACGCCTTCTTTTTGATTTGTGTAAAATTCTACGTAATCAGGTTATACAGATTTGTCTTTTATTTTATTTTTTATATTTCAGCTACACAAATTCTTTACAAAATGTAAGGGGAAAGTTTTTTGCAATTTGTGACTTTTTGAGTAATATTTCAACGATGGTTGGCCCCATAGAAGTTTTTATCAGTGTTAGAAACGGGATCGATTGGCATCAAAAATGTTTTTGTGTAAAATTTATATTTTCTTGCCATGTGTAATTTTTTTTTGAAAATCTGTGAATGGGGATCGAATTTCCATAAAAATTATGGACAGTCTCCTGAGACCATTTTCGAGTAGCTGCAACGGATAAGGTACTTCTTACTGCCCCGCTGAAAGTTTCCACCCTGTATAGTGGTCAAAGGATAACATGTAAGGCATAGGGAAAAAAATGCTCTCCCTTGAGAAAGGAGTGAAGCAAACGATGTGTCCAGTCTTTGTTTTATTTCATATAAATTTCATGCTTCCAAATATTTGTATTTAGTTGGTATATCAACAAATATATTTTGAGTAGGTAGAGTTTTAAATTTTGCCGTACTACAGATAATTTCATATATACATAATTTATATGTCAGGAAAACCAAATAACTGTTTAAACTTGGGGTCAAACCCACGATGGGTTTTGAGATTTTTGAAGATATTCCAAAATTAAGGTTTTCCACTCTACCAATATATATCGTATGGTTAATATACTTTGCTCTCTCAATCAGAGATAAAAAGATTTTTTAGTATCGAATGGATTGCCGGTTGGAACTCAAAAGCGTTAGATCAATGTTACTTCGCGAATGCCAAAACTACTTAAAACTACGAGTCTACAATTCAAAATTGTAGTATAACTACTGGAGTTCAATTGTTTTTTGTAATAAATATATAACTATTCAATATTATCAATATTATAGTTTCAATATATTATATTTGAAGTCCTTCATATCTATTTAGATGTAATTTCAAACTGAAAATGATTCAGGTATTAGGTAAAGTTTACGATAACTAGGGCTGACTCAAAGTATTTTTGATTATCTTGGGATATTATTTGGTCCTAATTTTGTACCAGAAGCAAAATTTACTGTTTGCGTAGAGCAATAAATTGTAGAGAATTCCAAGCCATATAATAAAATTTTCTCCCGGTCTACCGGGTCCGAAAATCCATTAAACCGGTTTTATGGGAAAAATGATAAGTTCTCCTGAAATCCCGTAAAATGGAGGATCAGAGTATCCATAAAATGTTTTGTGTCCATACTTTTATGGCGTTTTGATCACCTATTAAGGGATTTACTTGTTTTAGTTAGAAGTGGATCTCGTTATGGGAAAAATTGTTAATGACTCTTCGGTATGCCTATCGTGATGTTAATGGTGGAACTTTGTTGTTATTTGGCATTAAAAGTAACCTAAATAATACAACACTAAAGCAACATTAAATCACTGATGCTCGGTTAGTAGATTATATTTAACTCGAAATTTGTAAAGCAAATTCGGGACGTTGAAAATTAACCTAGGAAGGCATCATCTCCGTGGTAAAGGCGGCCAATCGACGGGTCATAGTGAATTAATATGTTGATATAGATAATTTCATTTTTGAAATGACGCGTCTGATTACAATACAAAATACAACGCTGTTTGTTTGTTTAGGGAGGACATAGATGCTGGCTACCGCCTGTGCGGTCGTCCAGCTCCACCGGGTTTTGGGCGAGGGCCTGGCCCTACAATAGCCCGGGAGGGAGAAGTGCCGAAGGCACTTCTCCCGAGACGGGCGTAGAAGGCGAAAAGCGCTTTCTACCTCCGTCTCCTGCGGACGCCGAAAACGTACCGCTACTATAGGAGGGGTTGACAGCGAGCTCAAGGGCACCACTGTGGTTCGGACCTCGGCTTGTCTCGCTGTCGAGAGACATGGGGGGGATCGGAGCAAAATGCCTCTGTGCAACTGCAGTGTTGCACAATTGGGCCCTACTGAATAATACTCTTTGACTATTTGGAGAGCAATTTATCGTGACCTTGTTTTTGCCTCGAGCTCGCCGGCGAGCTCGGTGTTTGATTGTGTGACCTCTGATTACCTCACACCTGGGGATTTTACCTCGACGACTTGCGGATAACGCTAAAGCTGCCAACGTAATGGCTGCGATGGGGTCATCCGGGTCGTCTAATACCTGCCGTGGTCGGCGACGGGGGGGTTTGAAAAATGGGATAGAAGAGGCAGTCGAGTAGTTCGATGCCTGGACAACCAATGGGTTCGGGTGGTGGGGCGCTCGATCAAAGTATCGGCGGGCGCAGTCCTTATTGAACTGCGCTAGAGAGGGAAGGTTTAAGTCGCAATGCAACTCGGTGTTCCGGATATACCACGGGGCACCGGTTGCATTACGAAGAAAACGGTTTTGGATGACTTGAAGTTTATGAAGGTGGGCCTCACTAGCATGACTAAACACTACTGATGCGTAAGTCATGATGGGGCGGATGCAGGCAGTGTAAAGTGTCTTCTTATTACTAAGAGACATTTTACTCTCTTTGCGAAGTAGGGGACCAAGGCGACCCATTATGAAGGCCGCTCTGTTACGGACGGTTGTTATGTGATCGTTAAAGTTGAGATGACGATCAAGGGTGACTCCGAGGTATTTTGTTCTAGGAACCCAGGGAATGGGTTCGTCGAACAAAATAAGCGGTTTCGGGTAAGGGGAGCGTGTCTTCTCAGTAAAGCACATAGCTGTGCTTTTAGCTGGGTTGACCGCGATGCGCCATTTTCGGAACCAGTCACCGATCTCGGTGATGGCCCGTTGCATGACGAAATAGGACTGTCTGTTGATATGCCACCCAGTGGTGTAAATGGCGGTATCATCCGCATATTGGGCTAGGAATACTTTGGGCTGAGAGCGTGGGATGTCACTGGTATACAGTGCAAAGAGAATAGGTGATAGCACGGAGCCCTGAGGGACTCCGGCTCTGACTGGGTGGGGGGAGGAGAGGGTGCCTTCCACGCGATAGCGAAAGCTTCTGGCTTTAAGGAAGTCTTGTAGGATGAGCACAAGACGTTCTGGCACGCCAAATTGGTATAGCTTGTAGATCAAGCCGTTGTGCCAGACTTTGTCAAAAGCTTTCGCTACGTCGAGGAAGACTGCTAGCGTAGTCTGGGGTTTGGGGTACTTATTGAAGCCCTCAATGATGTGCTCCGTGAGGCGGTGCACCTGTTGGACGCATGAGTGTCCGGGTCTGAAGCCAAACTGCTCATCTGGGATAAGGTGGTGTTCCTTAGCATGGGACTGGAGACGGTTTGCAAGTAACCGCTCGTAAAGTTTGCCTAAGGCACTGAGGAGGCTGATGGGGCGGTAACTGGTGGGGTCAGATGAGCTTTTGCCTGGTTTGTGAATGCCAATGACATTTGCACATTTCCAGGTGTCTGGGAATAAGCAGTGGCTCATAGCAGCATTGAAGATGCTGACTAAGAGATGGATGAGAGGAGGAGAGAGGGTTTTAAGAACCCTGTTGGAGATGCCATCGGCACCGGGGGATTTGCGCGGTCGGAGGGCCTTGATCAGTCTCTCCACCTCAGCGTAAGTCGCTAAGGTGATTGGTTGGAGTTCAGAGGTGACCACAGAGCTTTTACGTTCGACTTCAGCATCCACCGAATCAAGGTGAGCTTGGTCGACGTGATCTACGTTAGGGGAACACTGAGCCTCTAGGCTATCAGCTAGGCACTCAGCTTTGTCTTCGTCAAAGAACGCTGGGACTAGTGGGACTGGTCTGTATAAGGGAGGCATGTCGTTATGGTTACTTCCTTTCAAGCCTCGCGCCAAGTCCCAGTAAGCATGGTGGCTTGGCACGAGGTTTGAAAGTTTATCGCCCCATTGTTGATCACGCAACTCAGACATGCGACTTTGAACCATGCGTTCAAAGTGGCGTTTCTTAGTTTTGTTCTCTTTACTGGGGTAAGAGTCGTAATGTCGGGTCACTGCTTTACTCTCCGTCACCAATCGTCTCACGTCCGCTGGAATGACAAGGCGCCGGTCGTCCGGCACTATGACCTCCTTTGCGGATGCACCTACTACGGTGGAGAGGTGATTGGTGAACGAATCGATCGCAAGGGTTACGTCATCTTTTGTCAGGATGTCGTCAGGGATCTTGTCTAGGTCCGGTGAACTGATAGCCTTTAGGGCATCGCCTACTTGCTTCCAGTTCACTATCGTCTTAGTGGGGCGGGGGAGGTCAGTCGTTGGGTCGGGACCTAGTCGCAGTATAATGGGTCGGTGGTCAGAGTGAAGCTCGTGAACCACTTCTATGGAGCGTAACCGGAGTGTTACGCCTCTGAATAGTGTCATGTCAAGCAAGTCAGATCGGTGGTCTTCCATATAAGGGTAGTGAGTGGGCTCAGTGGGCGCAATTATGTCAAAGTTAAGTTCTGCGATTAGGTTTTCAAGTGCAATACCTCTGGGATTGTTGACGTTACAATTCCATAGGATGTGCTTACTGTTGAAGTCGCCAATCAGAATGACGGCGCTTCCTAATGAGAATAGGGCTTCTAAGTCAGCTCGGACGATCGGCTTTTTGCAAGCTTGGTAACAGGATGCTATGTCTATAGGTTGATGACCAGTCATAGCTAGGAGGCAACAAGATGCTTCCATATTAACAAGAGTCGGGGTAGGTAGGGGAATGCAGTGCAGGGACCTTTTGTAATAGATAAGAGTGCCTCCCCCACGGGAGTTCACTCTATCATCACGTACCGTTCTGTAATTGGCAAACCTAGGGTTCGCCTTCCCCGGTTTTAGAAAGGTTTCCTGCACGCATATGATATCGATAAGGTGGGTACAACAAAAGTCGTGGACGAGGTCACGTTGTCTGAAGAGGCCGTCAGCGTTAAATGACGCTAACGAAACTGAGTACGGTTTCGTGCGTTCGGTTGTACTACCCATAGTGGTTGTACTGGGGAGGGGCCTGGGGAACGAAGCGCTTAAGGGCGCTAAGTAAATTCGCGTGTTCCAATGTGTATTGGATCACGTCCGCTGGGGATTGAGCGTATTGCATCTTGTGGAATAGCTCTTGTACCTCATTGATGTCAACCGACATAGCCAGATCGCTGACTAGGTTGATTGCCTCTTGAAGAGGGGCAGCCATCAATGGCATAGGTGGAGCTTGTGGCCGGGAAGCGGCGCGGGGAGGCGCGCGAATGGTGTTGGCGACGGGTGCCGGGAGCGCGGGGCGAGCCGGGGCCGGTGCGCGGGCAGGGGCCGCGGCGCGGGCGGGTGCGGGTGCGGGCGCGGGTGCGGGCGCGCGGGCCGGGGCGCGGGCGGTAGCGACGGTCTTAATAATACTGGGTGGTTTAGACCATGCGTTACGGGCTGGGAGCGGCGCGGGTATTACCTGTGAGGCAGGTACTACCGTTAGTTTAGGGCTTACCCGTTGGTAACGGTCGTAAGAGGGACGGGTCGGCCTATGCCTTGCCACCCTGTGGTTCACTCGTGGTGCTTTAGGGCAACCACGGTAATTCGCGGTATGCCCTTGAGCACCGCATAGAACACAACTGGGTGGGTCCGGCGAATCCCGGGTGCGAGTGCACGCTGCTGTCGCGTGATCGCCTAGGCACTTAACGCACCTAGCGCGAGCGAAGCAGAAACGGGAGGCGTGCCCGTATAGTTGGCAGTTATGGCACTGCGAGGGACTTCCATTTTTGTATGGGGCTTGGACATCGAGTCCTGAGAGGCCACAGACCTTTTTTAAATTAAAAATGGCCTTGCCCTCTGGTGTACGGTCTAGTACTACGAGTACTAGGTCATATGGACTGCGGTCCTTCCCGCTGTACATGCGGTGAACCGCATGCACAGGGAAGTCTTGTGCTTTAAGGTCGTCACATACCGCATCGGTATGTATCTCCTTAGGCACACCGCGAATCACAACGCGAAGGACTTTCTCCTCTTCGAGCGCATAAGTATGAAAACTTATGCTCTCTTTACGGAGGAGCTTTGTTAGCGCTCTGTGGTCGCTACTGGTGGGCACTTGGACTTTAATGCCCTGCTGCGTGGAGCGGGCATTAGTGTAATGGATCCCACGATCCGAAACTAAACGGGACAGCATGTCCCATTTGGTTTTGTCCTGAATGAACAGGGGTGGAGGCGGTTTTTCGCGGCGCGCGCTCGCGTCCTGAGGGGACGCGGCAGTAGTGGCCGGAGCGGAGGGAGGAGACGCGGGGCGCGGGGCGGG
Source organism: Plagodis dolabraria (assembly GCA_963854805.1). NCBI lineage: Eukaryota > Metazoa > Arthropoda > Insecta > Lepidoptera > Geometridae > Plagodis > Plagodis dolabraria. The sequence continues at coordinate 5,465,835 of OY978443.1, read as the reverse complement.
GGTCGGCTTCTTGCCGGAGGCGGGGGCCTTAGCGGGTGCCTTGGCGGGAGGGGCGGAAGTTGCGCAACTAGCGGCTTTAGGAGCACGCTTGCGTTTGCGGTCAACGACGGTATAGCCGTCGTTATCGGAGTCCGAGTCAGTGCGTAAGGCGCGACTCGGATCTACTTCCATCTCCGTTTCGGAGTCCGAAGTGGGCTCGACAACGGCGATGGAGGGACGGGTGCTCGCTGGAAATACAACGCTAGAAAAATAATCTTGTTTGTAGTACAACACAGGTTCAACTATCGATGTCGCTCCATCCATCACACAATGGAAGGCGCAGGTTTGAACCTGGCCTTATTATTACGCCGGGGTACGCTCTAACCGATAACCAAACATGACGTATGACTCAAATGTATGTGTCCTTTCATTTTTAACCATTGTGTGGGATCCTTACTTTCACTCGTACTTACTTACTTTCACTTTTTTACACCCTTTCATACCCACACTTTGTTTGAAAGTAATGTTCTTTGTAAACACTATACATTAAGCAGTTTGTATAATCTATAGGTCTAAATTATGTCAATGGCAAATGTCATATCGTATGAAAGATCAAAAATTGGTGATGCAAATTGCTCAGATATATAATTCTCGTTCGCATTTTTCATGTCGGTGTGTAAAGTACTAATAAATTGTTATCTCCTATCATCTAAAAATATTTAGTTTCTGTTTGTCTCTAATTCATCAACTTTGATCACCGTAATCTTACTACTATATCATAAAATTATTCCTTAGATTATATATTATGTGCACTATAAGAATTGTAGGAGACTTTAAAATTTCAAATACATAGAAATGTACGTAAAGATCTTCTTCCCCTTTTTGTGTCCCATAATTAGCCACTTTCTTTAAAATTTTAGTAGGTACAGTACTTTTTAAATTACAACAGTTATTACGAAACTTCTTGGTCTAAACTTCATAACGTACTTTCATACAAAATTTTCACCCACAACTTGATCCAACATATATAATAATATATATATATATATATTAAGCAATTTTTAGCTTTAATTACTAAAAAAAATAATAAATTACAACAGAAATCGACAATTTAATTACAAAAGAACAAATTTAACAGTAATTGAATGGAAAAATAGTTACTAGGCAAATAATTCAAGATGGGATACAAAAATAACGTGGTGACGTCACCCGAGACACAGACTTTCGGAGATGTTCACGCGCCGACGGCTGGAGGCAGAAAGAGGGCGGCGCTAGGTCTGCTGTCGGTTTTATATGATCGCTCCACAAAATGGCGGCTTCATGCTAACTCGGCTTCTCCTGACTAGCGGTCGTCCTCGGCCGCATTTTTCAGTAACTCAGCGAGAGACAAGCTTTTTCCTTGGACTGATATGCTTTCATTGCTACAATCAGCAAATTGACTCATTTGGGGCTTGGGGCTTGCATCTAAGTTGTTTGTAGTACCATGATTTAGTGGACCTTGGACCATGTCTTTACTTCTTGTGCTGGAATTTGGCTGGTTGTTGGTTTTATGAGGCTCAGCAGAGATCTCGTGTTCAGCTATAAGCAAAGAAAGCAAGTGTAAGTATTATTCTAATAAAAAGTGTCAAAGTAACTCGTGCGAAAATATCATAGTCGAGTTGGTCACATCAAGTAGTCAGTCATTTTAAGCAGAGCCGGAGCTCAATGCAAACAGTCATGTCGAACAGAGCCGGAGCTCAATGCAAACAGTCAAGTCAAGCAGAGCCGAAACTCGATGCAAACAGTCATGAATAAAGCAGAGCCGGAGCTCAATGCACAGACACAGCAGAGCCGGAGCTCAATGCACACACAGCAGAGCCGAAGCTCAATGCACACACAGCAGAGCCGAAGCTCTATGCACACACAGCAGAGCCGAAGCTCAATGCACACACAGCAGAGCCGAAGCTCAATGCACACACGGCAGAACCGAAGCTCGATACCCATACATAGCAGAGTCCAACGCTTAGTGATCCCACAGTGGATCCCAGCGTTGAACGTCCACACAGCAGAGCCCAAAGCTCAATGCACACACGACAGAGCCGAAGCTCGATGCCCACACATAGCAGAGTCCAACGCTTAGTGCTCCCACAGTGGAGCCCAGCGTTGAAAACTCAGAACACAAAACAGGTACAACCGGCAGAGCCTAAGCTCGATGCAGTCACAAACCAATAATAGAATTTAGGTATTGGCAACAATAGGTTCGTAAGTAAAATAAGGTTAACTTACTCTCAAAAAACGCAGCACACGACTCTGGGGTCCACTCTCCTCGCCAAGCAACTATATGCTCGGCGGCAGCCTGAGTAGTTTTACCATACGAACCACGCACAAGCTGCAGCAAGTACCGGTCGCGATGCAAGACTTGCGTCACACGGTAGGGCCCTCGCATTCCCGAGTCTAATTTGCCTGTAATCTAAGCAGATTTGTTTCAAAAAACTTTATCATCTACATTATTAAAGGTTATAGATCTTTTTCGACCTTTGTTGATCTTGCCTTCACCAGTTTTGCTCGAGCAATGCATTAACCCGCTGTCTTTGTAAGTAGCTTTCAGTGACAACATCTCAGAGTCATCACGGATAAGTAGTTGCCTCGATGCCAGTTAGGAGCTGTAGTGGCGCTGTTTTTGTTGTTTATGTTTAGGTGTTATGAAGTGAATTTGACTTCCGATATAAGGAGCCAAACTGAAAGCTTGCACTTTCAAATATTCGTCCTTTATGACAAACTAAACGTTAGCCCATAGAGCGAAACTGCATTTTCATAACCTTAAGTGATATGAGTCTTGCTTTTTTAAGGCATAAATTAGGCAGTATTTTGAGAATGCGTCAAACGTCGGCAACACATACTTGTAATCGTTTGAAATGGGAAGGGGACCGAGTGCATCTATATGCACAGTATCAAACTGGGTCTCCGGTTTGTTCCAAGATGAAATTGGCTAGTGAGGAGCTCTGGGGACTTATTTTTGAGAAAGACACACTAAACAGTGACTGACATATTTTTTACAAAAGTACGAAGACCAGGAAATCAAAAATGACGTAGAATGGGATCTACAGTTTTGTCTTCATTGATATGTTTATATTGGTCGTGAAAAATTCTCACAAAGCTAAGACGGTGTTCTTTAGGAATGAAACAGAGTAATCTAGGCTCTTCTCCGACTGGTAAGGAGTTTATTTGAAATATAGCAAATCATTGCGCACAACATATTCTGTCTAGTTCGTTATTGACCTTGTCAATCGGCGTACGCGTTTCTTTGTCGGCTGATTGAGCAAGATACATACACAGTGCCATATCCGATGGAACTAGCATCCGTATGCAGCTGCATCGGTAAATACGGGTCAAAACTAACACGGATTCAGTCGTAAAAATAAATAGCTAAAACGGATTCACTCGTAACACAATCGATTAGGTACTTATGAACATTATCACGTTATGCACCCCAATAAAATGAAATGCCTGTCCGCGTCAGGCCAGTTATGTATGCAGTTTTAATACCCGAGAAGGTGGTGGATCTGTTTTACATTTGTGGGCACAGGAGAATGGACTAGAGCTTTTATATTTCGCTCGCTCGGTTTCACCTGACCTTGAGAAATGCAATGATCTAGATAGTCTACTTGGCCACAAATGAACTTTGCTTTGACTGAAAAACGTGCAGAGGTTAACGTCGAGAAGAAGGACCTCGAGAACGCTTTTCAAAGGCTTCTACCGAAGAATCCAGTATGGGATGAATACATCAAGAATACCACACAAAGTTTCTTAATCATAGGCTTGAAAGGTGGTATTTACAGGCATCTGTTTACTGGGACGGACAAACCGACTGAAGATTATTTTGTTGAATGTATCCTACATGATCACAAAACAATACTTACATCTATCCCTATCTATGAGCACCGGTACATTAAACATTTTTGGTTGATAACAAATAACTTGATATATGGGTAATCGTGCACAGTAATTGTTTTATCACAGACGCAAATAAGGGAAGCATATGACTGTCTTTCAATTTATTCTTCTAACGGAATAGTTACCCAGTTTAGTTATCGGACAGCAGTCGTGACGTCATTGTCTGATGAAGCGTTTTTCAGATCACTGCAAAAGTTAACCATTTTGTTACGTTGTTCGACTTTTTGTTTGGTAAAACAGACACTGACGTCATGACCCTTCCTTTTGCAAAACGAGCACGTCATAGGTTCCGTTGATAAAGGCAGTGCACTAGTTTTAAACCGTTTGGTACACAATCGCTGTACATGATCGGTAGATTGACACAAGAAACATTTTAAATCGCGGGTAGGCACATTATTATGACCATGTTTTCGCGGATTACGATCGAGTCCTTTGTCATGAGTATGTTTTATGCCACTGACCGATGCTCGAGTGTTTGGTTTTGTGTAAATAGACAAAAACTCAACCAAATTTTTGGCCGTTAAATGAGCATTGGTCGCCATGGCACGTATCTGTGCGTCAGTTATTCCACGTATTACAATAGATGTTGTCAAGTCTTCACTTAAGCCCTTAACGATGTTTAGACGCAGAAGACATCGTCTAGCATATTCTGCGTAAGTGGGGTAGCTGTCGGAATTTATACTCATAACGTCATATAAAATGCCAGCTATATCGATTCTTCGTGAACACAACGGTTTGAACTCTGTTTTAAAGTTTGACCATGTACGGTCATTTGTAATCCAGTCATTTAACCAACTACGGGCATCACCTTTTAGGCAATTGGCAATACGAGAAAGACACTCGTTGTCATCCCAATTGTTAATATTACTTGCCCTTTCGACTTCTTCACACCAAGAATCGATATCATGCAAGCTAGGATCAAAGTTTGATATGTAATAATGGGTGGATCTAACCTTAGTCAATGCACTTAAAGCTCCAATGAGACGGTCGGTGGGGTCCAGCGACGTACTAGCAGAAGTGCTCGCGACCGACTCTGGCGGCGGCGGCGGCAGCTGTGGTGTAGACGCCCTTGTTTGCGCCTCAATGGCGCACGCGTCCGACGCTTGCGTCTCGGTGCACGAAGCCGGCCGTCCGCTGTTTTCAAGCGCAGTCAGGCGGGACAAAATAGCTCCAAGTGTTTCCTGTAGGCTTTCAACATTTGAGGTTTGATTAGTTCTTTTTCTAACCCTACTATGAGAAGTAGATTGTTCAGACATGATTTTATTTTAAAATTTTCACATAATCGAATGCTTTTAGTACTGTAAGCTTAACAGAAAAGTAACGATAGGCAATGGAGCCTATCCCACTTCTGAATTAAGCAATTTTTAGCTTTAATTACTAAAAAAAAGAATAAATTACAACAGAAATCGACAATTTAATTACAAAAGAACAAATTTAACAGTAATTGAATGGAAAAATAGTTACTAGGCAAATAATTCAAGATGGGATACAAAAATAACATGGTGACGTCACCCGAGACACGGACTTTCGGAGATGTTCACGCGCCGACGGCTGGAGGCAGAAAGAGGGCGGCGCTTGTTTGTTTGTTTAGGGAGGACAGAGATGCTGGCTACCGCCTGTGCGGTCGTCCAGCTCCACCGGGTTTTGGGCGAGGGCCTGGCCCTACAATAGCCCGGGAGGGAGAAGTGCCGAAGGCACTTCTAAGGGCGGCGCAGGTCTGCTGTCGGTTTTATATGATCGCTCCACAAAATGGCGGCTTCATGCTAACTATATATATATGTTTGAGGCGTCAGGTACAGGTATCTATGATAATCTATGAAGCAATAATTTTGCAGGAAGGTAAAACTACCTTTAGAATTAGTAACCTAATTTTAGCTTCATATATTAAACAGTTTTTAGCTGAAAAATTAAACTTTCATTTAATTTTTATCTCTTATGTGTGCTCTTTTTAATTTGTTGCTATAGTATTGTTTATTTTCTCATTAAACTTAATACTGCGATCTCCAAGACGCCTGCCAAGCGTGGGGATTATGGCAAACCCCCTCATGTTGTAGGAGGCTGTGTTCAGCAGTGGACAATCCAGCTTATCCAGTTAACTTAATACCAAATTACATGCTCTCAACTTCAAAAACATAAAATTAAAACTATTTAAAATTATTATTATTCCCTCGTTAAATAAATAACAACAACTGGGTAAGTAACTAATATATATACCTACTATAAATACATATACGTAGCTAACTACCTATAACTCCACACATTAAATTGTCCCCCATAACGCAGTGGACAATAGCAAGATATTGGCATTCCTCCTGACAATACCACCATTGTCGGCTAGCTAATGATAGATCGAATCTCGGCGATATTGATTCCCTAATATATTGATGGCTTGATATCAGAATGGTTTGCCGTAATGGTGGAACCATGAATGGGCTATATTGAAATTGATGTTATATGCTTTACCTATAGTTAAGCGATTAGCCGTACAGTTCTGGGTATAAAAATAACTACTGTCTCATTTACTGTATAAGCCGGATTGTCCACTGCTGAACACAGCCTCCCCCCCAATATGGAGGGGTTTGCCAGATAATCCCCACGTTTGGCAGGCGGCTTGGGGACCGCAGTGTGGGATATCAGTTCCTCAGAAAGCGTTGCTGCCCATCTTCTGGTGAGTTACCCTTAGTCGCCTATTACGACACCCGCGCGTAGAGATGGGGAGGTGACATTCTAGCCACGAGCCCGGCACCCCACGGGCACTGTTTCATTTACTGTCATAGAAATATTTTCTTGCGCGTCTGGGGCGGAAAATTCAAAATTTTAAGTTCTAAGAGTAACGTTCTGAGAAAGCGATGGTGGCCAAATATTCACACTCAGACTCCACTGTCTGGTTGTGTGTCCGTCCGTCTGTATGTCACAAGTATTTTGACGAAATGAGTTAGAAATTTGTAATTTTGATGTTTTGTGCAGAGCTTTGACCCATAAATGAATATAAATTGAAATTGAAACAAAGTTCTTTTTGTATACATGAGAAGGTAGCCGATAAAATAAACTTTTTTGCACATTAACACCTCCCCACATGTTAATGTGATGCCATACTTTAGAGCTCACCGAGTAGGGTAATGTTTCTAAAGTTTTTCTTTTCCAAAAGTAAACTATACCCGTGAAAGTTGTCAATTTTGAACCATTTTTATTAAGAGTCCAACTCAAAACCCGAACTTATGAGGAATATTTAATATCGGTATATTATTCAAAGAGTCTTCTATTTATGTGCTAAATATTTCATTTGAGCACATTAAAATATTACATACTTACGAGAACTTTAAAATAACTTCTTTTTACCGGCGATATGTCTTTAACAAAATACTACAACCTATATATACAACACTAGCGGTCCACCCCGGCTTTGTACGGGTATTTAACAATAATTTCAAACCAATTGAAAATATTATATAGCCTATGTTCATCAGGAATAATGTACTATTTCTACTATTCTAATGGGGAAACAATTTTTCAATTCAATCCAGTAGTTTTTAAGTTTATCCGTTACCTATATACAAAAATACAAATCTTTCCTCTTTATAATATTAGTGTAGGTGATGACTACAGCTACTAAATGATAGCATTTTGACTGTTCATTGCAGACTCACAGATCCATTATCAGCTGGTCGCGTGTCCAGCGTGCTGGCAGCATTGCCCCGTAAGATTACATTCTTATTCTTTGAGCCAAATAGGTGCCAGAATTTTGATCAAGCGTCACATCGACTAAGCGCTCTGATAAGTTTGGGAGAATACGTTGAGATTCCGGCCCACACGGACCCGACGAGTCCACACTAAACGACAAAACCACTATATGTAACCACTGCTAAGATTAGCATACTTATACAAATATAATTATAGATTAGAATTGTTGCTCTGCCGAAGTAGCCGCGGCGCCATGCGCCAGCTCTAAAGTTGGCTTCAGACAGATGTGACGGCGCTAACGCGTCTACGCATGGAGCACATACACACACTACACCGTACTCTAAAGTCCACCCTTCCACGGACCCGGAGCACATCGTCAAGTTTTTTAACTATCGTCACAGCAAAGTCAAGTCTTCATTAAATAATGTAAACATATTGTCCGATCGCTACGAATTACATCATCGGGTACCATAGTAACCTGACCTGGCTTAAAATTGTCAAAAAAAACTATAGGGCATGATTATTTACCACCAGCGGCCCGCCCCGGGTTCGCACTGTTACTTAAGCCAAGGGAGGGATATGAAATTGTGGTTCGTTTGATCCCTTGCTGTATCTTTATTTCTTAATTTTAAGTTATGTAATTAATATATATTATATTTAAGGATTAATTCTATAAATCATACACTTTGGAATCACGATTACTTAAAATTTTCTCGTACGAAAATAAATCCAAAGTTACAGCTAAAAAAATGAAATAAACCCTTAGTATGGCGTAAATACTTAACGGAGAGTCATCCGTATTTGAAAAATAAAAAAACAACATGTTTACTGTACACATTACATTTTACAAATTGGTATTTGTTTTTACTATACGAAGAAAATACTCAAATTCACCCATGTTCGGCCAATTTTAGTCAGAGCCGCGATGCTTTGTCCCTATCCGCTTTAGTAATTCTTCAGCCGTCGGACGGGGACGGATGCAGTTGGCGTGCCGTACTTATGCACACATACGCGGCGCGTCTAAAAAGCTCGGTGCGCCCTTAACACATATTATAAATTGAAACACATAAAAAGTAGTTATTATAACTGTTATAGTTAGATATATGGTATTGCATACTTTTTTGTAGATATTGATGTCCTCTATAAAATTGTAGTAATCACTTTGCTCTATTGACAAATATTTCTGAAACGTACGCAATACAACGATTTTCTTGGTATTTTTTTCACACGTTTGGTTCGAAGTTTTCATACGGATACCTAGGAGTATATTTTTTTGAAAATATGCTATATATGCTTATGTCCATATGGGATAGTGTAGGATTTTAATGGTGAAATAATTTTACAAATCGGTCCAATAGTTTTAAAATTTATTCGTTACATACAACTATACAAATCTCTCTTCTTTATATATTACTGTAGATGTAGATAAACAAAATATTTTTATTTAAGCTGTTAACTATAGCCTCATGAGTAACAATTAAAGCTTTTTTTCGGTTTATGGATAAAAAGGTCATTTTTCTAGTTTTGGTCAATAGGGGAACTGTTGATTTAATCAAAATATCATTAATATATATTGCTATGAATTACTGTAATAGTTACATTGGATTAATACAAATTGGTTGTTTTGTTATTGTTTGTTGTTATCGAACTAATGAGTTAAACTAAAAGTTTTTGTATTAGTTCGTTCTCATCTTACTACCGTCATCTGCTTAGGTGGGTTATTTAGCTAGGGTATAGCTGTTGGCCACATCATCACTTACCATTTATGATGATTTATTTGAGAGTACATTAGTAATGATGTTGTTCAAGGAAACCTAGAATTACTTTCAGGAACTGCTGATATTTTATGGATCTGTGTGACGCCAACCCTTTTTCAAAAATGCTTTTACACTAAAGGCGTTGAGTCTATTGTGATTAGTTGAGCATATTGTGAGCATATGTTGAGCCTAATATGCAGCCCCTTTGAAATGCGTACTTAGAAATCATCAAAATGCAGCCATTCATAGGCCTGTTCAGTCGGGCGCAAGAAAAGACACTGGTGGGGTCTATTTTCAAAAATTTGGTGATATCTAACGAACCTATGGACCCTTATCAGTTAAAGTCACATTTCTGGAAAGTTCCTAAAGTAAGCTATTGTATTATGTATTAATAACATGTTTTTTTTTATTTGTTTCATATAACACAGGCGTAAATAAATAAAACCACCGTAAATTTTATCGAAAAAATTGCATTTGAAAAATTATAAAATACAATATTATTCGAAAAATAATTAAAAGCAATTTAGTTTGGTAACATAAATTCATTCTTTAGAAAAAAAATCAATAACATTCAATCAATTGGAATCACAAAAGTCGTCAATAAAAAGAAATGACTGTACCCGCAAATTTATCTGCTATTTTCCTTTTTGTGTTCCTTCAGAGAAACTGTAAATAGTAATATTATGTTAGCTTACAGACATAAACCCATTATGAAGGCTGGAAAACTCCGATTTATTATTAAAACGGAAGAAATTCCCGACTCCTTTATACTTCTTTATTCAACTTTTTTTCTCCTTTATTATGCGAGTGAAAGTGTAGGGGTGCATAAAATATCGATACTTACCTTGCAGACCATTATTAAAGCAGGGTAGTGAAATTCAATGTTCAAAAAAGTCTTAATACGTTCTTGGCTACGTTGAAGAATCTGATTTTCGTGAGACTCGAAGGAAAATTAATTAAAAAAAGCATTCGTTTGTTAGGACTAAGAGAAGTCAACTCTAAGAGGTATTAGCATTTTTCCATTAATCCTGTTTACTCGTATTTTAATTAGACAATTATTACACAATTTTTTTCACAATATTGGCATATGTAACTATTTGATAATATGCCACATTTATTATTAACTTACGCACGAATTTATTTGTTTGTAACGATTCTGGCGGAAGAGCCCAATTTTCTTATAATATGTTCCTCGAAACCAGTGTGGGAAACAGGTGTTTAACCATTCCATTGAAACTGTACACTGCCTTACTAGAATTAAGTTTTCATTTCATTGTCTATTATTTTGGGCCTACATTCAACACAATATATTATCTAATTTAAAAATATTCATTGGAGCACAATATGTCCCATTCGGGAATCGAACCCGCATCCTCCGATTTCGCGCAGGAATGCTAATTCACTGGGCCACCTGAACAAACTTTTTCGAACCGAAACATTGTGCTCAAATTGCGTTTATTGATTTTAGCTTAGCACGCGGTAGTGCTTGTAATTTCATTTAGAGACAATCATTTGGGGTGGGTACATACTAACGTGATTAATTGTAATAAGGGTTTCGATTTTACCCTATGTATAAAAAACCCAGAAAAGCATTAATACCGTTGATATGACTATGGACCCAGAACGCTTGCAAATTAATATTCTCCAATTTAGCGAGTAGGTAAACATTACCTGACGTTGATTAAGAAACACAATACCTCTCTGCCCCACGTCCTGACGTAAAACATGACATGCAATCCTAATATAATTATTATACGAAAGGTGAACATAATGATAGTAATAATGGCTTACTATTTTTCCTCCCCTTGGAGATTAGTTTAAGGGAGGAACCAGATGTTTTTATGGGGATCGTTTCGCATTTCGAATTATAAAAAGTGGAATACTTTAATGAATTTTATTCCAACTACTATTATAAGCTACGTGTCACCCTGAGACATGCAATTGCCTGTTATTTTACTGGCTCTCAAGGACTGCTGCCGGAACACGCTGTTGAGTGCTTGGCGACAGATTTTCTACTTGAGGGTGGTAGCTCACTAGGTGAGCATTTGCAAATTGCCCTTCTACAAATTTGCAAATTGTGACAAAGTGCACCTGTTGTGCTGGGCAGAGGTTACAGCTTAACACCAGGTGGGCCTTGAGCTTGTAACATCACGATAGCATAAAATAAAATGAACCACCATAGTCGAAGATGTTGTTAAGGCTAAAGCAGCTGCTTAGCTAGCAGTCTAGCTATTTCTCTTTTTATTTGGTATTTAAACCTGCTTCAAAAACACATTGCTTCTAACTAGTAAACAAGGATCTTTGGGCATATCAAGATATCTGTAGTCCGGAAAATACAGACTAAAGATAAATAACATTATCGCGTGCTAAGAAAATCCTAAGAATATCGCAATTCGTAGCGTATATCACATTATTTTTTTTTGAACCTCTGAGATGTAGGTGTGCCTATACGTGCGACTAATCAACTTATTAACAAACTAATCTGTTTAACAAAACTGTGACTTATTGGCATGACGTCTACATGAATAACCTTTTTTACTAGACAGCGACTACTTCCAAGCATATATAACTTGCCAAATAGCAAATGTACAAATCGTATAAGTCCAATATGAAACTAAAAAAAAATATTTTCACGTTTCAAAGCAGCAGTTAATTGTTGCTGATGTATTCAATTATTTTAAAATGAACCATTTTTTCGTAATATTACCAAAACGGAATTTTGAATATTAAAATAGGTTTATATGAACAATAATAAAATTTTGCGAGATCCCGTAAACATAACAAACAGGAAGATTATTTTAGATGGGCAACACAGAATGCAACGTTAACAAAATCGTTATACGAAGCATGTACAAAGATACCCTTATCTACCCCTTAACAAAATGCCAGACTCAGATGCATACAACCGTATGCAATCTCGTTTAGCTTTGAAGACGACATTATCGAAAATTTAATACGGTGCAGCAAGCTGGGCCCAGATTCGATTCTAACGTAGGGTTGCCAGATGAAGCAGAAAAAACTCCTCGTATTTATAAGAAATTCAACTTTACATCCATTATTACTCTTTTTATTCTCGACAGACCAGCCATTTACTATAATTTCATCTGTCGGTGTGGTCGTAGATGCTTAATAGCTCAAATATATAATAAGATCTTAGTTTTCAAAAACAGTTGCCGGAACTTTCTGATATGTGCTTGCTGACACATTTTCTCCTAGCGGGTATTGTCTAACCAGGAGGCATTTAAGTTCACAGCAATATTTGAACCATGGACGTCCTGTGCTGCAGTTCATAGTCACTGCCACTCATCAATGTATTTAATTGTTGGAATAATTCAACAGTCAGCTATTCACAATATTGGATTTGCATTTATACTCGTAATACTTCCACTGTACTGACATTAGCCCCGTGGAGTACCGGGTTAAAATTGCACCTCCCCATATCATCCTATGGATGTCGTAGTTCATAGTTCATAGTTCATAGTATTTATTGGTATAATTATATACAGGTCCACTTAATAATAATTTCAATTATACATAAAGATTTGTTGTTGAAGTTGTAAGTTATAGGTACTTACTACATGGATACATACTAATTAAATAAAAGTTACGTGATATAAAAAGTTTCAGGTTTCATTAACAAAGTAGATTATTAAAATATACCTAGGTATATTTAAAAATTAAAGAAATAATTAATTAAATTACGATAAATAATGTCAAAAATGGTAAATAATAATAATAATAATAAAAATTAAAATCAATTTTATAATCATTTCATGTCAAAAAATTCTTCAATTGAGTAGAAAGTTTGGTCAATAAGCCAGCGCTTTAATCTTGATTTAAATACAGCAAGATTTCTTGATTCTATAATGTGTTTAGGTAGTTTGTTATAGACTGTCGGTCCCATAACGTGAGTCAACCTTGTAGATTTGGTGAGGGAACGGCTCACAGCGGCCAGCTGACCTCTGGTGCGTGTTGGATATGTGTGTGAATCACCTACTTTTGGATAGTTGTCAATGTTTACCCGAGCAAATACTGCTACTTGATATATTACTACAGAGGGTAGAGTTAAGATCTTAAGAGACTTAAAATACGGTCTAGCTCGTAAGAGGCGACTAAGGGAAAAATACTGGAAGGTGGGCAGCAGCGCCTTCTAAAGAACTGCCAACTTACACTGCAATCCCCAAGACGCCCTTAATCCCCTTAATAGGGGAGGCTGTGTTCAGCAGTGGACGATCCGGATGTTACAGTACTGTTATTATGTTGACTTTCGTGTATACCTAGTATTCCAAATACATACAATTATACTTACTAATCAAAATACTAATTATCGAAGGACATAATATCTAAAATTTTATTTTTCCACAATGTTTGAAGCGGTCGTAGCGAAGTTTGCTTGCCGTTCTTAAACAATCAACTAAGTTAAAGTACGCCCACCAAAGTCATGACTTGGATGGGTCACCGCTAGTAATAACTACTGAATAGAATAGAAAAAAATAGTTTATTTGCAACATACACATATAAACATATCAACTAAAACAAACAAGAAATTATAAAACAGTGTGTGTCACAAACCCGGCCTCAGATCGCAGCATATATAAGGTGACTATTAATTCATCAATAATACTGCGGGGGATGCTGTAGAATCGATAACTGAATGTGATCCACTCATAATTAATTTTCACATAAACAAAATTAATACTAACTATTGCCTAAGCTGTGGCGCGTTGACTTTGAGAATGATAGCGACGACAACACTCGCGGCCGTGGACAAGACTCACACGTACACACGCGTTCTAGGTATTCTAACGCATTGCGAGGGCAATGAACTCCGAGTTATACCTATTATACCTACCGAGTTCAACATGTGTATAAGTGTGAGTCTAGTCCACGGCGGCCGCGAGTGTTCTCGTCGCTATCATTCTCAAAGTCAGCGCGCCACAGCTTAGGCAATAGTTAGTATTAATTTTGTTTATGTGAAAATTAATTATGAGTGCATCACATTCAGTTATCGATTCTACACCATCCCCCGCAGTATTGTTGATGAATTAATAGTCACATTATATATACTGAGCTCTCCCGTTCTTAGGAGGACACCAGTGGTCCCGGTTGATGTCAATTAGTTTGATAATATACAGCAGGGTTAATATGTGATTTATTAATCAACGGTTTATTTTATTTTATTCCAAGATGTATTCAATACACATTTCAAAATGACAATAGAATATGAGGTTTTTTTTCAGTAGGGCAACCCTGTATAATCTTGTTTTACTTCTCTGTCCGGGAACGCCGATGGGCCATTGCGTGCTAAGCAATTTTTGCGATTGCAAAGATATTAAAGTGAATAATCAGATTTACTTTTGTCTTTCCAATACATGCTATATCAGCCGGATTGTTTACTCCCATTAAGGGAATTTTCCATAATCCCTACGCTTGGCAGGCGTCCTAGAGATAGCACTACCTGAGAAGGCACTGCTGGTATTTTACCCTTAGTGGCATCTTACGACATCCACGGGAAGGGATTATAGGGTTACATTCTAGCCCCGCTCTCCACGGTTAGCCTAGCATCCCACGGGTAGCCTAGCGCCTCAAGAGCATATTGGCACCCTAAGGGCCCTACATAATATAAAACATGTTTGAAAAAAGTGTTTTTATGTTCAAATAAGTGCAGAGATTTTAACTGTGCAGTGTCGCCATGCAATGAGAAACTTCATAGTCATGGGTATGTTAGGTTTTAATTGTAGGTAATATGGTTCGTCTTCTGTGGAACTGCTATCTTACGTTGAGTTCCCCAAGACGCCTGACGAGCGGGCAAACCCCCATTAATGGGAGAGGCAGTGTTCGATAGTAGAAAATGGCTAACAGAGTATACCCCACAGGCAACGCCAAGTTTTCATAAAAGCTCTAGTTATTTTATTGGTAGCTGCATTCTGTATACATAATCCAAGGTATGTATCCATAATGTCATACCCATAGAGATATAAAATACTCTCTTTTCTGTGGTCATACCATTTGACTTAGAAGAGCTTAAAGATGGTATTGTATTGTAACTTGTAAGTTTAAATAGTACTGCTTATTCAAAACACAATGAAACACCATTTTTAAAATAACACAGTATATATAATATAATTATGTATACCCCTATATATCAAGACATTATTTAGCTAGTAAAATCTACTTAGGTCCACTTAAGTATAAATTGTAGAATTAGTTCTTAATCCCTCCAACCTGATTCTAAGCCAGTATTTGCCTACAATCCCTCAGTGCCCTCACAATCTGATTGATTTACATCGACCCGTTGCTTTCATTAGGGATCAGATCGGACGAGAGTCCGTCACTAATGGATTGTGGCATTTACATTGCAAATCTTACATCAAAGCCTTCTTTTTACATTGCAAATCAAAGCCAATGTTTACGTGTAGTTTTAGTAGTCATACAATGTTGATTATACGTAGCTGATTACGGATGTTCTATAATAGCCACGCTTGGTAGGCGTCTTGGGGATTGCAGTGTAAGATATATGCCTGAAATGCCTTCTTTTGAAAACAGTTTGAAGTTTCATTACAAAAATAAACCTTCATTACCTCTGCTATCACATTGACCGCCAAGTCCTTTTCTAGACTTTTGCATTGTAATATGATATAATCCTCCTTACCCATTTGTATGTAGAATGAAAATGGTCGGAATATCCGCAGGTATCCCGGATGTGTAATACTATGGCTGTGCCTGAGGTGCTAGTGTTGGGAAATTGACCTATCTGTCGATAAAATATACTAGTCTTTTTCTAATATTGTATTTAATATCTAATATATGAAAAACACGGGTGTTTGAGCGTGAACTTACTATGAGTCGATATCGCTATCGACAATGTTATCGATAGCGATATCGACTCATAGTAAGTTCACGCTCAAACACCCGTGTTTTTCATATATTAGATATAAATATGAGCGTAAGTTTTTATAATATGATTGTATTTAATGATCAAAATTTGGTCACATCGATTTAATTACTGCTTTTAATACCCTTCCTATCCTGCATATATTAAATTATGTGTTTTTATTTCTTACTACTCAAGTCATGTCCCGGTGAGAAAAATATTAGTTATATTTATTATTCACGTCCTGGATTACGACATATGATACTGCTTATTCGGATCTAGTGAGTTGTTATCGGGAGCACATGATTTAATATAATTAAATGCGGGTGGAACTACAGGTGGATGTAAGTATACATAAAATGTGTGTGTTATGAACTTATGATCGATGAGCGATTATATGAGAGTATAACTCGAAAACAAAGTAAAAATATATAAATAATAAGTGGATTTTGTTTAAATTTATATAGTTTTGGAGTTAGTTAATGCATACATTGGTTAATGCCTGCAAACACAGTATACGGAGTCTAGATCTGCAGAAATTTTCTATTAGATTACAGAAATGTAAAGACAATACAGACATATATTTCGATAACATAAATATATCTCATTCTATAAAAAAAATATTTAAAAATACGAAGCCAACTTCTAACATTGAAGAGTATGAAATAAATTGTCGTTACCATGGTGATTCCAAACCTCACATATCATGGTCTGACTCCACAAGTAATTTTGCTGTCAAGAATCACCTAAGAACTCACCTAAAATACTGTTAACCATCGGCAAGAGTTGCAATTACCATTAAATCGTCCAGGTATGCAAATACAGTTTTCAGTTATTTGACTATGACTCAAAAACTACTCAACCGAATTTATTGAAATTTTAATAAAACTAATTAAGGTATACCTTACAAAAGAGAATCATCAAAATTAGTTCATAATTGGCGGAGTAATAGCGATACAAACTGAAAACGGCAATTTCATACTTTAACCCCCAAATAATAATATTCGTTACAGTTACTTTATAATTTTATGTTATATAAAACTGCTGTTAATGAAAGTCATTAACGGAAACAGTAGACTTTAACAACGCTACAAAAACCAGAAAAAAATGTATGCGACATTTCAACTCACCATTATAGGCACATCACTAAACCAATCGATATTGCATCGAATTTCCCGAAGGATTTCAGTCTGATCGTTGTAACTATCGAAAGACAAATTTGATTTAAGATTTTTTTGCGGCTAACGTTTAGTGTAGAAAGTTATTTAAATACTAAAAACAAATATATATAAACACATACATTTATTCAGGTTCATCAATCGCGTTAAGAGTAAAAGGTCAAGAAGCATCTGGTGGTACCATCTTAAGTGAGGTTTATTACTTGAGTACAGATTAAGACTTAAAGTTGTATGACAGCACTTACACGACATTAACACTTTATTAATTAGTTTACATACAAAGGTAAAATACGTGAATCTCGGGTTACGAAAAGATCGGAAAAAAGAATTTGTAATTAGTATTGACACGTCTTCAATAAAACACTTTCGTATAATATAATCAACATCTTTATAGTATATCTGCTGGGGATCTGATGTAAATATATTCACAACACAACATTCAAATTCTATTGATATGAATTAGAAACCGATATATAAGGGTTAAACTGCACCAATCATTTATCAACAAAATACTACGAACTACATATACAGTACTACATCTACTACAATGAAAGCATTTAGACAACATATAAGTCATTGTAGACTCACACTGAGACAAATGTTCCAGCGCACTACTAGTTCGCTGTAGCATTCTAAATACTTAGTTCGTAGTATTTTGTTAATAAAAGCATACCACCAGAAAAAAAATGATGTGCCATGTCACGATACGAGCTAATGAGTGGAAAAAAATGTACATAAAGAAAATTATAAATAAAATAATGTTCTGATCCTCTAATGTCATACTAACGAAGCAGTGCTTATTATTCTATTTTAAATTTTTAAAACTATATTTCCTATTGCTAGAGTTTTTATTGCGGATATTATAACGTTTTTTTTATAGATGTTTTATTTTTCTAAATCTTATCAGTTCTTTCAGTTTGTATTGACATACATTCCGCGAGAACTATATACAAGATTAACGTACTTTTTTATATGATTATAAATAAACAGCTCCACATTACCGCATTACATAGATAGATAGATAGATAATTCTTTATTATTACACTAATAAAATACAAATTTGATTCTTAAAAAAAACTTCGATCAAAGTGTCACAATGGGCAGCCTTATCACTAATAGCGATCTTTTCGCATTAGTGTATGTTGAAAATCTTTGTATCTAAGTTAGTTCATTATTGTGGTAATGAGAGCAGCAATTCTTCAAGCTTGTGATATCTGAGCTAAAATAGCTCTTATATATATTGATTTATTTCATTTTTTGTATCCATATGCTAGATAAGAATCAGCAAATGAGTAGTAAATATAACATTAAGAATTAAATTAATAGGCATTATAAATAAACTATATTGAATTAAAATAAAAAGCACTATAGTGCTTACACAATGTTAATCTTTGTTTTTTTTTATTGCTGATGCCTTTGACCACAATATCACCTGTTGGTAAGTGATGATGTGGTGCAAGGTGTTAACAGCCTTAACCTAGAAATGAAATTGAGTTCTTAACGATGCTATGAAGCAACTTTAGTAATGTAATTTTAAAAGGGAATCTTACAAACCTTTTATTGATCTATTTTAAGTTTCATAGCCTCTAATATTCAAATAAAAATACTTAACTGCCTAACTCTTTTAGCTCGAAATACATCGTAAAGTAATTGAAATATACGTGAAGGGGTACTTAGTTAAAATTAAGGTAAATTTAATTAAAATATTTTCAATTCAGGTATCTATATAATCACAATCATTACCCTAAATCAAGCTCCAACATATATGGGCTGTCCCAAATACCAAAACCACGACGAGCCTCAAAGTACTTCCAACTCCTAATAAGGAACCATTAGCGAAATTGAAGCATCAATCTTTGAACACCCTCTATGCGTGGTGAAGGTACGCTGAAAACAATATGGGCAAAGATCTGATAAGTACTCTAATTTGTTAAGAAGTGACAATTTTTAATGATATTGATGAATATTTTTGTTTTGCATTAACACATGATTTTAATAATAAAAGGAATAAAAATAACCATGTTATTGTTTTAATTCGTAAGACTTTGAACTTTAACCACACCACGTTTGACGTTTGTATGAGTTATAGTTATTACAATTGAGCAAAAAAAAAAAAACGTTCGAAAAACACGTTTCTTCCATGAGGACTCCTTTTTTTGCTATCATAATACACGGCAATTACAGATTGAACAAAAAATTGCAATTGGATGGCATGGCATGGCATTTACAAAAATAAATATATTTTTCTCTGTGACTTAAAGACAGTGACCTAGATGAAAGGGCATAAAAAGGTTTATTTGAATTGAGTTACTTTACACAGCCTTCCTGAAAGTAATAAAAATACTATTATAAAAATATGAAGTGTATTATATAAACGACTATTGGATAAATATTTACACAAAATTTATAAATTTTAAGTTAGCAATTCCGTTTATGACTTACGAGTAGAGAACTGTGACATAAAAGGACAAGGAAAGGACGGATAGGTGGACGGGCATACTGACAGGCAGACACAGACTCATTACGGCGGTTCCATTTTGCCCTTTGGATATGACACCCTAAAAATAATCACTTCATAGTCTGCGCATAAACCTTAAGGTCTGATGCTGAGATATCTATCATATTTACTAATCTTTGTTAAAGGTGAAAGTTTGCCCCATCGCGACATAAATAACGAGGTATAGCAATAAAGGCATTGTCGCGGCTGCAGGATGCCTTGCGGTGAGGATGCACTACAAAACAGTGAATAAGGTAGGCCCAGGATGAACCTTTACCTCTTAAGTTTTTATTTTTGGTTACCTGCTCATGATTTGGAGCCTCCTTAAAAAATATTAAGTCAACGCCCTGCACAATATATAAAAATAATTACAGGTTTGAAACTCAGTCTCAATTTGTAGGATAGGATTGCAGTGATTTCTCTCCTTCCAATGAATGTATGAAGAGATCGCTTTTAGCGACAACACCGCCAATTGCTGTTTTTAACCGACTTCCAAAAAAGGAGGAGGTTCTCAATTCATCTGTATTTTTTTTTTTTTTTTTTATGTTTGTTACCTCATAATTTGTGTTTCTGTTTAAATTAAATTATATTATTTAAGGTATTTCAATAAAATTTATATATATATATATATATATATATCATATCTTCACCACGCATAGATTTAAAAAAAAACTGTAAAAGTTTTTAGTTTTGTAACAGTTTTGATACAAGGTCCAAAACTGCAAATTTTGACAATTGCAAATTTATACATCACGGTATATGCCAAAAACCAATCCAAATATTATTACTATTATCATTTTTATCATTTACTGTCATTATTTTATACAATGTCCCAAAATAAACCCCATTTGAAAAAGGGAATACTGAAAACGCATTTTTATATAAAACAGATAAGCAATCTTGTGCGCATCTGAACAAGATTGTTTTTTTTCTTCTCCCATAACACTTCTCTAATGCTTCTAAGTTACAATACTGCTATAATTAGTACAGTGTGTTGCGGCCGCGTGGCTTGCCGCTGAATCAATTCATGCAGAGAACGAGACTGGGGTTACGCTAAAGATATTCGTATAGTAAGCACAGGATCTGCCGGCTTACTCTGAAACCTTGAAAGGATTTTGCTTTGCTCTGGCATTTTGAGTGCATGAGTTATTTTGTAGCTCATTCGATGTAATGTTCTGGTTTAAGCGACCTTGGAATGCTGGTGGTGTTCGAGTTTGAGTTGACTGCAGGCTAGGTATATTATTATATTTTATTTAGTTTCAGCGAAATTGTTTTCTGAGTTTTTGGTTAAGATTATTGTAAATATAATTACTTTATAGAA
Organism: Plagodis dolabraria; assembly: GCA_963854805.1. NCBI lineage: Eukaryota > Metazoa > Arthropoda > Insecta > Lepidoptera > Geometridae > Plagodis > Plagodis dolabraria. The sequence continues at coordinate 5,444,615 of OY978443.1, read as the reverse complement.
ATATATGCACATCGTCACGACTCTAATTGGAACTTTTCTTTGCTCAAATAGTGCATGTTTTATCTTTGGAGTTAAAGGGCCTAGTGAATTGAACCTGGATCAATCAGTTGTTGGATCTTAAGTAACTTTCAAAAGAAGTCCCGTTTTTATAACTGAGCCCGGTAAATAGTAATAACTGCTCATTAAACACGAGACTAAGCATATCTGGCGTAAGGTGAGTATTTTTAATAAATTCCCCTCTTATTTGGGGTTTCCCGAAATCTCAACGCTTGGCAGAATATCTTGAGGAACGTAGGAACGCAGTTACTTTCTTACACCATTTTATTAAATAAGTAGTTCATGAAAGAGCATTGCTGACCACCTTCTAGTATTTTTGAATATTGTCACGTCTAACGATTCTATCAGGAACATATGAGACCTCCCCGGTGAGGTATATTTTAGCCTGGACCCACATTGTGGACTACTTACTAACGACTACTGGAAAATATTTAACCTTAGCCTTTGACTACGGAACTCACCGTTAGCTGCTGATGACAGATTTTTTGTTTGAGAGTGGGAGCTAGCCAGGTGAATGCTCTACCACTGCCCTACGATGAAAACATTTGTATTAAAATATATAGGAGTATTCACAACATGTCTGTATGTATGTATGTACTCGTATTATGGCATTCAATTTTAATTGTATCTGAAATTGATACAATACGAACTCATTTGTTTTGTACGAGATCATTCGACCATTACGGCTCAAATGGGTTTTGCAGTATTTAAACAATAGTATGCGGAAATAAAGTGCGAATTTTGTCGGTCTGATCTGGGACTTTATTGTATTACTAGAATGGTAAAAAGGAGGTAAACTTTATATGTACAAATTTTCATAGCACACATTTTCGGCCTCGAGTGGGATTCAGACAGGCGTCTCACGGGTTTAAGCACCTAGTGCCTAAAAAAACTGCTTAGAAAACAAAGCTGGCTGGATAGGCACGGATTTTGTACTCTAATTTTATTGTTTCACTTTCTTAGGGGACATTGTGAGTATCGACCAGAACACAGAATAAAAAGAAACAGAAGGGTCACTCCGTAAAGCAATTCCAATAAATAAGCGACTAGTTACGAAACAACAAACTTCAGCTCGCGATGCACCGAGTACCTAACATTTATATTCACCTACAAGGTGCCTCTCATTCTATTGCATAGCCAGGCTTTACTCTGATCTCTTCTGACGCGTCACGTACCCTTGAATGATGCCGTCTGGCCGATGTACCTAAAGTGCGGAGTCAGCCAGGGCTGACCAGACTACCACGCTTCATAGGATAGTAATATCTTCTTTTTACAAAAAATTAACTCTCGTATGGTGTCGCTAACCTTCTTTATTATATTCTCATTATCTTAACCTATGAGCTTAGTTCATCAATCAATGTCCACTGCGGTCATTAATTGGATAGGTGTGTGCTTGTGGCCTTACTGCTGAGCGTGCCCGTGCTGCGGTGGGCACGTTAAACATTCGGTCCCGGTTTCTATTATGATCCGTAATAATGATATAACTAACATACAATAAATGGAAATTCGGAAAAATTCAGCTACCACCCTTATGTACACAACTTGTCGCCAAGCACCTAACGATGTTCTGGCAGAAGTCGTTGAGAGCCACTAATTCTAGGTTAGCTCAAACAAAATCTTCGACTACATCATCACTTACCATCAGGTGGTCAAAGGCTAGCCTTTAAAAAAAGTATAAGCTTGCAAGAACGATCGCAATCTATGTAAGTGAATACCACCACATAAACGAAGCATCATCAGGAGGTCTTGACTTGGATTTTCGTACAAATAGTGTCAGCAATGTACGTTCTCTGTAGCACCTAGCATTAACGTAATTTGCCAACCGCATGCTGTTGTACCCCACTCATTAAGCATTAAGTAGCATTCATGCATTGTCCACCAGGCTGTCCGTCATAACGTAATTGCCGATAACCAATTATTTTGGCTCGCTGTGTATTTGCGTAAACAATTTGTTGTCCCGCATCGACATGGGTGAAGTTTAAACTGGTGTGTATCATATATAGGAGAGGAGCAGATGAGTAAATTAATTACAGTTTGAACATTAGGTGACCTTTTTATGTGATTTCTTTCGACTCATATAAAAGAAATCACATAAAAAGGTCACCTAAGAGGTATATATAGTAGTACCTATAGTAGGTAATAAAACGGACATTATTCCAACAGCTGGTATATCCAAACTATAAGTGACGCGGTCTTTGTAAAAATTATTGACACTACACATAAAACTATACTCGTCAAGGGAATATTATATTCTGGTACGATAACCCTCTCATCGATCAATTAATCATTCAAAAATTTCAATTCTGATTCTTTGACAACTAATTTTATTTTATACAAATTTATCTAAAAATATCCTATCGAGTCTAGTGAACATGTTATATGTATAATTATGTTAAATATACTCGTGTATTGGTCAGTTTAATCCATTATTCTATCCAAACGCAACACAGGCATCCATTGAAACGGACTATCAGCCGCGGATATTGGAGCAATATAATAGAATATAGATAGGCTATCATAGATTAGGTTGCCCAAATTTCCACTCCACGTTCAGCCCTCAGATGTACCAGAAACCTGTATTAGGCCGAGAAATTCTTAGCTATGAAACGTCGTATCACATACAGATTCACGCATTCTCAACTCGTATTCAAACAAATCGTATACTCCCAACCTAAAAAGTTTACCCTCACTGCTACGTATCGTACACCTCAGTGCAAATAAAACTGAACATCGCGCTAGTTAAATTTTCACGAGTCCGTCGCTCCACCCGTGCACTGTTATTTCGGACTACTCGACTGCCTGAACAGTTTTTGAATATTTCAACATGGTGCTGTTTGCTTTGAATGCTACCTGTATATATTACACTTAATTTAACTACGGAAATCGAATTAGTATTTTGTCAGGACTAGTTAGAGTTCAACATACTCAGCCTTTTGATTATGATTAATAATTTCAGGTTTTCTGTACTCAAGCAATACATGCACATAATACGTTCGTGATCCTTAGAGGAAGTGCGTCCCGCACTTGGTCAGTTTTTATTATCTTATGACGTACGTTACTTGGACTATTTCCCGAACCGTTATACCGTTTTTACGATAAAGAAAAAACAAAAAACGTTTTAATAACATTTCCTGTATAATGAAATCTCCTTTTATTTGTATCTTTTTCTTATTATTATTTTGTACTCCACACTAACAGATTTTAGTTTTAATGGTTATATAATATGATATGGACGTACGGACCGATGGGTAACCGTGGTTTTGACTGTCCCATTTTCTAGTATGGAATCCTAAAACAATAAGAAATGGAGTCCGGCAAAGCTGTTGGTGACAATTTTTCTTATTAGTCTTACCAAAGAAATATATATATTATATGAAATGAATAAACTTCACTTCATATATCTTTTACCAGGTAGTAAGTCTTTTTTGTAAGAGTTCGTCTTCGTAGGTTCTATAGTGAGTAGAAGTGTGCAAACTTCTAATATGTTTAGGTGTGAAGAGCACTGTAGCAAAGTAAAGTTACTGGGCTAACGATGTCGTTGTTCGTGGTTGATGTCGTTTTTCTACCTTGGTTTGCATTTATTTTATAAGGATATTATTATTATTAACCTGATGTATAATTTATGAATACCTATAATACAAAATTATAAATTTACAAGAGGAAAATTTAAAGTTATGTGCGGGATTTAACCCGCGTCCATGCATCCATCCTTTTAGCCGGGGTATGCTCAGACCAACTGAGCTTACATGACAATGAGTCATAACTCTATTTTTTCCTATAGATCTTTAACCATCATATTGGGATGGACGCGAGTTCGAATACCGCATATGACTTTAATCGCATATCTTTTTCGTCTCGTAAATTTTTAATTTTGTAATGTAATCCGCAGAGCATGCGTTATTGCGAAAATAAAAATATTAAAACTGATGAATATATTTTAATATTAGCATCTGAAAAGCTGCATTAGCTGCTTGAAAGCAAAGCTTCAGATTGTTATAATTGGTGGAATAAATTGCCTCTTATCACATCCATTCAGAGCGCAGTTACAAAGTATCAGAACTGCATTCAACGAAAGAGAGAATTTAATCCACTAGGGATTTTCAGTTGTGAAGCAAACATGCAGTCGCAAAATGTTTTGGAGGAATACGTTGTATAATAACAGGGAAAATGTATTCCTTGTTTCTTGAATGTATGAAGTAAAAACTTCATACATTCTAAAATAACTATTTCATCTCTCAATCTCTGTTAATAACTCCTCTTATTTATTATTCGAAATCTGCGTGGAGAAGTGCCTCTTACCTGCTTGCGTGGAAAAGGTTTTTGAAATTGGAACCGCTATAAAAGTTCCAAAAAATTTAATATTATTTAAATTTTACTTTTGATTTTCACTATGAATTAACCCAAATTTAAATCATTAAGTAAGCATTTTCCTCGCTGGAATCAGGTGAAAATTGTGTTGCGCTCGGCAGCAACTCTATTATGCGATTTGTACCTTTGAAACTTTCGGTACGTTCAGGATTCTATATTTTGTAGCACTTGCTTTGCTTGTGGTTCATTCCTAGAATCCTTCCTCAGGTTCAATATAAGTTCTCGCGCCAACAACTTTGCATGACAAGTAACTATTGTTACATATAAGTTTCATCAGTTCTAGCTTAGGATGAAACTATTCATTTATGTATTGCAAAAATAGATTTCTTATCGCTTTGTCAGTATCATCTGTCGCTGTCATGAGCGTAATAATATTTTAGTAAATAATACGGGATAACTCACGTGAATCAGTCAGATAGCTTCGGCCATAGAGATATAGAATAGTATTATTTTCTGTGGCTCCAACTATAGTTTCAACCACATTCGGTGGTCTTTTTCATGGAGAGCTCGGGACGTCCGTGTTGAAGTCTCGCTTAGCCCTTTTATAATAAAAAAGCGTAATTATAATAAGAATACATTTTGGAATAACTTTAGAAGTAGGACGTTCACAAGTTCTAGAAAAAATCACACTACGTGTTTTGAAAAAGGTTACCGAAGGCACCAGGTACGTACCGCCTCCACTTCGTCCCACCTCCTTCCCGGACGAAAATCTAGTAAATTAGTTTCATTATCACTCTGCCCCAGGTGCTTCACAAAGCGCAGTTTCGGCCCATCCCCTCGCACCTCACCCCTGGGGTGCCTTAGCCGGCGTTTAGGTACTTCAAGTCTTTACGGCCCCTTGGCTCGGTCCATCTGATTATTTGCTTTCTGGTTTATTATTTTTGTTCGTATATATAAGTTTATTTCGTTGTAACAATTTAATTTTTGGATTAACGCCTGTTACGAGAATAAGCTTACAAAATTACAACAAAATGAAATAATAACATCCCCTGTAAACGGTTAATTGATTTGAGCTACGACTACGATAGTTCAGCTGGAAGAGCATGTCTTTGCTATAGGTATGGAGACGGTTGGTCACGGGTTTGAATCCCGCTCTTGTTCAAATTTTTCCTTTCGCTGTTTTTTAGGGTTCCGTACCCAAAGGGTAAGACCGAGACCCTATTACTGCCCGTCCGTCCGTCCGTCTGCCACCAGGCTGTATCAGATGTCGTCATTTTATTAGCTTGATAGCAGAAAGGAATTGTAATTAGGTATTTCGATTCCCATTTAAGATTTAGTACCTGCTTGTCCCCATGGGGTGCCGGGGTGCCGGGCTAGAAACATACCTATATACTGTCTGTACCTATATAGTATCTACACACTGTCTTTATAAAAATCTAGTTTATCTCAAACGTATCGTACTAGTATTACAAAATTACAAATTTACGAGAGAAAAATTATAGTCATGTGCGGGATTCGAACCCGCGTCCATCCACCCCTTTAGCCGGGGTATGCTCTAACCAATTGAGCTAACATGACATAATGACTCATAACTGTAATTCTTGCTCTCGTTCTTCATGCAACCATCGTATTGGGATGGAGCGACACCTATAGTTCAACTTGCGTTGTACTACAAACAAGACCAATATTGCAATTGGTTTTAAACTTGTAAATGATGACGCAACCTTATATTTTTTAATATTGTTAAGTTTGCAATGACGCCTTCTAAGCGAATTACATTACAAAATTACAAATTTACGTGAGAAAAAATTATAGTCATGTGCGGGATTCGAACCTGCGTCCATCCACCCCTTTAGCCGGGTATGCTCTATATAGTATAACACTAGTATCGTACTAATGTTATATTATTTAAAATACTGGTCGCAATTCTCTTGACACCAAACTAACTAAAATTCAACGGGGCAATGCTGCCAGCATGCTGAGCACGCTGCCAACTGGGAGTGGGCTGGAGCATTTGGATTGCCCTATGAGTCTGCTATGACTTATAGGTTGTCTGAATGCTTTTATTGTACTAGCTGTGTTGTATATAGTTCATAGTATTTTGTTTAATAAAGGCATACCGCCGGTAAAAAATAAAAATATATTGTAAAATTAGATTTAGAAATGTCAAATGAACATTCCTTATTCTGTTGGCGCCATAGTATAATTAATAAGCACTAAAATTTTTTAAGTTACTAAACTTAGTCAAATGTGCAGTTATGCTATTATGTTGTACCATAAATCAGTCAGATTAATGGAACCATAGACCATTTAACCTAGAACTAATCACCATCGAAATTGGTGTTGACTAAAGCTGCAATGTTCTACAATTATTTTATTTTGGCTCTTTTATCTTAAATACGGCTTTCTCAGTTGTATGAAGTATGCGGCTATGTGGTTGCTTCTCACAACATTTCTATCTTCGAGATTATTCTTCTATTTAGAGAAACTTTGTAGGCACAAAGCTTTATCTCCAAGCTCTAACCTGCCTAGGTAACAACAAACTTGGATTTACAAAATCATGTGATGCCTGTATTACTCGGAGGGATGGCAGGTGTTTTTAAATAGGGGATGAGCATATTGTCATTTATCAGGCACAGTGCCGGACTTCAGTATGCCTTGATCCCGGATGTGGGTTTATTCTACCTAGGACCTATTTTTTAATTACTTAAGCGTATATCTAACCTAATTACTTAATAAGCAGATATAGTAACCATCGCTAGTAATGCCATTCAAAATGTAAGGAACATATTCAGGCTGTAGAATGCCGTGATGTAAACAAAGCCCTATAGATAAGAAACACGAACCACAGACAAAAAAGTTTTGTAAAACAACTTGAATGGTGCGCTATCTAGCGTTAAGTAACGGCAAAATAAATTCAATTCAGGATAGTTAATTCGCTATTATAAATTTAGTTCGATGTCACGGCAGAATAACTTTAAGGATTCCTAGCCCTAAAATTAGATATTTTTAATTAGTTAGTATAGTTAGTGAGTGTACAACAGAATTGCTGCCAATATCTATCTTGATATTATTATTTATTCAGCGTAGACAAGCGAAAACATAGAAATAATTTCTCATGGAAAAATATAACTTCCAGCGGGAGTTGACCACGCACCCACCATACCATTCTAATTAATTTTCAATTATGCTATGAAAGCGGGTGCTGGCAGGTTAAAATCTTTCCATCCGTTTGTGTGTACGTCTTTTTGATTCGTATTTAGTTATATTTGAGGTTTTCTGGGGTAGCGGGTTGAAGTCCCGCTAGAAGTTATATCTTCCCAAAATAATATCCATCTTCTCTGCAATATTACTTGCAAGTAAATACCATTGGGTGCCGGTATAGAATGCACCCCCTATATCGTCCTGTAGGAGTAGTTTGGGGCAACTGGGATAAATACCAAAAGGGGATAAATACCTTCTGAAGTGCTGCCATCTCTTACTGCGATCCCCAAGACGCCTGTGAAACAGGGGGTTTATGGATACTACTTTATGTGAGAGGCATTTGCTCTACGATGGACGACTTCAAGCTATTCTTCATGATGATAATGATGATGAAATGCTTTCGGCAGCGTGGCTTAAAGTGTCGCTTTGTCATCTAGTGGTCCTGGGTGCGATTCATAATTTAAACAAGCAATGAATTTTTCCGACAATCACATTATAAAATACATACTGTTTTGTAATAGAATGCAGTCTGGTCAGTCCTCATTAAAATTTAATAGATATAGCATCCTATCGCATATGACTAAAACATATCTAAGAAGAAAAATAATTACATTACAACAATACAAAATATTAGAAAAAAACATGGGTGATGGGTTTCAATTAATTTAACCCTTTATATAAAGTTATAAATTTGAGGTGAATGAATACACACTTATTTGGCCGGCAATTAATAAGATCGTAAGGTATTTTTAAAACTTATGCAATATTCTATGTTCTTTTTCAGGAATCATTTTATTATTTTATATATTTTACGGTTTTAGTCTTAACTTATTGTTTAATAGTTTTTCAAGATATCATTAAAACGTTCGTATTAAAAACCATTCATATTAAGTTTTCAAAATTTAACGAATATCTGAAAATATTCCGAAGTTGGTCGAAGATAACTTAAAATAAGTACGCCTAACCTCGTTCTATATTCAACATCGTTGTGTTCCTGGCGACATAAGAAGGCACAAACATGAAATACCATCATGCTGGAACGTTTTTGCTAAAGTCCCCGACAGAGTCTAGTTAAAAGAGAGGTGATATACTCGTACCTAGGTAGGTATAATAAATACGTTTAGTAATATTATTTTAGACGATATTCAGAACTTGTAATTACAGTGTAGGTAAAGTGTAATAAAAGCTAAAGTTTTAAACAGTGTTTGTATGATACGGGCGGTATTTTATGAACTCCATTATTCTCGTAGGTAAATGTGAAAAGTTGAAGTGGATTCTGCGGTATGTTAAATTAGTTTTCATATTATCATAATGAGAGTAAATACATCGCTACGGTATTTTATGAAATTACAATACATGATTGTTAACGTGTACTTTGTTAAACGATGAGCCATGGAAAGCTGTGGTAAGTAAATAAATAAATAAGGATATCGAATAAAATTTTAAACGAGGAAATTTATTTATGGAGGGAATTGCTAGTTCAAGTGAAAATGGGCTGGCCACATCACAAAGAATCACTATCGGAAAAGGTAAAATGATTCATATCTCTCAAAGACTTCTTATCGGCAAAGGTAAAATGATCCATATCTCTCAAAGACTTGTTATCGGCAAAGGTAAAATGATCCATATCATAATCCATATCTACAAATGCGCACCTAGCTAGCTACCACCTTAAATTAGAAAATTTGTTGAAAATCTGTTACCAAGCACCTAACAGTTGAACTCCATATAGCAGATTCTCATCTAGCTGTTCTTTATAGCCAGTAAATATAGGTTACATATAGGTTAACCTAAAAAGCATTTTCGAGCGCATCATTTATTATTGCTACTAGCTTTCCGGGCGCGACACCGCCCGCGCGTATGTCGGTTATCGCGCAAAAACATAAACCTCTTTTTGCGTAGTTGGATAAAAACTAAAACTATTTCCATATCAAATTTCATTCAAATCGGTCCAGTAGTTTTGGCGTAAAAGCGTAACAGACAGACAGACAGAGTTCCTTTCGCATTTATAATATTAGTACTGATTACAAACATCATTATCATGTGATATTGAGGTCAAAGACTAGACTATCAGTTAGAACGACTAGGCAAGCACCATTACGAGGTCTTCAAGTATAAAATTTAAAAGTACACAAGAAGTATCAAATTATAATAATATAGTCATTGTAGTGGTTACTACGCGTCATAGGATAATTACGCTCCCTCATACTTCCTGATAATCAGAGTTAAAAACTATGACAATAAATATATAACACTAGCGGCCCGCCCCGGCTTTGCACGGGTAAATTGCGACTATAAATTGAGATATAAGCTACCCTATCTTTCAATTTTCAATCTTCAAATTGAAAGATGTGCAAAGAGTTGCACACGGTGTGCAAATCAAATTTAAATTCGGTTCAATAGTTTAGGAGTCTATCGCGGACAAACCAAAGTGACACGTAATTTTTATATATATACGGATTTCCCCTACAGACCAACAGAAGACCTATAGAATTTAAATCTAATACTAAACTTAATATAAATCAAAGGTATTTAAGAAGAAAATACATTATTATGCAAGATGACAGTTTGTGTGTAAGTTTGTACGTAATGTTTTATATAAGTGTGAAATATAACATGGTATTAAAAAAGGGTTCAACGCAGATTTCAACATAATTCATGAAACCCTACTTTTGCACCTCATGCATCATACAAAAGAAAGGTAAAGAGCCTTAATTAACTTGTAAACAAGCCGTCCCAGTTTTAATGAAGTGAAAATTACGGGGCATATTTAAATTTTATTATTTATTGCGTTGCCGGTTTTCACAGTAAAAATACTTATGCATTTTGGGATATTATTTTTAACTCTATGTTAACAGGAAATATTAAAGTTTCACTTTGCTAATTTTTGGATGTCTCTGCCATATAGAATTCAAAAGATACTGTCAACGAGTTGTTAACAAAATAGAGCAAGCAATACATTTTAAATCAAAATTAATGAAGTAAAAATTTATATGAAAGTTATCTAAATTATTTTCGAAAGTTACTCTGTTTTCCTAAACATAAATGACTGTTTGCGACCCATTCAACTGTATTGATGACATTGTTCAAATTGGTTGAGAATAGCAGATTAAGAATAAAAAGCAATTATAATTATATTAATAAAATTATTTATTTTATATAACTTATATGATGATGAATAAATTGCTTATACGAGTGATTTCTGTTGTATATTTTCCAGTAGTTCAACACATAAAAACAGCACCTTACCTCTAGCCCAAAGTAGATCATAAAATATATTTTATTCTGATTACCTTAACTTCAAGTAGTATCTATAAAATAAATCTGACGCAAAAAAATACTTAAAATTTCCACATTAACATCCAAACTTTATCTGCATAGCTAAAACAGTTGCAATCAAATATTTCAATCGCGTCTCTGTGTGTGTTTAAATATCACGATTTATATTATAATTATTTATAATGGATGGTGCCAAGAGCCGTCGATATTATCGCAAAGGCGCCGGAGAGCCGCACATTTATCAGGACACACTCGAACGCTCTCGTGTAAAATTAAATGACACTTGATGTGTGGGACAAGGCATAACCATATTGATAGGGCTTTGTAGGTTTCCGTCTCCCTCGCACACATTGACCCGCTACCACTGGAAGATCAAGGTTAAATACACTTATAAGATTTAAATATGAATACTTTGATCTTTAGTAGCGGATCACAATGAAAGGCTGCAGCCGACAGCGCAGTGACCAATCCTACTCTGAAACTATTTTCCACTTTGTTTCTATTACTACAATGCGTAGTAAGTATCGCTTGAAATGCTTGCAAAATTTGCGCGGCCCATACCATCAATTCTTTCATCCTATTGTAATATATGTATATCTATACTACTTGTATATCTATATCAAGGATAATAAATATTTAACAAATCTTCAGTCCGAATTGAGCCTAAATTATTAAAAATAAACGGCGTTATAGATAAAAAAATAATGTGAAACAAATTTTGTTTAAAAAATAAACTTGCTATTGAATTTCATTTTGTAGCAAGTGGTGATCGAACTTGTAGTTTTATATGAGTTATAGAGATATTTTTTTATGAATACTCAATAGTATTCAATAGCTTACAATCAGACAAACTTGATAATATTGAATTACTTATTGTTGTTATTAGATTTAAATAAAATACAAACATATTTCGAGTACACGTAAGTACTTATAACACTCGTAAGTAATTAGAAATGTTTTATTTAATTTCAAAAGTACTGTTAGTACAAAATATTCATATAATAGGAGGGTTTGATACACTGAATAATAAATAATGACGCTTATGAAGGACTTTTTTTAAGTAACTTTTATTGCTATAATTTTTTCTAAGTTAACAAGCACTTGTTAGTTTTGGTCTTTTTATTTTCTGCAACCCTCTTTACAGTTTCTAAAACATTATTTTGACTTAAAATTAGGGATTTTTGGATGTTATTAATTAAATAAATAATTATTGATTTAAATTAATAACTACATAGCTGGATCGCGGGAAGAAAAACTTACCCATGGTACATCCAGGTAGTTCACCTATAGGTGGACCACGAGCAATGACCGATCAACTCACAATTTTGTTATTGTAATTGTATCGGTTCACGCACGACACCCTCCTGATATTCAGCTGTAACCTCTCCCTATAACAGATGCATTTCGTCACAATTAACAAATTGCATTGCGCCTAGAGACATACAGTCATTAAGTCACATGTGCCTGTAATTTCTTCCTGGTTCTCAAGGACAGCTGCCGGAATACACTGTAAGGCGCTAAGTGATAAATTTTCTACTTGAAGGTGGTAACCAGGTGAGAATTTGTAAAGTGCCTTTCCACCGTGCGTTTAACTTCAAGCCGGGGCGGTGGGGATCGAAGTATGAAACATTCTATAGCTATTCCCGCATGGCTATCATTGATTCAAAATTATACATAAATACCTTTGCAGCAACATGTTGAACATGTAAGCTGATTTAATCCATTGAACGACAATCGCTTTTACTATGAACCACACAGAATTTACAAACCAAATTTACGTCACCTCCGCAAACAAAATTAAATGCAGCGCCAAAATTCGACAATGGTTATATAATTAGATGTCATTATTTAATGGAAATGACGGGACACTGCGGCCTCTTATCGCTTCCACCTGAAGCACCCATTATTAATCTGTGACTTCTTTTAGGCTAGAAGCTACATCCTACTTTTGTTACGCGTAAGGCCCCTAGGCTAGCTATAGCACTAGCAGCATCTTTGTTTCTCGATGGAAAGATTCTGTGTGTTTTCAAGTACAGATTGACTAGGTATCTTATAAACAAGCATGTCGCACCGTCAACCTCCAAAAGTGACTGGCGTGGCTCAAAATATTGTTAACACATAAATCAATTTAAGATATATTTTTTAACTGTGTTTTAACTGTGTACCTTGCCTTATATTCCATTTTAGTTTCAACCATTTTGGTTACTGTCACACGTACTAGAATTTTCTCAATTAGTCCATATCTTGAACCACTTTCACGGAATTTGCACTGTTCCCTAAGTTGAATAAATATGTGGAAAAACATGAATACTATTTTTGTACTATTTTTTAAACATGTAAATTGGATAATCATTTTTTTTTAAATCAGGTAACAAGATTCCCCCACAGCTCGCAGCCTATTTCAGAGATAGCATTGTTTTGTTGAGCGTTTTAAGCGAGTAATGAGGAAGCTTTGTGGAAGGTTTTTGAGTTGTTTATTCACAGATTTGTTTGTTTATCTTGTAAAGGTGACAAGGGCTTGGGGAAGTGGGCTTATCTGTGTATGAAATTAAGTTGTTCAGGAAAAAGGTGTTTGAAAAATAAGTCAAACATTCGTGCCGCGGCGTGTTTGCTGTAGGGAATAAAGAATTTATTGTACGTTTTGAAACAATGATAGCTGAGTGGTTATAGGTATATTTTGCAGCCGTGCCGAAGGTCCATAGTTTGATCCCCGCGGCCGACTTGAGCTTCTAGGCATGGTGCAAGAGCATTTTTCAAATATTCGCCTAACTAACTTATAGGTATGCGAGCATTCATGGCTAGCTGGTAATTAGGTAATTGGCGACATATTTTTTACTTGAGAGTACCCACCTTCAAGTAGAAAATCTATTTTGTAGAAAACAGTACGCTTCGACAGCAGTTCTTGAGAGCCGGTACGTAATTACAGGCGCATGAAACTTTCTCTTATTGTGGCCCTTATAGATAAGCTTGTGGCCCTTATATAGACAAACTCAGAGTAACACAACGAGCTATGGATAGAGCTATGCTCAGACTTTCTTTACGCATTAAAACCCTGACGATATTTGCCAAACAACTAATCACCGACATAGCTTTCAGAATTTGCAAGTTAAATTGGCAATGCTGGACGAACTGATAAACAATTGGGAAGAAAGGTTCTTGAGTTGACCACATTACACCGAAAGTCATAAAGTTGGTAGGCCTACCACTAGGTGGACCACAAAATCGTAAAAGTCACGGATAGCCAATGGGTATAAGCAGCTAATAGCCGTTCTCTGTGGCGTTCTATGATAGAGGCATTTGTTCAACAGCGAACGTCTTCGGGAGATGATGATGATACTTAATTGTATGTCTCAGGGTTATAGGTGCAAATCAGTTCGTTACAAGTGTCGAAATGCATCTGAGGTTACCACGCTTAACATCAAGGGGCCTCGTGCTTGTTGCGACTTCCGTCACAAAACCATAAAAAAGTTACTTTTTCGTATATTCTACTTTAAGATATTTTAGGCTTGTTACGGGCTATGATCGAGAGTGCACATATTGTTATTTAAAAAGCACACTATCAAATGCTGAAAACAATACGTTTACACATTGCTACGACGATTGGTAGCTGTGTGTCTATCATGCTGAAAAATCTAAGGCCATGTTGTTTAAAGCTAAATATAAACCAAAGACAATTCCTCCAGTTACACTTGAAGGCAAAGTACTGGAATGGGTGAATTAGTACAAATACTTAGGCCACATAGTTGTCAGCAATCTATTGGACTCCCAAGATATTGACAGATAGAGACGCGCCTTAAATGTTCGCATAAATATGTTCGCACGAAGATTGGCAAAATGCAGTGAATAAGTTAAAATCCTTCACTTCCAGGCATATTGCACAAACATATACACTTGTGAACTATGGAGTAATCACACAGAAGAGGTTTATAACGGTTTAAAAGTACAATATAACAACGCCCTATATATTGAGACTACCGAAGTTTTGCAGTGCCTCTGATATGTTTGTAAAAAGACATCTTCCCGGTTTCGCGGCACTGATGCGCCAGAGAGCGGCCAATACACGCGAAAGATTTTACCAATACGACTACAGTGGGACCGATTTTAAAGCGATGCCGATGGATTGAACTTCTTCAGGTTATTTAATAGTTAGTAGTTAAAAATGTATTTAAATTTGAATTTCTTTATATTAGTTAGTTTACTTATATTTATTGTATATGGAAGCTATTCTGGATTAAACGATTATTATTATTATTATTGCAATTAGGTTTTAAATTTGAAAAACCTCCATGAAACAAGAAGATTATAAAAAAATGTAGAATAAATATTTTCTAAACAAAAAAAACTCACATTTTAAAATAATTTGTTATGCTAATCATCCATTTTGATGAAAATTTGCATAGAAAATATAAGCTGGGACTACCTAGTTAACTCTTGGAACAGATATCATTCAAATCTAATACGATAGGTAGGCGCACGCTACAACAAGATACACTCGTAACATTAGATAAAGCACGTATCGAAAAATACGCCAAATACACAAACAAACAGTCTATGAATATACGAACATTTATCAGATTATTGGATCTGCCTGACGCACGTTTCCACCTCTCAGAGTCCTTTCATATAACTCACTCAGTTATTCCAACACATTCCTGTTGGCGATACGTCTGTGAATCGAGAAAAAGTTTAATACGCAACAATACAATGGTTGCGAACATCGTTTGCTGTTCATTTGTTTTCAACACGTGTGCGTTCGCGTATGATATTCTCGACTGTTCCATTCATGGGCAACATGTTTGATACAATAGAGAATTAAACAGTTACAGATTTAACTACACTGAGAAAAAAATGAAATGTAGCGAAGTCTTTTCACAATGTATGTGTAGTTTTATCTAAAATACGTAATCTACAGCCGTAAAAATGTTGGATAATACAAAATAATGTTGAAGCGTATCAACACGTCACTAAGTTACAACATGTTGTGTACTGATATTGCCGTTAAATACGTACCCGTCTGTCGGGTCCGTCAACAAGACTCAACATACGTAACCGATATAGGCAGATACATGCTAGGAAGTAGTCCATGGATATGACGTAACAGATAGAACATTACATTATGCTGTCGCATCTTTATAAATGTATTCCAACATTAACAGGATGACACAATATACTTACAATAAATCGTCTATTTATTGTAAGTATTTTGGAAACAGACTCCTACTGTGAGTAGGCAACAACAAGGTATAAGTAGACAATCTCCTATATGTACGTAGCTTGATGCATGATGTAGGTACGTAGAAAACATTATTAGTTACATTTAAGTAGACTGCGCTAAGACTCCTTACTGTACGTAGGCCGATGCACGATATAAGTAAGCGAATTATGCAAGCTCCTTCCAGTACGTAGGCTGATGCATGATTTGGTCTTTAAAGATCTTTACCACAAGTGAGCAGCTTCAAGGTTGACGTAGAAAAACTATTTACCGTACGTGAATTTATGCGCAATAAATTTACGTAAAATTCATTTAAGTAACCTACTTACTGCGCGTAGGCCTATGCGTGATGAACGTAGGGAACATCATTATACGTTTTTAGACATACTGCATTTGTACATTATTTAAATGTTGCGGGCGCAATAATATACTGTTCCCTCGACATTTTAAAGATTGTTTTACGACAGAAGATTAGTGTTGCCAGATGCCGAATAAAAAAATACGAAAGCAGTGTTTCATAAACGCTGATTTTCGACCATTGCTTATTTCAATATTTCTTCATTTACAATCAATTTTGCGCTCGTACTCATGTTCGTATAAAATACAAACAAATCAATTGTTATACGCGTGCAAATAAATAAAAACTAGTTACTCTGCACTGAAACCCCATATTTCGATTTGGTACTTCTTTAGTTATGTCTATTATGTGCATTTGTACTTTTAGTTTGTGCCTCATTTTTTACATCAAATACAACATATATATAACGTTGCTTGTATCGGTATCGTTACGTGGTGTTTTAATCATAATAGTTCAATAAGGACCGAAATAATAAAAAGTAATACATTGATGAGATGATTTATAGTATACTGTATGACTATATAGAATAAAAAATTGATATAAGGTTTTTTTTCTGTTATTTTTAAAAATATATTTGGTATATACCTACTGCATCCCGCAGTATCATTCACGTAGGCAATAATGAAAAGTGATGATGGTCATGATGATTATGATAGTAAAAAGTTTGCGTTGTGTTTATCTAAGACCTAAACTATCTATATTTCTATTTATATTTCAGTTTCATCCAAAGTGGTCCAGCAATTTCAGCGTATATATATATATACAAATATACATTCTCGTCCTTACTTACAAACCTTAGTATTTCTAATGAATCGATTCAGGCGTTACCTTGCGGAAATATAATAATATCAAATATTTTGAAAATATGAAAAAAAAACATTAAATTAATATTTTAACAAAACTCTTAAAAACTATTAAAATATAACTAGTGACGATTTCGCCTAATTTTCCTGTTAAGCCGACGTGACGTCACAAACACGTGAGTCGAGAAGGTGCGATCGTGCACTCGTATAGTCAAGACCTCCTGAGGATGCTTCGTGTAGAAGCGACACGCGTCAAACGGTTTGACTGCGTGTTGTTTGTGACGTTACGTCGGCTTAGCAAGAAAATTAGGCGGAATCGTCATTGGATATATTTTTATATTTTTAAGTGTTTTATTAAAACTTAGCATTACTAATGTTACTGTTCTTGACCAGGAAAAATTACATATTTTTTTATTTATAACAGCATTTAGCCACATTCTCACCTGATGATTTTGGTATTTCCTAATCTAACCATACTAATTGTAAAACAGAGCTTTTGAGGCTGTAAGCAAGTGTTCAGTTTTTTTTATAAATATTTAATCTAATACTACTAAACATGGATTGTTTTGTCTACATGGATAAAACCGCGGGGAGCAATTGTTATTATAATAGTTTTTGAAAAGTCTAAACAATGCATCAAAGATATCAAAGTTAATATCTAATTTTATTAATATTAAAATATTTTTATGTGAATACTCGGCTGATTTTGATTTACACGCTGGCAATACTGGCTGGAGCGTAATGCAACAGCTATAATATTAGTTTTCTGCGAGACCGTGGCAATCGCGTCACGCGCGCATGTAAATGTTTTCAACAGTGATTATTTATAAAAAATCTTTTATTACAAAGTTTCCAAAATCAATTTATCACCAATCAAATTTGAATAAACGAAGAAAGGGGTTCAGTCGCCCCAAAGTGGGTCTGTGTGTATAAAGAAAGGCCAAAGACACAGCCTGGCTATCCGGCAACCAGTGAATTCAAATGCTAAACGGCAACATTCACAGGTAAGCGACTTTGTTGTTTTTTTAAAGTCTTAGTTATAAATGATTTAGTCAAACGTTGAACAAATGCCTCCCTCTATTAAGAAAGGGGGCTATAATTGCAATAATTTTATTTCATTTCATTTGCCATAATGTCCATGCTTGGCAAGCAACTTTGGGAGCTCGTTTGTAAGATGACAGTTCTTCGGAAAAGGCAGCTGTCTAAGTTGTGATATTTTCCCTTTTGTCGCCACTTGCAACTCCCATAGAAAGATATGGATGGTGCAATTTTATCCGGGCATCCCAAGGCCGGTTGAAAACAAATATATTTATGTAAATGAAGTCTACACAATTGTTACAGATGCTACTTTATTAGAAGACAAATTGAGTTGGCTAAAAATAATATTGATACCTGACACTGAGTACAAAAATCCTCGAGAAAGACGGCTGATACTGGTGTTAAGGAAATATTATGAGAATAAAGAACACATCCGACTACCTATGACAATCCAACTCTCCGATAACCCCAAGGTATATTTTGGTATGTTAAATTTTCAAACCTACATGATATTTTACTTTCATAATTCATATTTATGTTTCATATTACTTTTAAAGTGATTTGAAAAGATCTGTTATTGATTGCAGATTTTACAAGATCTCAACCATATATATCCAAAAAATAATGAGGGGCTTTTCTTATAACTCCAGGGACTAGTGCTAGTGGTAAGTACTTTAAATACCCTTAGAACATACCCGACGACTACAAATAAGCTGGAAACGTAACGCTACAAGTGCAGCACAATTAACTATTGTGGTATAGCGAGTGTAGTCTGACATTAATAAGCTATTGTTTCCTAACTTCTTGGTAATACTTTTTAGGGAGTGTCATTTTTATTTAACAAATTTCGTAAAATATTTATTTATTCCAGATGGTGAATCTGAAACTGTAACTGTGCGCCGCACTGCTTTGATCCTCGCATACATTGTTGATTCCGCATAGAAAAATAAAATGTATATGGAGACCATGTCGAAGATAAATTTTTCTAACTCCGTGAAATGTTGTACGCATGTCTTTTAAGCCTGATATCTGATGTTTGACAGTTTTCCACCACGTCCTTAATAATGTCATGTACCACCTTAGGCTGGCTACGCTCACCTGTCTTTCAACTTAAATTGATAATTGATAATGGACCTAAATATTTATTTTTATTTCAGAACAATTTTGTATATTGTTTTCAATAAATAGATCACAAATTGATGATAATAAATTTTTATTAACCTTATGTATTTATTTATTTAATATGCTTATTTACTGTCTTATTACAGGTGCAGCCTGCATATAGAATAATTACTTAAATCGTGCATCAGCCTCTGTACATCTAGGTTGTATACGTAAACCTTAGTGCAGTTTACTAATGGTTTGGATCTTTTCTTCGTATAGAATGCATCAATCTATGTAGAGTAGGGTGCACAAATTGTAATCCAATGCGCATAAATAAACCAGGAGCAACCTTCATATAGTAAAGAGGTTTACCTTTGTATACTACAAATGGTGCTCTTAATAACATCTTAAGCGTAATAATGGTCCAGGTTTATGTACATATGTAATATCCATACTCTACATAGGCGAATGCATGATAAATATATAAAAAATCCTTACTATTAGTAGGTTGTGCCAAAATTGACGTAGGCAACCTCCTTACTATAATACAGCCGATGCATGATACATATGAGGATCATCCCTACAGTAAATAGGCTGCACCACGATTGACGTACGCAACCTCTTTACTGTACGTAGGACGATGCATTATAAATATAAGGAACATCCTTACTATAAGTAGGCTGCATCAAGATTAACGTACGCAATCTCCTTACTGTATGTAGGCCACTACATGACAAACGTATGGAAAATACTTACCATAAGTAGCCTGCATCAAGATTGGTGTACGTAACCTCCTTCCTGTAAGTAGGCTGATACATGAGATACGTAGGGATCATCTTTACTATAAGTAGGCTGCATCAAATTTGACTTACGGTACCTCCTTACTGTACATAGGCCGATACATGACTAACGCAGGGAACATCTTTGCCATAAGTAGGCTGCAACAATATTGACGTAGGCCACCACCTTACTGTACGTAGTTCAATACATGGTAAACGTAGGGAACATCTTTACCATAAATAGGCTGAACCAAAGCTGATGTAGGCAACCTCCTTACAGTACGTAAGCTGACGCATGTTAAACGTCAGAATCACCTTTACCATTAATAGGCTGTAGCAAGTTTGACGTAGACTACCTCCTTATAGTAAACATAATAAACGTAGGAAACATACTTATCGTAAGTAGGCTGCACCAGGATCTACGTAAGTAACATCCTTACTTTGTCAAGATGTTACATACTTATTTGCATGACAGTACATCATTGAATGAATGAATGAACGAATGATTTTCGTACATTATTGTAATGTACAATGCTCTTTACAGCAAGGCCATTATACGTCATGTTGTCTCATCTTTATGTACGCTAGTCACGTTTTAAACAAGAAATACGTATGTTGAGGCTAAAATTACGTATGTCAAAACATGAAATTTTTCTCAGTGTACTATTATTACAAGCGCTTCCAAGCTTCGGAGGGTACATTAAGCCGTCGCAGTGGTAACACCGTGGTGGTGGGGCATTTTGCAAATGCGCACCTAGCCAGCCACAACTCTCAAGTAATCTGTCGCCAAGCACCTAACGG
The DNA here is from genome assembly GCA_963854805.1 of Plagodis dolabraria. Lineage (NCBI taxonomy): Eukaryota > Metazoa > Arthropoda > Insecta > Lepidoptera > Geometridae > Plagodis > Plagodis dolabraria. Next base: position 5,423,672 of record OY978443.1, on the reverse strand, counting down.
TGTGTTCCAGCAGTTGCCCATGAGAACCAGTAAATTTAGGTTGGCCTGAACAATTTCTTCGATCCTACCTTCAGGTGAGATTGTGGTAAATGGCTAGCCCATTATAAATAAAAAAAAAACTAAATATGATTAAAAGTAGTATAGCGTGCTTAGCGTAACATTAACAATTTTTAAAACCACAAAATTTTCTTCTCTTGCGCGCGTAAGGCCGGGACATACAGATCCAATTAACCCTCGAGATGTGATGTGATTATTAGTATTATTTTTCTTAGAATTCTAAGTTTCGCTTTGAACACCACTTTCTATTTTTATAGCACGATATGTTTTCTTGAGCGGAAATCATACCAGCAACTCCCGGTTCTCGCACCAGGCACCGTTCACCGTTTGTCAATGGAAGGTGATGCAAAGAGATATAAATTTTGCTGTCATAAGAGAATGCGGCAGGGAGAAAATGTGCTCCTAAAATTATTTGAATTTACGAGTAATATTCACTTAGCTTCCGAAAAGGCTTTAACACGATAGACCACATCCATACGCCCCGCCAGATTATACAGAAGACTGAGGAGTATAATCGGCCATTGTGTTTTAGATTTGGCTTTGAAAAATATCAACATTTGTAACTCATTGCGTTTACAAGATATAGACCCGGAACATACGGAGGAATATACAGAAAGATAGCAGGGTCTCATTAAGTCTCAGTATATTATTAATATAGGGAGCCCCCTCGTAAGGTGCCGGGTTAGTATTGCACCTTCCCATATCATCCCGTGGGTGTCGTAAGAGGCGACTAAGGGAAAAAATACTGGAAGGTGGGCAGCACAGCGCCTTCTAAAGAACTGCGATCCCCAAGCCGCCTGCCAGGCGTGGGGATTATGGCAAATACCGCCTTAATAGGGGAGGCTTTGTTCAGTAGTGGACGATCCGGCTGATACAGTATATTATTAATAATGAAATCACTGTCTTTCATAATATGGCAGCTGAGCAGCCGTAATCACGATCAAAACTATCGATATTCCAATAAAGTGTGCGCGGAATAACGGATAGCAAATAAAAAATATAATAAACCGTGTGAACGGGAAAACTATGAATATTTCAGATGAAATCCCGCTGCCATTGTTCCGGCGCGTGTTTTTCTCCCGGTCCCCGAGCTTTATTCCCGCGCTAACTAATGCCACATAAAACAAAGGAATACAACACTATTAGTATTTTTCTCGTTGTTCCATCCTTTTGCCAGGAATTTCTATTATAATAAATATCATTTTGATATTTTTTGGCTGGATTGCTGTTTTTTGGGTGTCGAGAGTGTGAGAAGTATTGCGTGGACTGCGTAACGGATTTTTTTTAGGAGTACCGTATAAGAAAACGGAACCCTTTTACTGAGCTAAGCTGTACATTTTTTGTAAATTTTTAGAAGCGCTCGTAGCCAAGTTTGCTTGGCCATTCTGAATCGATCAGCAAAGTTAAGCAACGTCCGCCGCGGTCATGACTTGGATGGGTGACCGCTGGTGACATTACTACTGAGCGCTTCCCTGCTTCGGAGGGCACCTTAAGCCGTCGGTCCCGGTTGTTGTCTTAGGATAGCAGTCGTTACAGCATGGTGATAGGGCACTTTGCAAATGCCCGCCTGGCTAGCTACCACCCTCAAGTTGAAAATCTGTCGCCAAGCACCTAACGGTGTGTTCCGGCAGCAGTCCTTGAGATCCATTGAAATTACAGGCACATGAGACTTAATAACTATGTCTCAAGGTGACGGGCGCACTACAATTCGTCACTTGTGCCGAAATTAACTGTTATAGGCAGAGTTTAGTCCGCTTAATATCAGGTGGGTCTCCAGCTTGTTCCGTCCCAAAAACATTTAAAAAAAAAACTTTAAAATCATTTATCTAATACTTGATCGCGTGAAAGAAGTTTATACAATATCTATTTATATGTTCAGTACTTAATGAATTAATTTCTAATTGTTACATATGTGTAAAGTTATTTTAATATTTTGACGGTACTAGAGGTAATTTATGGAAGCACGTGCATTTGTGTACAGTATCTCTACAACTTAATACTAGCAATATTATTTTAAGCTTGCGAATAGCGTAATCATGTAGAATGAAACCAGGTTGAGAGCTTGTAACTCTAGGTAAGCCTGAACAACGTCTTCGACCACGTCATCAATTACCATTGATGAGGTGTGGTCAAAGGCTGGCCTATCAACTATAAGTGAATAAAAAAAACCTAGCTACAATTGATCTTTAAATTTCCACCACATGCATGAGTTTCCACCCTAAGGAATTTTACAGGGACAGCAATGTATGTATATCAATATGCTATGCATAGCTTATACCCGTCTTTCGTCTTCCTCTTAAAGAACTTTATGTTCACACAGACATAGTTTTTCATACAAATGTCAGTGCACGTATTTGAGAAATCATTTGGCTTTCCTTTGTAGAACAATAATATGATTTTTTTACATTCTAATTCAGCTTGCTCAAAGAATTTCTCTTCTAACTTCTAATTTGATTTTCGTAACAAAAAATTAGTACATAAAAATATGAAAATACAAAAACCAAATAATGTTAGTTTCTAAAATTATGAAATTTTGTTATGGTTTTGACGAATTTCGAATATTTTATTGAGATCTACACACGTCAAATATTTTTTCAAATATTTATTTGTACGCTTCTTTCTATAAATTAGATTGCTCCAACAATAGTTTCAATATTATCAGATGGTGCTTTGCACGGAGTGTTCAATTATGTTATTCAATTTAAAAAAAACATCGTATGATTGTTATTAAAACTTACGTAAGTATTCGACATATTAATTTATTATATACGGTTTGCACTTACGATAATAATTATAGTCGAGAACGCGACGACGCCCGACTAGTTTCGTGGGAATCGGACCCACTTCATCACGGAGCGACACGGCGGGTACGACACTACACACGACGGAAACTAGTCGGGCGTCGTCGCGTTCTCGACAATAGTAATTATCGTAAGTGCAAACCGTATATAATAAATTAATAGTATGATTGCTCCATATGTGGCTTACAAATTGTAACTATTGCTTTAGTTATGTTTGGTAATTCAAGCAGTCCCGGTTTAAAAAGTATTGGTGCCAGTGAAACTACAGACACATCAAACTTTACAAGTTTTCGTCTCAGGGTAATGAGAGCAATGCTGTTTGCCACCCGGTGTAAAGCAGTAACCTCAAGAGGTTTACACCTGGTAGGCCTCGTGCTTGTACCATTAAGATAAAAAAGTGATGAAAAGACTCCGGCAATCATGACTCAACTCAACCCCAGACTAGCTGACCCAACATAACACCCCCCGCCACACACATCACACTCTCGTCGCGTGCGATACAAGCTGTGTCGGTCCGCAGTGTGAGGAGAGTAATGAACAATTCATTAACAAAACTATCTGATGTGGTTGAAACTATAGTTCGACTGATCCAATATGTATAAATAGCAACCTTTAAAATTTGTTGGTAACTCCAGTGTCAATCGTAAAATAAACTTAATCAACAGTTTTCCTAGTCATCCTCCTTTATAAACATTTTACTTTAGTTCGTTCGTTCCTTCCTCACTTTACCTTAGAAGAACGGCACATTTAACTCTTCCAATTAAAAAGCTCAAAAATAAATGAACTGTAGAGTCGAGCTAGAGACGTCCTTTGTATTCGGATAGCCTCCGTGAGAGACTCCACTTCGTAGCCATCGTTTCTCTACCTCTCGTTTACGTCTTTAAAGTTAAACAGTTTAATTTTACACCAGAGTTCTAGAGTTGAAACTACGAATAATGAAGTTGGAAGATACATTTTATCGGTTTGATTAGAGAAAACAGTATACCTGCGAGTGCCTTTTTTGGCTGCCGTATCCTTTTCTTATTCAATATATTTTTCATTTCTTATACTCGGAAAGTATTATTTTTTTATCCGAATAGCGGGTGTAAGACGCTGCTCCCAGGATTTTCAACTGCTGAACAGAGCCTCCCCCCTTATTGGGGGATTTGCCATAATCCCCACGCTTGGCAGGAGGCTTGCGCAGTTTAAGGTATCAATTCCTCAGAAGGCGCTGCTGCCTACCTTTCAGTATTTTACCTTTAGTCGCCTCTTACAACACCCACAAGTAGCAATGAGAGGGTGACATTCTAGCTCGGGACCTCACGGGCGGGATCCGAGAACACGATTCCATATATTTTATTGGATAGAAAAAAAATCCTAAATAAAAATCTAAAAATTCACTTAATTTTCACAATTTCGTGTCTAAAGGGTAAATAGGATCAATACAAATAATGTAACAATCATGTGATACAGTAACTTACAGATTTTTCCGTTTTTTAAACAATCAGTTAGCGGTAGTAGAGTATTTTGCCAATGCCCGCCAGGCTAGCTACAACTCAACTGCTGGCAACTCAAATATAAAATCTGTCGCCAGGCACCTAAAGTTGTGTTCCAGTAGCTTTCTTTGGGAGCCAGTAGTTCTAAGAATATCTTCGACCACATCATCAATCAACCATCTCAGTCAGATAGTAGTCAAAGTCTAGCCTGTCTCAGGAAAATAGGTGCGTGAAATCGGGGGACGTGAGTTCGATTCCTACGCAAGGTAAACAATTTTGTACTCTGAAAATTTAAAAATAAAGATGAAATACCTTTGTGCGCGATGTATACGATATTTAGAGACTTTTATTTCATAAATCAAAACTCAAATATTTTTTTATTAATTGACACGAATTTCCTTGTCACGTTAAAAAAATGCAGCTCACAGTAAATGTATAACTTAAACTGATGAAACACGCCTTACCAATTATAAAACTCTACCCGACTGGATGTTGTTTAACATGCAAATTGTCGAGTGACGACAAACTGTCTACTGTGCTAATTGTAAGTTATGGGGAAGTTTTCATGGTCGACTTAACTACTACTTTTTACTTCTTGCTAAGTTCATTTGTGTATTTTACAAACCCATAGTAACTTATTAGGAACCGGTTAGGGCTCAAAACTATTTTTATTGTCAGTAAAACCTAACCCAGACCTTGTGATTCCAAAGCGACTTTAAAACCCTGCTGATCAACGAAGCTGTAACGTATCAATTAAAAAATTTGACGCAACGTTACAAAAACACTACATAAGTTGTAGTAGGAACTATATTGCATTAGTCACCTGATAAAAAATCTTTGGTGCCAGCAATTTCAATATCAATTCACAAGCGTCACGATGAATAAGCCTCAGATGTAATGAAATCCCACGTAACAAACATTTCCCGTAAGTTTCATAAAAACTGTCTAAGAAAATATTAAAAGGCTGACCACGGATTTCCAATAGCCAATCTACAAACTTGCATCAGTCTAGCATACTCGTATGTCTTCATTACTTTTAGCACATGATTCATATATGACGTTTTATATTGGCTGAAGTACTTGGTACCATATTTTTCTAACAATATAGAAAAATCATAGTACGGACGATTGAAAATCACAATCAATTCATCAATTCTTTTTATTTGACACTATTCTTGCTATTAAATGAATAAATGCTCGTTTATTCTCGTATGTAAAATAACAAAAACAAATTGTAATGAATAGATTCAGGCGTTACTTTGCGGAAATCCATATTTAATAAATGTGTCTCGATCGTGCGCTCGGTGAGTCAAGACCTCCTGAAGATGCTTCGTTTACAAGCGAAACTAGTCGGATATTCTTCCGGTTAGGCTGCGTGATGTTTGTGACGTCACGTAGACAACAGAAAAATTAGGCGGAATTGTCACTAGATATATATTTTTATATTTTTAAGTGTTTTATTTAAAAATTATTTAATGTTTTTAAGATACTTTTAAAAGTATGTGTTATTATTAAAAACAAATTGTTTTGTTGGAGTTTCAAAATACCTTAAGTATGTTGCTAATAGATTCAGGCTAAAAATGCACGCTCTGACATTAAATTTACGAATTTATTTAAATTTGTGTGCAGTGATTTTACTGTGAACTCGGTCACGTAAGTGCAGATCGCACACACACATCTATGACTGAAAAAGCTGACAATACTGCTGACGTGCGTGTATTGCGTATATACCTATGCGTATATACGCAATACACGCACCTATGGTGTATACGCAATATTGTTATATATACAATATTTTGCAAGTAGGGGTAAAGACATCGAAGGTGTATGCATTTTTAGGGTTCCGTAGTCCTGACAAGGAACCCTTATAGTTTCGTCATGTCCGTCTGTCTGTGAAAGTGGTTAAATAAAATTTTGAATTTTTTTTTTAGTGTAATTTCCATACATGTGAAGTGGGGATGAAATTTTTTTTTGTCGTCTAACCCGTCGTGTGTAGTATCGTTGCATAGGTATTTTAAAATTATTTAGGGGTTGCTAAGATTGTTTTTCGATTAAATGCTCCATTTACGAAATATTACACTTTAAAGTGCAAATTTTTGTTCCAGCAGGGCGTCCCCCCCCCCTCTAAAAGCTAAACTGCTGGCTTGAAAAATCTGAAAGAATTCATGACGATAGTGAAGTCCATGAACTTTAAAGAAAAAGTATAGCGGTTTAGATAACTTTATTGGTTTAGCAGTAATAGTCGTTAAACTTGGGTTTTGGATAATTTTGTACCAAATATAAAATCCTAAGAATAAATCCATTTAAGTGACTAATATGAAGTAGTTCGTTGTTTTCAAGGCTAAATACTCGCATTGAAAATGTAATCTTAAATAAATAAAATAATACAATAAGTATTTAGACCTCATACTCAAGTACCGTACACAAGAATTATTTTCTGGTCCCACGAACACAAGACTGGAAGTTATATAATATATTTAACTGCTAAAGTAGTCTAGTCCTAGTCCGGCCATTAGTTAAAAATAAATGTAAAAATAAGTTATAAGTTCCATATGAAAATGCATTTTTTCAATGAAGTTATATAATATTACTAAAACTGACATGTACATATTCATTAAAGCCTCAGCAAAAAATGAAAGCAATATTCTATTCGAAACGGCCACCTTTACCTGTCTGGCCATAAATCTGTGGGTTAACGCACTGTTTCCATGAGAAATTTTACCATTGCTTGCTTCAGAGATTTTATAAGAGACTCAATGTCAGCGTGTCATTTAGAACAAGCCATGTACTCTAAAACTGGCCTTAAATTGTACACTTGTGGGTGGGCTTTTGTGGATTGAGGACTAGGCTAGACGAGGGCCAGGATGTAGCTTTATGACGCCTTGGTAAGATACGCCCCACCAAATGTTCACTGACGCAGGATTACGACCACGTTGTACCTGTCCAATCACTTGAGCAGCTTTTTTAGAACTGTGAGCGCACAGTTTATCATTTCGTTGATTGTAGGTTTCTTCAATCGTTTTTTCATCAGTGAAAATAATATTTTACTGCCCTTCACCTGCGTATTGCGACGGAGGGCATTTTGATCGTGTATATCGACCATAAGGACCAAACTTCAGGTCTTGTTTTATAATACGCGATATTTTCCTAGTGGGAATCTTCATTTCTCGCAGATTATTGGTGAGTTATCATAATATTTTTGCTTCCTAATGCGATTTCGACCAATTCTGGCTTTAACAGCATTAACAGCCTTTGTAGTTCTGTTAGAATGCACGCGGTTGCCCTGATCTTTTGACAGATGGTCTTTGACATGGGAAGTGTTGTTGTATCTGTTGATATTACGATATACGAACATACGGCTGATATTAAGCTTTTGAAGTGTCTGGAATATGACCGACGGCTCCATACCCACTTTGTGCAAGGCGATCAATGCAATCATATTTTCTTTAACACCCTATTCCATAATGTAATTTGATAATGAGCACGAAAAATATACGAGTGGCGCGAAGTTGTAAGAACTTTTTAAAATAATAACCGCGTTCCTAATTCAAAATAATTGTTTTTGATTAGTTGAAAACAAGAAAAGTTTTTATATTACAGTATATATAGCCAGACTAGTTATATAGTATGATAGCCCTCTTATAAGCTTACTTGCATTTATAGCTGTATACTTTTTATTTTTCTTTCATATATATATATTATATACTATTTTAGAATAGAATTGAATAATTATTTATTGGTACACAAAATAAATTAAATGACATACAACTTGTTACAAACAATATACAACTTATAGCACTTAGTTTGAGTTATGTGCACACCTGTTAAGGTGCAACCATAAACTGATTTTCAGTGAATTCCTGAACTCGGGCTAAGATAATAAGCTAATAAAGTTAAATAGAAATAAAAGCGAGTTCAAGACCTACGAATAAACACTTATATATCTAGACACAGACAAAACGGCAATCTATGAATAGGACTTATTTAAGTGGGTAAATTACTTGTACTCTCAACCTATGCCTTACTCACAAAATTTTTTTTACTAAATTTGTGGTTCTCACAATAATTACTATAAGTAAAAATACTTATCAGGTCCATGGTTCGAATCCTGCCGCGGGCTTGAGCTTCACCGCATGGTGTAAGGGCATTTTGCGAATGCCCGCCTGGCTAGCAACCACCTTCAAGTATAAAATCTGTCGCCAAGCACCTAACGATGTGTTCCGGCAGCAGTCCTTGAGAACCAGTATAATTAAGGCACATGAAACTTATAGCTATGTATCAAAGTGACGGGCGCATTATATTCTTCGTGAAACACGTGGAGGAGAATAAAGAACTACAGAATCATTCTATAATATGATAACGGGCTACTACGGAACCCTACATTGTGCGTGGCCCGACACGCATTTGACCGTTTATTAGATTGTAATATCTCTACTTTTCATATAATAAATAAATTTAACTCATTACGATCTGAACTATCTACTTTAAATATATTGACCTAATTGCGAAATGGAAATAAAAGAAACAGATAGCCGATCTTACACAAAAATGTAATAGCATTTGTACAGGGCATAGCAAGGACGAAGTAATTCGGAGAATCCTAACAAATTGGCAGCAATTTTAGGTAAATGAGTTCCGCCCTACGGATGGAATCGGAAACGTCCGCCCTTGGTCCTTAATTTGGATTGAGTTTACGTGTAGATGTGGGTTGGATGAATTAAGGGATCAAAATTGAGTATTGAATACATTTTTATGCGTTGTTATTTTGTTACCAGCTCAAAATATAACGCTGGCTTACTTTCGAAAGTATTAGCCGTTTTTTATTTCAATTCATTTTTTTTTTTCATACTTGGTCCTGAAACATAAGTATTCATGTGGTATAAGTACTAAAATAAGTAAAATTAATGACTGTGGAGTTATCATAATATATTTCACAAATATGACATTGTTTGCAAAGAGACGTTCAATGGAAGTATACCAAGAGAAAGTTGACAGCCCCCACAAAATGAGGAAGATATTTATTCAACGTTGGACGTTATGGCTAATGAGGACAATTTTTATTACTAGGGCACATAAACAATAAAAAAACTCAAATTTTATCAAATAATACAATATCATTTTATTATAAAAACTAACGTCGTTTTCACTAATTTTAGTCAATTATAATTTTAAATTTAGTCAGTAGTTTAAAGTTGTTTAATTACTATGTGTAACATGTAGTGTTATTATCCTATTGCATTATATTTCCAATAAGAATTATCTAATCGGTGGTGAGAACGCCTAAATAAACAGGCGGGCAAAGCATACTATTTAGATAGCACCTCAAACCTAGGTAAATCTGGGAGATGTATTGAAATATAAATAAACCGAAGCCTCTTAAATGTTTTGTTTGCGGAATATACGTATGAAAGACCAAACCTGGTAAGTTTTAATTAGTTAGAAATATTGAGAGAATGTCACGGCAAAGATATTCTAACGTTTTGAATGTGAAGAATGGTCTGAGATCCCACAAGCGCCTGATAAAAATGCGATGAAACTGTCGCCTCGAAAATATATTGCTCGCGAAAAGTAAATAATAAAATCAAAATGTTTAGTAATAAAGTCCTGCTTTTCCCGGCATTCTGGAAGCTGAAAAAGATCACGAGGCGATCTCTCAATAACCCATGATTACCCCTAATATATAATTATTGCATGTCTAACAGATTATTGACCATTTGAGAACAATAACAAGTTTTGTCAATGAACTTGGAAACAGTCTCTGGTTTTCAAGATATTTGCTTTTTACCGTCCAGGCTCATTATGAAATTATATTTAACACCTGTTCCTGGTCAGGTAACTATATAAATTAATTTAAGAATAATCCTCGTTTAAAAGTTGTAGTCATTTGAAAAGCTGGGTCGACCACATGATGATAATTGTCATAATTGCAAGGGCTATTGTATATGAAAATTGAATAGATTAGTATTGGCATTTTCCTCTTTTGAATTGTATACTCAGATTAGGCTTTAGAATTTAATATTACAAAGAATACTCAATAATAAAGTGAGGTTATGAAAAAAGGAAAGAGGTAGCACATGCGAGCAAGCGAGAAGGAAGATCAAACTAACGGGTGTTACCCTGCCTCCCGCAAGCTGGTATATATACCCCTCATCCGCCGATGACACGGAGAGAGACCTCGTTACTTCTTGCACTGAATGTACGTGCGTATACACATTTCGCGTTCCAGAAATTAATACCTGTTCCTGGTCAGGTAACTATATAAATTAATTTAAGAATAATCCTCGTTTAAAAGTTGTAGTCATTTGAAAAGCTGGGTCGACCACATGATGATAATTGTCATAATTGCAAGGGCTATTGTATATGAAAATTGAATAGATTAGTATTGGCATTTTCCTCTTTTGAATTGTATACTCAGATTAGGCTTTAGAATTTAATATTACAAAGAATACTCAATAATAAAGTGAGGTTATGAAAAAAGGAAAGAGGTAGCACATGCGAGCAAGCGAGAAGGAAGATCAAACTAACGGGTGTTACCCTGCCTCCCGCAAGCTGGTATATATACCCCTCATCCGCCGATGACACGGAGAGAGACCTCGTTACTTCTTGCACTGAATGTACGTTCGTATACACATTTCGCGTTCCAGAAATTAAGTGCCAAGTCAAGGCATATTGAAGATTAATTTTCGTACAAATAATATACGAGGAAAATTTAAGAGGCGTTGAGGAAACGTGTGCCGTTGGCGCCACACAGCTTCCTTCGCTGAACTTTGAGGAACGGACGCTGCTCACCAAAATGGCCGCCACGAGGCGACACGAATCCGTGAGGAATTAAACGGAGCAAAAGAGAACATATTTTTGGGAAACAACGAACGGCATGTACAAAGGACGGGACCTCCCTTCGTCATAACCTAAGGTACCAAGATAATCAAATTTAGACCCCCATGTGCGCGACAAACTTCCGTATTTTCCCCGCGCGTAGTAGTAAGCAGCAGTGCTCGGCTTAAAAGGACTATAGAGTTAGACATTGTAATTTTTGGTATAATAAATAATATTTTTGTAAAGTGTAAAGATTGTTTCCATCAGCCATGCCCCCTAGCGAAGCATTCCTCTCGTATAGGTACTAGCCACCATCAGCACAAAGACGGCCTGGTCATAAGGTCATCACATGCTGCCCGCTGACTATCCAGGACACCTTATTATAATAAATATTTGTCGTAAGTATCGCTTAATTCACTCCCCGAACTACACGTCACGACAAACAATTGCGAAAACCTAAGACAACATTACTATAACATCATTTTTTTTAAGATAGGGTAGTGAAAATTATAGTTCTCACACACTATAAGTAATAATTATTTAATCTAGGATTTCTAGGATAGCCTGAACAACATCTTTGACCGCATCATCACTTTCCATCCGGTGAGATAGTGGACAAAGACTAACCTATCAGGCATATAAAAAAATACTAAAATGAATTAAAAACACGCGCGATAAAAAATTACACCATTCGTTCCAGGTAACACCATACATTTCACCCTCGTAGACATAATACGAGTTTATGGTCATTAAGTTATGCCTGATAGGTAACAAAGAAATAAGTTCTTCTACGTTAAAACTAGAACAAAACATGCTGTCTACATAACTTTCCCTCTAAATTTAAAGCTACCTTGTAGAAGTAAATCCTTGTCACTCTAACTTTTTTCAGTGCTCCTTCAGGGACAGTACCTACTCATTGTAAGTTCAGCATCTTCAACCACGCATTAATTACCACCAAGTTACGTGCAATAGATCATCTGGCTATCAAAGTTAACCTATTAGCAATTAAAAACATATTAAAATTTTATAATAATAGCTCAACATCAAGCCTATATTTGTTTGTCTAAAGTCTAAACAGTACAAAATATTGATTTAGAGTAAAAAAAGATCAGACAAATTTGATTCTAGGTCGATCACTGTACTTGAGAGTCATCATTTTATATTACAATAATTCACTTTATGAATATCTGCCCAGTGTTTGAGGATATATATAGTAAGGACTATATCGCAATAAGATATGAAGGTGCTTGTTAACTTTATTTAGACCCAAATACTAAATACGCTAACCTCCAATGAAATTTCCACTATTCTCTGCGACAAAGTCCTTGAATGCTAAGATGCCTAAGGCTAGACTATACGTTGTTATAGATACGTACAGGTAAGAAATAAAATATAAATAATGCTAATCATAAAAGGGAAGTATAGTCTTTATTACATTGAGGTAAGGTAGTGAATCGTATAAAGGAGCGTGGGAAAATGCAACAATTTCCAGAAGAGTTTCAGGAGTCTTGTGTTCGAGACATACAGACAACATTTCTGATTAACTAATCATTCGATAATTCTACTATTTTATGAACAACTAGCTTTTGCCCGCGAATTCGCGTTAAGTATTATTATTTATTAGGTATATTTTTTGCGGCTTAACTTTTGTTGAACAATCAAGTTTTGTCCTCTCCAAATATAATCCTCTAGATATATTATCTATGCACTATGCACAAAAATGGTTAATTCAAAGTTCTCTCCAAAATAACTCAATGTAGATGGCGCTAGCATACAGAAATTTGTATATTTTAAACTGAAAAGTTACATATTTTATATAGCCTGCACCTCAAAATCCTTTCTTTGGGGATGCCTACGTCATAGTTGCTTTATGCATGCAAAGTCTCAGCCCGATCGGTTTAAAATTGACAAAGTTTCATAAAAGCTTTCATCCCCTATTTAATCCCTTTGGGGGTAGAATTAATCAAAATCCTTAGCGGATGCCTACGTCATAACATCTACCTGCATGCCAAATTTCAGCCCGATCCGTCCAGTGGTTTGGGCTGTGCGTTGATAGTATGTCAGTCAGTCAGTCAGTCACCTTTGAGTTATGTATATTTAGATTATTGAAATAAAAAAAATATTAAAAACAGCTTCTTATCATATCTTCTTCTATTTTCTAATAGCTATTATTTTCTAATTCTATATGACTTGAATAACTAATACCTATTTATATCTATTAGGTCCTTCGTCCACACGTCAACCCGCTAGCGACTTCAGTACCATACGGGTATCATACAAGTAGCTTTTAAGTTTTTACCATATAATTGCGGGTACACGCGAATTTGTACTTGATGCATCGCATGGAATTCCTTGCCCAATCGACGCGTGGGCGAAGGAACTAACGGTAGTCATGACATGTTCTCACCTTTCTTTACGTAGTGACACGATTTAGTGACACGATTTCCAACTGTAAAATACAGCCGAATCACTGTGCTGTCAAGTTCAAACAGTAGCCAAGTTCAGATTTATGATAGACCAATTTATTTTATTTTCTGCTAGAATTTCCAAAAAACTAGTATTTGACTAGTATCGGACTACACTCGGTATAATATAGAACACAGTAAAAATGATTCCAATCGTTATGTAAATGCTTGTTTTTTATATTATTTTATCACACACAGAAACATATTTTAGATTATGAACAACATAATTATGTGTTTACGAAAAATACTGTTTGAGGAGACATTGAGATCAATTTTAAATTATTATATCGCAAAAACATGCAGACTACGAACAACAATATCATCGGTGAGTTGCGCACGCCGCAGGCTTATTATTCCTTTCCTTAACCCAAAGTTTGAACCTGTAAAATCGACCGTTGGTGGCAATATCGATAAATACATTATAAAAAAAAACGTGGAGTAATAACCTTCTCTTTTTGCAGCCAGTTTAAAGAAAAGAAGACATCAACGGTTATGTCCTATAACGTAAATCTAATATACAACGCATAAACAAGCGGAATAATTTGATAATTTTTTTAATGATTAACGATTTAAATGTTCTCTGCATTGTTAGTCCGTGTGTCCCAGCCCAAGACACGCCTAATTTGGCTTTATGAGTCTGGCTTAAGGCGTGGTACGCATATATACGGCTGAACACTAGAAGTACCTTACGTGTACATATGTTTACCAGTTTACGAGATACGAATATGAGGGTATAAAGTAAAGCATTAGTGAAGACTTTCACTGTTGTGGTAATAAACTTTGTATGTGTGTGTTAGTGAGGCGAAAAAAAGTACGTAATTTTGAGGTAATGGTTAGAACGTTCTGGGTCAAGAAACAATACGGTAGAGATGATCTTACAAGTTACCTCTTCATAAAGGGTTAGTACAATTACGTCTTTATTAAACATTTTTTTTACTCTTATTTAATAGTGTTTTTGGTCGATTCCTTTGTATCGTCTATGTAAAAATTGCCCAAAGTATCTAAGCTAAAGGCGAAGTTAGTGATTTGAGGTAATTTTGGAGTTTATTGGCGTGACTTTCATGAGCGTCTTATTCCAGGTAACATGAAATCATTTTTGAAACAATGCACCCAAAATGAGCGTTATTTGTTCATGATTGAGAAGTTTTAGCAATGTGTCTCATCGAACGTATACTTTACAGCTGTCGTTTGGTAAAAAAAACTCAGTAAGTATTAAAAAATAGGAATGATTTTACAGGTTTAATTTGATAGAATCATGATTGGAAAAATAGCCAATCGCGGTCCCTTTCATAACAATGAGTATGATCGCGCCTTGTTTGTCTCTTTTAACTTAAGCTCTCCTGGTAAATTGTTTGAGTTTATTTTGCAAACAATTTTAAAGCCAGATTTCTTCAAAGCGATTTCCACATAAACGAAGTTTTCTCATAATAGAAATACTAAGTATTCACATTCGTTGTCATTTTTGCATGCACATCTTTGAATATAAAATTTATGATTTTGGTTAGTGGTAAAAAAATTAAAATAAAAATAAAAAAATGTCTTTTCTAAATTATTTTGACAAATAGTTTTTCATGGGAATTATTATTTTAACACTAAGAGATAAAATATTTAATAAAACGAGAGCAGTGAGGACATAGAACTATTATTATATTATTATTTTAACTACTTTATATTTTACTATTGCTGCAGCAAAATAGCCATATTAGTAATTATGCTATTCTGCCAAATTTGAAGGTATAATATTTTAATCTAGGATAAGATTATTTCCTTTGATACAGCTGTTCGCCTGATGACAAATTTAATATAAGTCAATTCCACGACAACTTTAAAATGCTGCTACATTATTGGATGTCTATGGTGAGATGTTTTAGATCATATTTTGTTGGTTCCAGTTTTTTTATGTAGGTCATACCCTTTGACCACTATCTCACCTGATGGTAAGTGAAGATGTGATCGAAGACGTTATTCAGGCTAACTTGAAATTACTGGCTCGAAAGGGCAGCTGCCGGAACACATGTTATGCTTGGCGACAGATTTTCTACTTGAGGGGGGTAGCTAGCCAGGTGGGCTTTCGAAAAATGCCCTATTACCATGATATAACGACTGCCATCCCAAGACAACAACCGGGACCGTCGGCTTAACGTGCCCTCCGAAGCACGGAAGCGCTTAGTAGTAATGTCACTAGCGGTCACCCATCCAACTCATGACTGCGGCAGACGTTGCTTTACTTTGCTGATCGGTTGAGAACAGCTTAGCAAACTTCGCTACGAGCGCTTCAAAGATATACTGTTATAGTTTTATCCTAGTTTGATGAAATTGGCCCTAAGGTAACATAACTTGAAAAGAAGTAAAGTAGGTTACAGCTAAGCAAAAAGTCTATAAAACCTCACTCAAGTCGTATTTACTCCTTACACTCGCAGTAGGTACACGCGTTAGTACTTTTATTCTGTGCTCGCAGTAAAATCAAATAAGTAATAAAAAGTTTAATGTCTCTCCAACTACAATTTAAACTCTTATGGCTTAGAAAACATATAAAACTGCAAACTTTTGACCTCAGTGCACAAACAAGCTACTTTGATAAAACTATTTTGTATGAAAGTGTCTTTGAAAAGGTATTGATTTAATTTACGATTGAAAAGTTGAATAGGTTAAAAGTAGGCTTGCTAGAAGAGGATCTTTGAGAAAATACCGCAAGACGTTAATTCAAAAATGCTAGCGTTAAAACAATTCTCAATAAAACAATTTTCCTTTCCCACCTCAGTCGTAACCGAGCGCTAAGAATTTTGCCGCCATATTTTATTTCTTCCTTTGTTTTTTAATTATATTTTTAAATTTTGAAAACAGAATAAGAGGTTTCAATTCGCATATAAACTTTTTCTCGAAACCATCTTTTATAAACTTTATTCATCTTCATCATCGGAACGAAAATGTTCACTTTTATGGTCAGTATATTCATGAACTTTAGCCACTTAGCGCTACCATAGTCCATGCACGACGAGCCACGTGCGCAGTTCAAAAAAACTCGTATGAAAAATTCAACTGTTTGAGAAAAAGTAACTATGATATATTCTTATGTCTATTTTTTGTCACATTTTTTTTGCCTTTTTATGATTAAGTGAAGGTTTTTAATGATCGTGTTTTGAATCACAAAATATGGGCAAGTATATGGACCTAAATCATATTTTTTTATCTGATCAAAATAATGAATACTTATTATATGTTAACGTAACTGTGTGTAAATTGTGTACTGGTCCGTCGAAAATAGGCTAATTTTTAATAAATATATGTCCCCAAAACCACAGAGAACGGCTTTAATTCATTTGCTTTTATTGACTCCATACTATAGATGCCATCAGTCCCCTTAATATTTCAATTAGTTTCTAATATACCTATCATCTATTTCAACCTATTATTTTTAAAGTAATTTTTCCTTCCAAGCGCCTATACCTAGCGCTTGTCATATTCCTGTAATTTAAGCTAGTCTTTCCCTTCCCAGCACTTACAAAAGAAAACATAAGCTATTCATTCAGCAACTTCCCATATCATGAGCCAAGTTTTAAGCCCCATAAACAATCTCGTCCGTGAATCGTTTAAGCCTCGCTTTAGTCCGATGCGGAGTTTCCGACATCAAATAAAAATATGTAATAAAACCTTTTTATTTCGCCGTTAATGAGTTCCTGAGCTCGACCGCGCTGACGTTGGATTAAGAGTTAGGTACTACAAGTACTCGATTAGAAGTCACTTTGATTTAAGTATTACCTGAAATGCGAGTTTTCGAAGTACGCTGTATTGTTAAAGTACTTGTATATCGTATCTAATATAAAAATAATGTAATATATAATATAACGATCGATGAGTTTTTCTAGGTTTCTATTCTATGTTTTAAATACAAATGTACAAATTAAGGAAACTCGTAATTTCTCTGCTGAGTGAATGTACTTATAGTTATAACAGTTTCTTAGGAGAAATAAAAATCTTAAACCATATAGGTATGTATTATTGATTTTCTACGTGAAGCAATATGGAATATATTCAAAATACACGTGATAAGGTTCAAAACCGATGAACATCTGATGATGCGCGTCGACTTACCGGTGGGCCGCTAATTTTGGACAGTTTGTAATAAATAACTTTTTCTCATTTTACAGGTTTTTTGACTTTAATTATGTGTTGTGTTGCAGTAAAAAGTCTGCGTTTCTATCAATCTATATCATAGACATAATAAAGGAGTCAATAAAGAGAGTAGCGCCCTAACTTTCCCGTAAAAACTGCAACGTTGCTTGATGGAGCTGAATCTTTTTGCTCCCATCGCAAAGGTGATTTAGCACAGAAATTAATAAGAAACCTCCTTTGAGATTAATTAGGAGCGAAAATTACGAGATCCTTACATTTAATGACTTGAGGATTTAATGGTAGGCGTTATTCGTCGCCTTTGTACGGGTAAAATTACTTTTAAATTATCTTGTTGTATCACGACGTGGGGTTGAGTTGTATTATATCTGTACAATTAATCAGTGATGGAAAAGTGTGTGGAGTGGATTTTTATCAAAGCGTTGAAATAATTGGTAGTATTTGCAAATGATGAAGACTTTTAGGGTTCTGTATGAGAAAACAGAGCTACTTTATAGGCTGCTGTCCATTTGTGCATTCTACCTTTAAAGGGTTAATCTTATAAAGCAGAATTAGTCATTAAGAGTAAGGATAACATAAGGTTCTTCAAAAGGGGCGTAAAGAGATTTCTGCAGGGTCGGCAACGCATGAGTGATACCCCTGGTGTTGCATGCGTCCATAGGCTACGGTAACTGCTTACTATCAGGCGGGCCGTACGATTGTTTACCAACTTAGTGGTATAAAAAAGTTAGTCAGAATGTTCACAAGGTCCTTAAAGCGAATTGCCTACAAATGATAGAAAAAATAACCTCGATATAAAACGTGTTTGTAACCGGCTGTCAAGAGAGGAGAAAGTTCTCAGTTTGATATTAAGTTATTTTTTTGTATGTTTGTCTTGAGTATTCCGCCAGTTATAAACTCATTTTTATGTTTATTTATTATTTGTTAGGTAGAAAATATCAAGGTGGTCCCAATTAAATTTGATCAAAATCGGTGGAATAGTTTTTAATTTATACAATACAATACAAATACTCTTTATGTCTATGTCTTAGGTTTTCGCGATTGTTACACATAGTAATTAAACAACTTTAAACGGTTTAAATCGCGTGTATTTGTCATTATTTTTGTCCCGATGTTTCAAACACTTTGCAGTGATCGTGGTCACGGGGTTTGTCCCGACGTCGGGAAAAATAATGACAAATATACGCGATTTAAACCGTTTAAAGTTGTTTAATTACTATGTGTAACAATCGCGAAAACACCAATTTTACACCAACAAATACTCTTTATTGAACACCAATTTTAACAATAATTATGCTGCAGAGAGATATAAGCAAAAGGATGTACAATGGGCGGCCTTATCGCTAGGTAAAATTTCTTACAGGCAACCGTGAATGGACATGTAAGTGAATGCACACTGAGGACGGTGGTGTACAAGATTAGAAAGAAAATTATGGAACTTTTTTAAGCAGATAGATTCTTATGCAAATTGAAATTATGTATATACTTTGATAGAATATATATAAATAAATATATGCATTTATATATTTTATATACATATATTTTTTTCTTGGGAGGGTAGTTAAAAAAGTAACACTTACTGTAATTAGCTCTATTTTTATATTTGAATTAATAATAGTAATCTGCACTTTTTTGAATAAATTTATGTAAATTATTACTGCTTAGCATCCACTACCTGCCACTGTGTGTTATCTCCTCAAGACAGAAACAGTTTCCAAGGATTCACTAAACTTCCACTAATTCACTATCTCACTCAAAATGGAAGCAATCAAAGAATCCATAGCACAGTTATCTCACATAATGTACCAGAAAATAGATGCTTTCGAGAGTGAGTACCATAAGAACACCACTGCAGCAGCAGCTACCACCTCCAGCTTATCATCAGAGTTCAATTCTTTCAAGATGTTTGTTGTAACTGCTCTTAGATCACTTCAAGATCAGATTGAGGTGCTGGACAGGGGTGTAGATGATCAGGAGATGCGAGGGCGCCGGAAAATCCTCCTTTTTCATGGCCTTCAGGAACACAATAATGAAGATGGAGCTGCTGTTGTTGCAAAATTAGTTGTAGACAAGCTCAAGGTTCCTGACTTTGTGAAGAGTAACATAGTTCGTTGCCACCGAATAGGGCGAGCTTCTGTTCCTGGCAAGCCGAGACCTATGCTTGTAAAATTCTGCAACATGGCACTGCGTAGTCATGTTTGGTCTTCAAAAACCAACTTTAAAGGCTCGGGAGTAACTGTGTCAGAGTTCTTGACAAAAACCCGACACGAGACCTTTATGGCTGCTCGGGAACGCTTTGGCGTATCAAAATGCTGGACTCGCGACGGTTCGATCTACATCCAAGACGCCGAGGGAACAAAACATCGAGTACGGTGCATGAAAGAGTTGGAGTGTATCATATCTGGGGCCACAAATGTCGCGATTTCACAAGCGTCAGCTGAGGTCGTAAAGAAGATCGCTACACCACCGCCGGCACCAGTACCGACCAAGCAAAGACGAGCCGCTGCTACAGGAAGGAAGTATTAATATATACATTGTGATTTTCGCATTCATCACGAGTCGCACTTGTGGGTAACATATGTCTATATGTACAAATTTTTCTTCTACCTGCCTTGCACACATTTATTTTATGCACATTATTTCCTTTCCAATGCAGGTATTAGAACTTATTTAATATTTTCTTTTAACTTTCAACTTTATCAACATGACCATGACATAATATTATACTTTTTTGAAATGATGAGACTGTCAAGTGTCAACTTCAAATCAAGCGCTATGTCATAATTCGTGTGACGGCTGCTTCGGGTCCAGGGATACGTTCCTGCAAGGCATTAGCCAAACATTGGTCGAGGTAGATTTGCTCGATGCTCCTGGAACTACCTTAGTAGCTACTTTTAAGATATAGCTTGATATCGATGTTTTTATGTGGTAAAATAATTTCAGTATGTTTTGGAAATCGGGCTTATAATAATAATAGTAATTTAGTAATCACTAATTTATGGCATAGCTTGTACGTAACTTACTATGTATTGTAAAATCTGTCACATTTGAAATTGAATTTAATTTGTTAATTTTGTATTGGTATCTTCATCTGCGGTGATATATATTTTGTAGCTTATTTCTTCTACTGATGGCATGTACTTATGATATACATGCTTCATGTCACGCCGTTAGCCTTTTAGTACTAAATAATTATAATGTTACCTACTTTATAATTTACTCGTGATTAACATTACCATTTTTTTTATTTTTTTTATTTTTGAATTGTTTTGTTTATTTTTTTCTCTCATTTATTTGTGTTGTGTTTCTTGTCTTGATTGTTTTAATAATCTTTTTTTGTAGATCTAGTTACACATATGGCGGGTAGAGATGCAAATAGTTATTTAAGTTTATTAGAAGTTATTTAAATTTTTAGGTTAGCAAGTTTATATATATATATATATATATATATATATATATATATTAAATAGTTACTAAAATGTTACAATTACTAGATAACAATAGCGACGACGACTACGTGTCGATTTCTTCTGCCCACAGTTCAAGCGATGGTAACGATAGCTATGTAAGTATTCCAACTCTTTCCGACTCCTTGTCATTGTATTTCTCTGATGTGCCTAGAAATCTCAATGTTGTTCACATAAATGCGCAGAGTATTCCAGCTCATTTTCCTGCCATGCTGGCTGCTTTTGAACACCAAAAGAACATTCATGCTATACTTGTCTCTGAAACCTGGCTAAAGCCATCCTTACCTTCAGTTTGCTACCCCTTACCCGGTTTTCACCTCATCCGTAATGACCGTACTGGCAGTCGTGCTGGTGGTGTAGCGATCTATCTCCGAGCTCATATTCCATTTTCAATAATTCATATGTCTGCTCAACCTCCGCCTGACGATTCTGGTGAAAACCTCTTCATTGAAGTTCTTCTTTCTCACACAAAAATTCTTCTCGGAGTCTATTATAGCCCCTCATCTCTTATTAACTTCTTTCCCTCCTTTGAAAAAATCTTAGAAGATCTACTTCCTTCTTACAGTCATTCCATAATAATGGGTGACTTCAACACTTGTCTCCTCAAAAAAGATAACCGTTCATCTAGACTGGAGTCCATTATACATTCTAGCAACATGCATATTCTTCCCCTTAGCGCAACACATTATTTCCCAAGCTGCTCACCTTCACTTATTGACTTACTTATTGTATCTTCTCCAATGAATGTTGCTAAGCATGGTCAATGTTCGGCTGATTCTTTTTCGTATCACGATTTAATCTATCTATCATACAAAGTTCGTTCTCCTAAAGTTAAGCCTAAAACTATATTGCAACGCAATTTTGGTGGTATGGACCTTGGAAGACTTCGCAGTGACGTAGAAAATATTGATTGGTCATCATTGTTAGACACTGTATCAGTCGACCATAAAATTAATATTTTTAACAACATTATTATGCAAATTTATGACATACATGCCCCTTTAAAACCTGTAAAGTTAAAACATTCTCCTGCACCTTGGTTAACAGCTGACATAAAATTATTGATGCACAAAAAAGATGTTGCTAAGTCTAAATATAAACTCTATCCCAGCGAAGTGAATAAATCTAAATACAATTCATCTCGAAATAATTGCAATAGGGTGTGTAGGGATGCCCAACGCCGACATATACATGAATCTGTTGATAATGAAGATCCAGCTAAAGTCTGGAAATTTCTAAGGTCATTGGGAGTGGGTAAACCAAGACAAGATTCTATTCCTCATAACTTGGACATTAACGCCCTTAACACATATTTTTCAACAACTTCCGTTATGGATGTAACTGCAAAACCCAACACTCTTAAACTTCTTTCAACCACTACAGCTCCCGCCTTTTCTCCGTTCAGTTTCACTCAATTTTCGGCTTGTGATGTTAGAAAGAGCGTACTCTCTATTACGTCAAATGCTGTTGGTATCGACGGTATTAGTCGTAATATGATAGTCCCAATCCTTGATCTTATCCTTCCTGTTCTATCTCACATCCTTAACTACTCCGTCACATGCGGAGTTTTCCCTACATTATGGAAGGATGCTCTTATCATTCCATTACCAAAAAAATTGAACCCCAAATGTCACTCTGAGTACCGTCCAATATCTATTCTCCCTTTCTTATCCAAAGTATTGGAACGCCTTGTTCACAACAAACTCAATACTTTCCTTACCAGAAACAGCCTTCTTAATCAATTTCAGTCCGGTTTCCGTCCTGCCCATAGCACAGTTACTGCATTACTTAAGGTCACTGATGACATCCGCGATGGTATGGATAAGGGCAAATTAACTGTGCTTACCCTTCTTGATTTCAGCAACGCGTTTAATAGCGTTGTTTTCGATATTCTCTTGAGTCTTCTGCGCTCTATTAACATATCTCCTTCCGAAATTGACTTTTTCCGCAGTTATCTGTTTGGACGCCGACAGAGGGTTCGCCTTGAAGATTCATTTTCTTCATGGTGTAACACAACAGCCGGCGTCCCTCAAGGAGGCGTTCTCTCTCCTCTTCTTTTTGCTGCTTTTATAAATTCAATTTCTCAGAATTTAGTTTCTTCCTACCACCTCTATGCTGATGATCTGCAAATTTATTCACAAGCTAATCAAGAAAATATTTCTGTTTGTGTGGAAACCATCAACAGTGACTTAAAACACATTGTTGAATGGAGCAACGCTTTCGGATTAAGTGTCAATCCAACAAAAACCCAAGCTATTATAATAGGTAGCTCCCGTATGCTGGTTAAGCTAGACTGGAATATAATGCCACCAATAATTTTTGATGGTGTTACGATATCATACAAAAAGCAAGTAAAAAATCTTGGGCTCATTATAGACGAGTCACTGTCTTGGGCTCCTCAGCTAGAAGAAACTAGTCGTAAGATGTTTGCGTCTGCGGGCTCCTTGAAACGACTTCGGAACTTTCTTCCGACTGCCACCAAAGTTGCGCTTGCCCAATCTTTATTACTTCCCATTTTGGACTATGCTGATGTTTGCTACCTAGATCTAACGGAGGACCAGCTAAATAGACTTGAGCGTCTCCAAAACTTCTCTATTAGGTTCATATTTGGTTTGCGCAAATATGACCATGTTTCCAAATTTAGACATAAGCTCAAGTGGCTTCCCATACGCCTTCGCCGGAATACTCATATCCTCTCTCTACTTTACAATATTTTGTTTAATCCGCTTTCCCCGCGCTATCTCAAAGATCGCTTTAAGTTTCTTGAATCAACACATTCTTTGTCATTAAGGTCATCAGAAAATTTACTTCTTAAATTACCCCCGCACAGAACATCGTTTTATGATAAATCTTTTTCTGTACATGCTGCACGACTTTGGAACAGTCTGCCAGTATTAATTCGTAAGTCGCAGTCGCTATATATCTTCAAAAATAGAGTTAAAGAACATTACTTATCTAGTAATAGCTAGCTTTTATCATTCGCTTTCCTGTACTTGTATTAGTAGGTATTAATAGTATTTAGGTATATGTATGTTTATTTATTATGTAGTATGTATATAGGTATTCATATATGTGTATTATTACACGTAAGTATATACATGGTAAAATTTTAATATAGGTTAAATTATTTGTATGCAGTACCTTTATGATAATTTCAGTAAGTTTTATAATTTTCGTAATACTGCCTCCCACATCGAATATATTATAAATCCTCTATTCTTGGTTGTCTGGAAGAAATCGCTATAAGCGATAAGGCCGCCATTTTGCACTTGATTATTTTATATATAAGCCTTTTTGTAATGCTATTTTTTAAGTTCTTGTGCAAATAAAGTGTTTTCTATCTTCTATCTATCTATACAAATAGATACAAATAAATAATAAATGCCTAGTACAAATATTAATAAGCTAAATATTAATATGCCTATTTCTGTATGGATAGGTAGTGCTTCTTCAACAGAACTTTGAAGGACTCAATGGACTTGGTGTATCTGATGTTAACCGGAAGTGCATTCCGTAGACGGATAGCTTACTTTGTAAATAATTTGTCATAGAAGATTGTTGACGCAGCAGGGGGTAATAATTTTAGAGTATTTGAAGAACGTAAGGAGAGTAAGTGAGAATGATGTACATATTGAAAACGTTCTTTGAGGTAAAGTGGAGTAGTAGGAATAAATAATATACTATAAAGCAGTGAAAGCACATGAATATCTCGGTGACGTCGGATTGGTAACCATTTGAGTATATTGCGAAATTCAGATATATGGTCATATTTACGCAAGCCAAATATGTACCGGGTGCAAAAGTTTTATAGGCGCTCAAGTTTATTCAGCTGTTCTTCGGTTAAATCCTTATAGCAAGCGTCAGCATAATCCAGTGTTGGCAATAGAAGAGATTGCGCTAAAGCAATTTTGGTGGATATTGGAAGAAAGTTCCGCAACCTTCTTAGTGATCCCGCAGTACTGAAAACTGTATTCGTACATCTGGATGATTCCATGATATTTGCTGTTGTCGATGGTGATCAGTATATTAGGCGAGTTGATCTTGTAAGCAGTATGTATCCTATTACTGAAAAGAGTAAAAAATAATATTTTTAAAATAACATAACTAATTTCCAACACCGAAAATATGAAAATTATTTATAGGTACTCATATGCATGTCAAACTTAATAATGTTGTTACGTAAATTTATATGTATATAATCTAACGACATATATGTAGGATATATGTATTGCAACCTAGGCGTTATGAAATTCCGTATATAAAGCTTAAGGTTGCCAAATCAGTATTTTCAACTCAATATGCTTAAAAAGCACATATTCTATCAACATTAAAATAATAATATGTATAATAATAATTCATAGTTATTAATTGCAATTGAATATATTTGATTCTAACACCAAAAGATAAAAAATCTAAAAATTATAATATATAAAGGGGCCGAAAACATTGCCTCTCACTTACTATCTATAACACGCAAGTAATAGATAATGAATTAATACATTTAGCGCAATTTTATAAATAGATAAGGTACTGAAAACTTTTTTATCATACCACATTACCTGTAAGTAAATCCTATAAGGGTAGACAAAAAGCTCTAACTGTGAAAGTTTCTTCAGAAACGTTTTAGCCTCACGCAATTTGGGGCACGTCTATTGGCATCCGAGCACACTTTTCTACACTCCCGACTGCTATTAAAAGTGCATGTGCCAATATTTCAATAAAAAATCGTTCTACTGTTCTTAAATTTGTGTTCTATGCCAAGAGAAACTCAGTAAGGGTGATATTTTTAGTTTTAATACACCCTTAAATTAAAAATAGGCAAAATAGGCCTACGTCCTGCATGAATAATCAATTCAAAAAAACAGTGAAACATGGTCACAAATCAACCAATCGACGGATTTCGTGACAAAGAAGTTAATCTAATAGATCAATATTCTTAAGCAAAACCTACGCCAAAAAGATATATAAGTCCGGATATTGCGTAATACCTTTACCAAAACAATGTTTTTACTTTCCTTTGTTTCGAAGCTTCCGAAGCCACAATTCTCTAATCAGTCTGGATCTTCTGAAACAAAAACCGTTTGACCCGATTCTATCAAAGGCTGCGGTCTCGAGGTTTCGCAGTAAAAGGTGGAATTCCGAATTTACGAGTCGTTTTGTTTCCGTTGAATTGAGCTCTTTGAATTATAAGTACGCTACCTTTAGGATGGCTACGCAGTAGCTTTATGGTTGCGGTGGCGGATGAGTTTTGTTTTTATACTGGGATTTTTGGAGCTATTGGGTTTTCGTAGTTGTTCCGTAAGTTGTTTGGGGATAGGCATATTTTTGCGGTTCTCCGAAAAATCTTGATAATTTTGATATAGGAGGAAATTTAGATACCGTACTAAAAATATAAATTTTCCCTAATGATCTGAATAATAATGACAGTGTTGAGCAACAATAATGATAGCTTCTGGCTATAAGTTACTATCAAAAGGCGTATAATTCCAATGCCCGATTATAAGCTCTCTACGTGAGAAGAGAAGAGGACCGAGAGAAATCTCCCAGGCATGTCGTTTTTAAATTATTAATGGCCAGGACAGGCTTAGTATTCAGCATCTAATACTCAGGGGTATTCTTTTGACGTTCTCGTCTATGTTCATTACTATGTGTACTAGTCTCTCATCTTTACCAGAAAATTGAATGAAATCCACTTGACTGTAGTGCCCATAGTGAAGAACAGGACTGGAGACATCTTTGATAAGGTAAATTTTCACCCAATCTCCTTGGCTACTATTGTTGCCAAAGTAACAGATAAAAAGCCTGATTTTATGCCACTTTTTTTATTGCTGATAGCTAAGTCTTTGACCACAATCTCACCTGATGGTAAGTGATGATGTAGTCGAAGGTTTTATCAGGCTTAACCTAGAATTATTGCCTCTCAAAGACAGCTGCCGAAACACATCGTAAGATAGATAGATAGATAAACTCTTTATTGAACACCTTAAACTATACCAAAATTAAAAATATGTAGCTTATAATAGTGAACAATAGGCGATCTTATCGCTCAAAGCGATCTCTTCCAGACAACCTTTGGAGAGGAGCAAGTTTTGACAAGGGATGGCGGTGTACAATATCCTTAATAATATTGATATTTATATATATCTACAGTATAATATACAATATAGATAATTAATGTATTCTTACATAATATATACATATACATACAAAAATACATACATACATATATACAAATATACAAATACAGTACGTAAATATGATGTTTACACGTATGGAGCTTATGCTAGCACGACAGGTAAAAAGCTTTAACTTTGTCTTTGAAAACATTTAAGGACGGAGCCCATTTGGTATCAAGTGGCAATGCATTCCAGAGTCTGACGGCTTCGACCGAAAACGAACGGTCATAAAACGAGGTAGTGTGTGGAGGAAATTTAAGCATAAGATTCTCTGATGACCGTAAGCAAAGAGAATTAGAGGCATTAAGGTAATCAAAACGCTCTTTAAGGTACTGGGGTGAAGAAAGGTTGAACAAAATATTGTAGAGAAGAGATAGGATGTGAGCATTCTGACGACGTCGTATAGGAAGCCACTTGAGCTTGGTGCGAAATTCAGAAACGTGGTCGTATTTGCGCAAGCCAAATATGAACCTTATTGAAAAGTTTTGAAGACGCTCAAGTTTGTTAAGCTGGTCTTCCGGTCTAAATAGCAAGCGTCTGCATAATCAAGAATCGGTAACAAAAGAGACTGTGCAAAGCGCAACTTTAGTGGCTGTTGGCAAAAAGTTTCTCAGTCTTCTGAGTGAACCTGCAGCAGCAAACGTTTTACGGCTAACGGTTTCCAATTGTGGGATCCAGGTAAGGCATTCATCAAAAATAATCCCAAGATTTTTTACTGTTTTGCTGTATAGAATTTTCACACCCTCAAAGAAAATATTTGGTAAATTGTCCTAATCTATTTTACAAATAGTCCGTGAACTGGATTAAATGATTACTTGAGTTTTGAGTGGATTTACTGTTAGATCGTATGATTTACTCCAGTCCGAAATGTAACATAAATCATTATTTACCATATTAACTGCTTCATATAAACGGCTAAGTGGGGCTTCGGAGTAAATTTGGAGATCGTCTGCATAGAGGTGGTAGGAAGAAGTAAGACGTTGAGATATAGTGTTTATAAAAATTGCGAAAAGAAGAGGAGATAATACGCCGCCTTGAGGCACACCGACAGTGATAATATCACTGTCGGTGTGCCTTCACACCAACAGGACACAGACTCATCAAGGCGAACCCACTGTCGGCCACCAGACAGATAACTATGAAACCAGTCAATCGCCGTTGGAGATATGTTAATGGAGCGAAGTAGAGCGAGAAGGACGTAAGGTGCTTGGTGACAGATTTTCTACTTGAGGGTGGTCGCTAGACAGGCGGGCATTGACAAAATGCCCTTCCACCATGCGGTGAAGCTCAAGCCCTCGGTGGGATTCGAGCCATGGATGGCAGTCCATAGCCAATTCCACTGAGCCATCACTAGCTTCAAATCTCCCTATCTCCCTGGCTACTATTTTTTTGTTGCCAAAATAATAGATGGAAACCCTGATTTTTGTCCACAATAGTATTTAAACCTGCATAATGCATATTTTGGGTTTTGGCCTAAACTTTTAACTGGAAGTGCAATTTTAAGTCTCCAGCATATTTTCTTATACACTAAGCGTAAGGCGCCGCTTAACGTCTGTTTACTTAACCTCTCTAAAGCCTTTGATCTATGTTTTAGAAAAAGATGGAAAAGTCATCACCTATCTGCTTGTCACCGTTATGGGATGCCACTTAGTCGAAGATTACACGTGAAGTCTGGTACCAGTTCAGTCCGTGACTTTGATCAGGATAAAACTGATGCCAGATTGATAGGAGGGCCAACGATGCTACACGTTCAATCAGATTGAAAATCAGTCCAAACGTGAATTCGCTAATAGATGACACGCATTGTGTAATTTAATTATATGATCTTAACACTAAAAAAACAAGGTAAGTGCGAGTTGGGCGTTGCTCTTTTAGGCTTCTGTACTGCAAGAGCCCGTAAAGTAAACCTAAATTTCAGATTTAAGTTACTGTTTTTGTGGCTGTATAGGTTAGCCTTTAACTACTATCTTACCTGATGGTTAGCGGTGCTGTGTTTGAGGTTGTTCACGCTAACCTAGTATAATTAGTTTTCAAGGATAACTACTGGAACAAACCGCTAGGTGCTTGGCATCAGATTTGAGGGTTGTAGCTTGCTATGTGGGGATTCGCGAAATTCCCTGCTACATTGACTGCCATCCTAAGACAACAACCGTCACCGAAGCACGGCAGTGCTCAGTATTAACACCATTAGTGGTCGCCCATCCATATCATGACCGCAGCGGACGTTGATGACTCTAGAATGACTTAGTAAGCTGTTGTGTTAGTGCAACTCTTAGTTTCAAAGTTTGTTTTCGCTTTCATTTGAAAAAAATTTACTTTTATACTAGAAATAAATCAACTCCCAAAAACCAGCCTGGTCTTTTAGCTGAAAAAAACTCGGATCTAATCTAGAATCTTTTCGTTCAGAAGGTTCGTTTTTCCTGGTTTTATCCGAGTCACGGTGCTGGACTTGAAGTACCTACTTCGGGAAAAGATATAATAAAACCAAGAAACATACGGAAGTATATGTTGCTAAGGAACGCTGCCGATTCTTACTTGAACAGTTACTAAGGTACTGAAGATATCCTACAACCGATGAAAAAACGGATTCCTTTTAAGACTATTTGTAACAGCCAATATTTTGGAATACGTTGGACACGAAAAGTTAAAATTGCGAAGTATCTATTTATTTGGTAAACAAATAGTGGATCTAAGACAAAATCTGATCAGCAGAAACAACAAGACGATATAATGGGAATAAAACAATAATGGGCTGGCAACACAACTTTGATAAGTCTGGTGTAATGTCCATGAGCGACGGTGATTCCTTAAGTTGAGCTGCCTGCTTTTTTCTAACCATTAAAAAACTATACACGACGAGAGTCGAGAGAGGTCCTTGAGTGTTTTTAGTTGTTTTGTTTCTGACAGTATATTAGCTTATGGTAGGATCCTATTCTACTTTTTGTTTCGACATAGAAAGAGGAAGTTCTGAAATTGCTAGTTACCAATAGAGGAAATATAGAGGTTTGTTTGTGTATTACTTTATGAATTACTGCCTTTTGGAATATTATCTTTGCATGATTCTTAGCTCACAGAACGCAATGAAATTTAGTATGTATAATAATGTATGCTTATGGCGAAGTTTTCACGCTACCTACACTATGTAGGCGTACGCTGGCAAGTACATATGCTTGATTGTTTATTATATGTTTAACTATATTGTGATAATAAATACTAACAATGTTTTTTAGGCATTAAAGTATGTTACATATTGATTGGACATATCGATTGAACGAAGGAGACTGAATCCCACGACACAGGTTTATCTTATTGTGAGATTCAGAGTTCATGAGCATTAAATGTATAACTAAAAACAAGTACTTACATCGTCATAGAATGTACTTATGTAAGTTCATAGTGCAATTTTATGGAATTATAATTTTCTGGTAAAGACTTGCCTTATTTATAGGTGTTACTATATTATTATTGTATGCTTCATTAAGAGTGTGTACGTTTTCACTTCAACTTATCTTGTGTGATTCCAGATTTGAGTAGTCCTATAAATAATGAGCACCTACGCACTGACTGCAAACTTACCTATATACTTTTTTAGGATACCTACTTCAGTATTTTGATTTTTTGCTTTCAATTGATGTAAACGATGTATTCTGGTACAAATAAATTATTAATTACTATTATTATATATAGTTCGTGATAGAGGAAACAGAGGCTGTCTAATCAAGTCAAATGTTATTCATTTAAAAATTACACCCCGTGTGTTTCACTCCTACAGTTGGCGCAGAAGTTATTGGAGTGTTTTCCTTTAAATTTAGGGCACCGTACGTGACCTAACCCGGCCGTGGCGAGACGAATTACGAGCGAACTTCGCAACGTTCAAAATATAGGAGTGTTACCCTATGGAAGACTGTCGTCCACAAGGAGGAGAGAAAAACTAGCTTTAGAACCTGAATAGTTTAATTACAGGATAGTTTGTCAACACTATTGTTGACGTGAGTACGTAACATCAAGCAAATTGAGAGTTTTCAATACTTTAATTTAGTAGGTAATATTAAGCAGAATAGGGTTCCTATCAAGTTGGGATTTTGAAAATGAGAATAACGGCTACTTACATTTTACCACTTTAATGTCACTTCACACACAATTATTTTCAATTACACCACAGACAATTATATTCGTAATAGTACTTCACAATTTGAACGCAGAGAACGAACTGCCTGCGAAACACTGGCTCACCGTGCAGGTAACATCCCCTCTTCTTTTTTTACTCCCTCCGAAATCACGATAGATCGTTTTCGCGCCAAGTCTCTGATTGGTCAGTGAGCCAAACTCGTAGGCAGCTAGTACTTTGGTGAGTCAAAACCACAACTTATAAACCTTGTTTTTCTTAGACTTCACTTTATTAAATATTATAACAATATATTATTTAGGATTGCTAACACTATTTTAGCTTTTTTACGTTATTATTACGGAACAAACACGAGGCCCACCTGATGTTAAGCCGATAAACCTCTGCCTATAACAGATCATTCCGTCATGTGAAGAATTGCACTGCGCCCGTCACATTGAGCCTGTTATTTATTTGGCTCTCAAGGATTGCTGCCAGAATAAACTTTTAAGTGCTTGGCGTCAGGTTTTCTACTTGATGGTGGTAGCTGGCCAGGCGGGCATTCGCAAAATGCCCTTTCACCATGCGGTGCAGCTCAAGCTGGCGGTCGGGATCGAACCAGGGACCTGCGGCACGGCAGTCAATAGCTATAACCGCTCAGCTATCATTGTTTTAAATTCAAAAACCTTCTGGTAAAAGATTTTGTGATAGTAATTGAGATCATCCTTTTTTGCAAAACCGAGTGCTTGGTCGATGCTTGATCAAAAGCTAGCACTTAATATAGGATCAACAATTGTAATCTAACAGAGTAATAGTGCCAGTGTGTTGGGGTCGCTGAAAATTGGTAGTGGGCTGGAGCATTTTTTCTGCCTTTGGTCTGTAATGCCTTTTAGTTTGTATAAAATATGATTTCGTTGTGATAGCTATAGTGTTGTATATACTCGTAATGTTTTATTATGAAAACTAACGTGGTTTTCACTCATTTTAGTAAATAATACGGGATAACTCACGTGAATCAGAATGATCACGAGAAACATGCAGGAACGTTTCCACTAGACTTACGGAGCACATACGCTCCATGAAGAATCAGAATATTAACAGCTCAGCCGTGACAGAACATTCTCTGTTATCTGGTGCAGGACGCTACATCCGCTTCGACAAAACTCGGGTCTTGTCGAGAGAAAAGTTCTTTGTGCCTCACAAGATTCGAGAATCTATCGAAATTAGTAGACGTCCAAACTTTGATAGAGACGGAGGATGGTTCTTGTCACCTACTTGGAAGCCGTTTCTTAAGGACATATAAGGACGGGTCTAGTGAAGATATAGTGAGCTCTTTTTGCTAGGACGTTCCCCAAGCCAGCCGGGATTTTACCAAAGACGAAGAGGACTCGCATCAGAACCCGACGACACAACCAACTGCGACCCACCCCTCGCATCAACCTATGACGTCACGCGCGCTACGAGCAGAGGCCAGCTGTCCTAAGCGAGACGTCAAGCGGGCGTCCCGAGCTCTCCTTGAAAAAGACCATCGAATGTGGTTGAAACTATAATTGGAACTATCTGACTGATTCACATGAGATATCCCGTATTATTTACTAAAACTCGTACTGTTGATCATTTAAGTTTGATAGTAACATTTTTTTATTGAAATTGTCATTTCAACACTAGTTTGTATACCGAGCCCGACTGTAATTGAAACACTGACCTACAACTAGTGCAATGGACAAGATGAACTGCCCAAAACTGAGAAATCTTCGACCATTCGAGAGTTAAATTTTACTGTAAACTGACCTTGGCTTATTTTCAATGGCTTGGCATATTGGAAAACCTTAATAGAGTGAGGCCCAAGTGGTACATGGATGTTTTCATATAGCGATTTTATATTAAAAATTCTAAATTACAGTATAGCAAACGATATTTTTTTTTTCCAACGTACCGTGTGTTTATTGTAATTTACTAAACTACGTATGACTAAAAACCTTCAGTCTCTCACCTCTGTCACTGGATGGAGCCCCGCAAGCTAAGGGTCTTGTAATGCGACGTATAGTTAATACGTTTACCAAGTTGTACGAACAGGCGTGATTTGTGCGCAAATGGGTGCACTCGCTACTCCGAATGGGTGTTTGGATAACTCGGTTTGTGTATGACTTGGAGAAATATGGTGATTTGGATTTGGGTAAGTTCGGTTAAGTCTTAATAGAGTACTTGATTGGAACCTGAATTTCAAGTAGTTGGAGCCAGTGAGCCAGTGAAATTAAATACACGGGAATATATCTATTTGTGCTAGTAGTATCGCAGTGCGCCGAATTATGTTTACTGTATTCACAAGGTAGTGGTCACAGTTTACCATCATGGTAAATTGTGAACAGTTTTTAGAAACATTATTTGTTTTACGCTTTAAATGCTAACTAATGCTAAAATTCCGTCATTATCGTTGTGAAAGAGAGGCAGAGATGGTGAAATCGCAATCAAAAACGAATGAAAGCGTTTTATACCAAACTAGTAATTTAATATCCAAAATATTATTCAACTTGTCGCTTTAGATGAGGTTTTGCTATTTAATTGTTATATGTATATAACGTATACATACAGAATCGGAAATACATGCGGAATCTGTGGCCGGACCCTCAACGACATACTACTATACAAACTAGATATAAGGAGAAAATATACATATAAGCATGGACTCACTTTAGCTTTATGATATATATATATATATATATATATATATAATATAATTTATAACTAACATTAGGCTAACTTCCCTTCAGGAGGAATATTGATAAGCTGGAGAATGATGTAAAATTAAGAAATGTATTTAAGTAAAACAAAATCAAACAAGTGTACGGACCACGAGTCTGTAGTGTATAGAATGTGTTAATAATAAAAAAAAAAAAAAAAACGTATACATACATAATTCTATAATTAAAATACTTAAGTTAGAAGTGTACCTACTTTACATAACATTTTTCAATTTTGTTCTGTAGAGACTATTTTAAACAAACGTGTTTTGGAATCAACTTTGGGCTTGGAAATGATCAAGATTAAAATATATTTTTTTTCACTTCTACGAATGAAGTACGTTTTTATTTAGCACTTTTTTGATAGTGTTATGAATCACCCATACTGATTCAAAACACTATTAGATCACATTTTCATGGTCCGACTTCAACAAGTTATTTCATACTTTTCAGTGATAGAAGTCGGTTACATTTTTGCAAATAAAATCATCCATTTCAGTGATAAATACTGCTCAAACGATCGATTTTCAATTTCCTATATTGGTCACCATCGACATCACTACCAAGACATCTAGGTACGTCAAGTATTTTTTAGCTAGTTGAGTGTAACATAAAAACTACCCGACCGATTTTGATGAAATTTATTTTAAATTTCAGCCTTTTTAATAATAAAAGAAAATCAATAACGAAATACTCTATAAAAAGTTATTCGTGGTCATACATATAATATATAATATATAATATGTGTCAAATTGAGCATCTTCTCCTATTTTGGGAGTTGGTTAAAATCCACCACAAATCTCACACTACAATACCTACTTGAACCACTCAGACAGATAACTCATCTCGTTGCCAAGTCGGAGGTGCAAGTTGGCAAGGAAGCGGGCACATTAAGATAACCAGCAATGTTAATTTATTATTTTCACTCCATTAATTTGGACGTTCGGTTGCACGGACGCCGTTTGTCATGGTGGTGCATAGTAATCGTGTTATGAATACCGTGTTTATTGTTATGAGGTTCTTGGAAATTGTTACGAGCAAAGGAATGGTAATAGTTTATTTGAATATGCTTTTTTAAAAGCCTTGTCATTACTCAACTTTTGCATCTCGTTACCGGCTGGTACGAAAATCAAACAAACTACATAGGGTTCACAACGCGCTGATGGTAGAAACGCAATAGACCGAAATTCACGAAATATTTTTCAATAAGAACGCTATTAAATAAAAATAAAGTAAACAATAAAAAAAATGGTGCCATGACCATAATTTGTTTTGTTAAACTTCAAATGTTTTTATACCGTGATTTTCTATACGATTTGCAAACTACAAAAGTACTTTTGTAGTAATAAGGCACGGAAAAGGGAAATATATTAGAATTATAAACAGTATAATCAGTTTTCGAAAAAAACTAGAGTCAAAAAAGTTTTTACTGTAACCTAAGCGTTGTTATAAAATCGTGTAACTTATTTGTCACTAAACAACATAAAAAATAAATAAAAAATAGGTACTTTAAATACTGTAGACGTTCTTGAGGAGATAAATAAATCTGAACAACTAGGATAGCGTAATAGGTGCTTTGAAGACATGTAAGTGAACGTAGATGCGTATCGAACAACGTTGGACTCGCGACTGAAGGTCGGGTCGGTCACAGTGCCTACCCTACTATCGATACCGCCGTACGCATATACATACAAATGTGTGCATTCGCCGCTACTTGTGCTTATTTGCAATGGAATACAGGTAAGTACCTTACAATGTTTACAGTATAGTATAAGCATTTATTTTATAGTTTACTAACATTTAGTACCCATGTATAGGTTATTAGCTAACAGTAAGTCAACTGATTTAGAATTTAACACTTCAAACTCTTGCCTACATTTGGGCACAGAGTCCTTAGTACCTGTGGTTTTCATGCGGACAGACTTGCAACGTATTTTACAGAATTTGGAACGTAGCTACGTGTTCCAGACTTAGAAAATACAATAATAAATAATTAAAACAAACCAAAGTTAGAAGTATGAAATTGCCTTTTCGTTATTAAACATTCAATATGTCATTTTTTGTAAGATAAATATATAAATTAATTAAAAGTACCTATACATCGCTGTCTTACGTTCCATTTAATAAGAAGAATACATTAAACTAAACAGGTATACGTGGGACAAGTGAACGGAAGTGTTGGAAGGGGAAGACCTAGGCGAACGTTCCGAAATCAGATTGAAGACTTTCTGAAAAAAGGCCAGGTCAAGAGTACCCTAAACCGACGCTTATGTATGAAAGGATTGATGAGTATAGATGTAGCGAAAGAGATATATGTAAGGATCATAGCAAGTGGAAATCTGTGGTATCTGCCTACCCCTACGGGAAAGAGGCGTGATTTTATGTATGTATGTATGAATTAGATAAGTATTATTATTATTTAATAAGAGAAGTTGGGTCCGTGGGGAACGGGAGCTCATTGTATTTTCAAAAACTTATCTGAGCGCTTGGTCGATGCGACGCGTGATCAAAATACTGGCACATATTTGGCTCAACGAATAAACATTGCAATTCAACGGGGCAATGCTGCCAGCATGCTGGGCACGCTGCCAACTGGGAGTGGGCTGGAGCATTCAGACTGCCTATGAGTCTGCTATGACTTGTAGGTTGTCTAAATGCTTTTATTGTAGTAGCTGTAGTGTTGTATATAGTTCATAGTATTTTGTTTAATAAAGGTTTAAAAAAGTATATTATTAATAATATAAAATGTGCTGAATATAAAGTCTAACTAGCAACAATTAAGACGATATAGCAACATAACAAAATATGAGTTTCTCGCCTTCAGCAGTCTTTCTAAGAGCTTAGTTAAAGCTAACATGATAAAATAAAAATTATTGGATTAGGTAATTTGCCAATTTATTTAGACATATTTATTAATAAGTTTTGATTATAGACTGGATACAAAACTACTTTTGAAAAGAACATAATGACAAATTTTGAAGCAGTGATAGCTCAGTGGCTTTGGGTGTGGACTGTCGCGCAGCAGGTTCATGTTTCGAATCCCGCCGCTGGCTTGAGCTTCACTGCATGGTAGAAGGGCATTTTTGATAATTCCTCCCTGGCTAGCGACCATCCTCAAGTGGAAAATCTGTTGCCAAGCACCAAACGGTGTGTTCCGGCAGCTGTCTTTGGGAGCCAGTAATTCTAGGTTAAGCCTGTTAACGCCTTCGACCACATCAACACTTACCATCAGGTGAGATTGTGGTCAAAGGCTTAACTTAGTTAACCAGCAACAAAAAAAAACGGTCAAATGCGTGTCAAGCCACGCACAATGTAGGGTTCCGTAAAAGCCCGTTATCATAACATATAACGATTCTGTAGTTCTTTATTTTCCTCTACTTTCTTCCTGCTAAATCTAAGAAATAAGAGTACGATTGCCGCCAAATTATTATTTCAATTGTAATTCGAAAATTAAACAAATTTCTTTTGTTAATATCGGTAGATAATCGAATGAAAACGTAATGATAGCGCGATTCAGAATCCGTTAGTACATTGTAAGAATTTGAATGTAATTTAATTTATTTGCTGTAGCATAAATAATTATTGTATTATAAAATAGTTGATATATATATATATATGAAAGAAAAATAAAAAGTATACACCGATATATGCAAGTAAGCTTATAATTGGGCTTTTATACTATATTAATAACTATGGTCCGGCCATAATTACTGTAGCATATACTCTTTTCAGCTTTAGAATGATTTAGAATTTGGAACGCGTTTATTACTTTAACATTTTCAATCGATTTCGCGCCATTTCATATATTATTTCGTGTTTATTATCAAATCACAATATGAAATGACTTCGAGGTGTTAAAGAAAAAAGAATAGCAGTATTCGCCTTGTACAAAGTAGGTATTGAGCCGTCGTCGCATCCGTCATATCCCAGACACTTCAAAAGCTTGAGCAAAAAAATCAGCCGTATGTTCGTATATCGTAATATCAACAGATACAACAACACTTTCTCTGTCGAAGACCATAAAAGATCAGGGCAGCCACGTATCTTAGAACTACAAAATAATGCTGTTAAAACCAGAATTGGTCGAAATCCTATTAGAAAGTAAAATATTCTAAAAACTCAACAATAATCCTATTGCGAGTAATGAAGATTCCCGCTAGGAAAATGTCGCGTATTATAAATCAAGACCTGAAGCTCGGTGCTTATCGTCGATATCCAGTACATGCCCTAAATCAATCTTTAAAATTAAATAGAGTGCCTTCCATTGCGATACGCAAGTGAAGGGCACAGAAATATTCACGTAACCGATGAAAAAATTTACATGCACGATTGAAAAGCCCTACAATCAGCAAATTGATGATGTGTGAAATGAAGTGAGCGATGACCTTGGTACGACAGGTACAGACAGCAAACACGGCGAGTATGAGGTCCAAAAAGTACTTTATACCTATACAAGTCGAATCTTTGTAGTCATAACTATATCTATACTAATATTATAAAGTGGAAAAATTTGTATTTTTGTATGCAACGAATAAACTTAAAATCCACTGGACCGTTTTGGATTTAATTTAGCATGGAAATAGTTTGAGAACCGGAAAAGAACATATAATAGTTTTTTTCCAACTGCGCAAAAAGAGGTTAATGGTTTTGCGCGATAACTGCAATAGGCGCGGGTGGAGCCGCGGCTGGACAGCTAGTCTATTATGTATGACATAGTTATCTTTTTAAGGTTTTTTTAGATTTAGTTTTCAATGCCAGTCTTTACCCCTTATAGGCAACTAACTACTTCACATAAGTCACTTTAAAAGATTTATTCTATAGATTTTATATTTGGTATAAAATAATCCAACACCCAAGTTCAACGACTATTTCTGCTAAACTAATAAAGTTAACTCAACCGCTATACTTTTTCTTTAAAGTTCATGAAACGCACTATCAGATTGAATTTTTTCAGATTTTTCAAGCCAGCAGTTTAGCTTTTAGAGGGGGGGGACGGCCTGATGGAACAAAAATTTGCACTTTAAAGTTTAATATTTCGTAAATGGAGCATTAAATTGAAAAACAGTATTAGCAACCTCTAAGTCATTCTAAAATACCTATTCAACCATACCACAGACATGGAGATACACGACGAAAAAAAATTTCATCCCCACATCACATGTAAGGGAGGTACCATAAAAAAATATATTTTCCAAAATTTTATTTTACCACTTTGTCGGCGTAATTGATTTATATATCCATACGAAATTACAGCTTCTTAGTACTAATGGTCTGTTAGCAAAACCTCGGACAGACGAACAGACAGACGGACATGACGAAACTATAAGGGTTCCTTGTCAGGACTACGGAACCCTAAAAACGAATAGTTTGAATACATGATGACTCTTAGGAATTATCATCATCAGAACAAAACGTTTTTTACATAGTTCCGACCCAGGGGACAGATGTCAGTTTGAACCCCGCTCAAGTTAAATTTGCTTTTTATTTTAGTTCATTGTGATTTTGTAACCTTGATGGCTTATTTATTGTTTTTTTACTACATACAGAAACGATTTCAAAAATTCAAATATAAAACCGAATTTATCATACCTACTCCGTAACTTTGAACAAAATTATTATATACCAAACTTCGAGAACGCCTTTTAATTGCCCTGAAACTCCTAACAAACAAGTTTCCTGAAAGTTACAGTTTCCAGTTTACATCAGGGCGAAAAGTTTGAAAGGGTCCTGGAACTCGGTGAAAATTTCAGAGGGCCAACAATACTCCAGATGATTGATGGACTCTTATTCATGACCTTGATTCTACAATAAGGACCATTATGATATTCCGATGATTGAGTAATGTAATAGATATGAGTACATACACAACTTTGTGTGGGTCGTCAGCCAAATAATAACACAAACATATTTTTTATCACATTTTTTCAAAATGAGGTGGTCGATTATTTGTAAACAGCGACCAAAGTAGCTGTTAATCCCTAAGTAAGTGTTCCAATCACTAAACAGATAACTACGAATATTTTATGAAAAAAATAAATTCTATGAATAAGTCACACATTAAATTTTATGAATAAGTCACACATTACATTTTATGAGTAAGTCACATATTAAATTTTATGAATAAGTCACATATTAAAATGTATGAACAAGTCACACATTAAATTTTATGAATAAGTCACACATTAAATTCTATGAATAAGTAACATATAAAATTTTATGAATAAGTCACACATTAAATTCTATGAATAAGTCACATATGAAATTTTATGAATAAGTCACATATTAAAGCACATATTATTGACGATATCATTTTTGATTTACGTTAAGATTTTTACTAACGGAACTCTGAAATCACAAAAATATCCAAATGTTACGTATATCGACACTCCTTTCTTCATCGAAATTACACGCACATACTTCATGTCTCAGGGCGATGGGCGCAGTGCATTTCATAACTTGTAAGTTTTTTTTTTTTTGACTAATAATTTGTAAACATTTTGTAACTAAAACCTCGTGTTTGTTCCGTCGCAACCATTCACAAGCTTGATACTCATGAAATACGGACAGGCAAAAAATACTTATAATAATAGACCTTCATTATGATTTTAGGTAGGTAAGGAACTTTAAAAATACGATAAGAGGTATCACCATGATGCCATTATAAAATTGTTCAAACAGCAGAATTGTCCATCGTGATGAAAAGGTGGAAGTTCGTTTTGAATTGATTGTTTGGGTGAAGATCCGATCTCGATGAAAAGTTAGGTGGAGAGAGCTTATCGACAGAGTCTTGTTGTTTATTTTATTTTGTAATGGTTTTATATAAAAAACGGGGTGACCTTACCAAGTGAATGAAGGGAAAGATTTCCGTTCTATAATATTTTATTTCTTTACGATCTTTATTTGTACATAACGGGCAATACGGAACCGCTAGTTCGTTGTCTGTCTGTCCATCAGTATATCGCGGGTCTCTAGTTCATAAATAGAAACCTAATTTTTTTCTTGGTGTAAAATGACGAACCTAAGTTGAATATCATATGAAATTTCTTTTCAGAGAGGAATACTTTTGATTTGACTAAACATATTTAAAAAAAAAACAAGAAATGGCTTTTCTCAAAGTGTTAAATTTATCACCTTGTTTGTGAGAACTACTTCAGGGAGCTGACTAGTCCTAATTTTTCTCTAATTACCTAGATATTTTGTTTAGCGTACCATTACATTCAATCCAAGCCAACCACTTACCTTGAAACTACTGAGCAGCTTTGCAGGGTTCCATGTACGGTATCAGTTATTGCACAATCCTTAACACCTTTGTCAAAGTGTTAATTTTAGACGATAACGGGTTCTATATATAAGATAAGAAACTTGTTAAGAATCTGATAAATTTGTATGTTATGTACATGTTTTCTTTTCATGCCATTACTTAATATACAAAACACTACAAACCTTACACAACAATACAATTGTAAAAATAGAAGGCATATTTTTAACCGACTTCGATTGCTTTTTTGTGTGTTATAATTCCTCATAACTCTTTACAGGATGTACCGATTTTGATGATATTATACATTCGAAAGATGGTAAGCACCATCTTACTTCATTACGTTATTTAGTTCCATTTAAATTTGAGTGAGATCTGATGAGTAGTATTTGGATTATTGCTTATAATGTGTATTCAATATTTGAAGACTTAACAAAAAATAAGAAACGAATAAAATTTTAACAGTTATATAGCACTCGTAGCTAAGTTTGGTAACCAACCTGCATGAACATGGAATTCAATGGATTTATGTTTTTTTTTATGATATAGTGACCGAGCCCGAGGCCCACCTGATGTTAAGCGGACTAACCTCTGCCTATAACAGTTGCATTTTGCCACATACGAATTGCACTGCGCCCGTCACCTTGAGACATAGTTGTTAAGTCTCATATCACTGTAATTTCACTGGCTCTCAAGGACTGTTGCCGGAAAACACCGTTTGGTGCTCGGCGACAGATTTTCTAGTTGAGGTTGATCGCTAGCCAGGCAAAATTTATTCGCAAAATGCCCTTTCACCATTTTGATTGTATTAACTTGAAAATATATTGAAAACCAAGGCATGCTATGAGATAATCTACTTCTCAAATAGTCAGTTACATTAAACATTATAACTTTACCCGCATTGACATAATTAAATGAAACTGTACAAAAATATTGGTCTCTTTAAAATTTCAAGAAGTTACCTAGCAACAAATCTATAAAAATAATATTCTGTATATCCTGCTTTAAACTAAAACCATTTATTAGGTAGAATTATTTAAAATCGACGGCTGTTATATCTCTCCGTTTATCACATAATCACCTTGTTTGTGAGAACTACTTCAGGGAGCTGACTAGTCCTATTTTTTCTCTAATTACCTAGGTACTCGTATTTTATTTAGCATACCATTACATTCAATCCAAGCCAACCACTTACCTTGAAACTACTGAGCAGCTTTGCAGGGTTCCATGTACGGTATCAGTTATTGCACAATCCTAAACACCCGGGTGAAGGCACTTTTAATCACTTCCAAAATCACAGTTACCAGCAAACTAAACCACAACTAGCACCGAGCTACGTCCGAGGAACACTTATCATTTACAACCATCGTATTTTTAGTCTCAAAACTACCCTCTTCTCTGCCGCTCGTTAGAATCTCAGTTTGAGACTGACAGCATATTAAACATGAACAACGCCTGAACACACCTCATTTCATAATTCGCTGCTGTCCACATACATTTTTCATGCTCGCATTCTTCATTCAAATTCAAAAACAATCGCAACAACTCTCACTTGCTTGATGTGACGCATTTCTAACTGAGCTCTCATTTTGAGTAGAACTAATTAGGTATATTAACTATACAAAAAAAAAAAAATACAAAATATTTATTTCAGTAAACTTAATCTAATTTACAGTTTATATGTTTGAGACTCTCTTTTAAGTATTAACATACCTGTGTTAGAGGGTCTCGCTCTTCCGTATTAAGATAATTGTGATTAAGTGGTGAATTACAGAGAATTAAAATTTGTACATATATGAAAAAATGCTTGTTACAATCAAGAATACTTATCAAAAATTAAAGTTAGTATATTATATATATATATATATGTTTTAAATATTAGGTTATGTTTTGTATATGTATGTAGAGTGTGAATGAGAGTGTATGTATGTTTATATTACTGTTAATGTGAAAGTATGCGTGTGTGTATTTATAAGTGTAGGCTTGTGTAAGTGTGTGTCAGGAGGATGGTGAGTATGTGAGTAAAAGTATAATGATGTGAATATTAGTATGAATGATTTAATAAATGTGTAAAGTTTACGTTTTAATGCATGTTACGAAACAACTTCTAAAAGCTTTTCAACTTCTTCGTATCTTAGCGTCAATAGCCATTTATTGAGGGATTTTTTGCAATTATAATTATTTAAGGGATATATATTCAAAGTTTTATTTATGGTGTTATAGAGGTAGGTAGATTGCTTAACATACTGTCTCGATGCAAATCGAGAGCAAGTAGTGACTTTAGCAGCTACGCTACCTTTTCTTCTCTTAGTCAGATTAATAGGGTTGAATTTAAGAGATCTATGTAGCTTTAAAACGGCATTTAGGATGTAGAGTTTTCTGACGGATAGCAATCCGGACTCTCGATAAAGCATGTCTGTAGAATATTGGTAGGGCTTAAAATACATTACTTTTAATAAAGATCTCTGTGCTCTTTCGAGTTCCAAGAACTTGGTCTTAGTAGCTCCTCCCCAGACTGGTATACAGTAGTTTTGAATTTATTGTGCTAAAGATAAGTAGATTTGGTTAATTAAGTCTTTTGATGCAACATGACGTAGAATTTTAAAAATCCAGATTAATTTACGAACCCTGGCCATGAGAAGTTCAATGTGAGCATGCCAGGACAAACATTGGTCAATCATGACTCCAAGGTATTTTATGGTTGATACTTTATAGATGTAAGGGCAGTCACATGAAGAGTCAATGAGGTTACATTTGTGTATTTTGAGGCTATATTCGGAATGAGGTTGGCTGCTATTATATTTACTAAAAGTCATAAAATTGGTTTTAGAGATATTTAGGGTAAGCAAATTCTGGGTAAGCCATTTAGATGTGAT
The DNA here is from genome assembly GCA_963854805.1 of Plagodis dolabraria. Classification (NCBI taxonomy): domain Eukaryota; kingdom Metazoa; phylum Arthropoda; class Insecta; order Lepidoptera; family Geometridae; genus Plagodis; species Plagodis dolabraria. The sequence goes on along the minus strand of OY978443.1, from coordinate 5,379,304 downwards.
AGAGAGTCCTTCTTCAGCTATTTTTTTAACATCATGCCAGGATGTGCCAGTAAAGACGATTGCAGTATCATCAGCATAGGTAAAAATATTCGCGTGCTTAATTTTGAGATTACAGAGGTCATTTATGTAGATCAAGAACAATGTCGGGCCCAGTACGCTTCCTTGAGGCACACCATAACTAATAGTACTATAATCACTAACAAATTCATTCACTTTAACACTTTGCTTACGTTCACGTAAATAGTCTGACAGAAGGGCTAGTGGCATTCCTCGTACCCCAACATTTTCTAGTTTTTTTATAAGTATATCTACATCTACAGACACCGTATCAAATGCTTTTTTGAGGTCAAGGAAAGCCGCCAAGCACTTGTTACCACTATCAACTTGTTGCACTATAAGATTACATATAGCTGCAACGGCATCTTCTGTGGAAAATCCTTGTCTAAAACCGTATTGCGAGCATGATAAAATGTTAAATTTATTTAGATAATTTAAGAGTCAGTTATTAATTACTTTTTCTAATATTTTCGAAATAGATGGTAAAACTGATATAGGTCTATAATTATTAATGTCATCTTTCTCTCCACTTTTAAAGACTGGTGTTACTATAGACTGTTTGAGGAGTTGGGGGAAAATTCCTGTATTGAAACATAAGTTTATTAGATGACATAAAACTGGAATTAAAGTATGTTTGGATAGTTTTAAAAATTTAGTAGATATGTTATCCCATCCAGGTGCACTTTCATTTTTAAGATTCATTATAATATTATGAAGCTCTTTGGGATCTGTTTCTAATAGCACAAAAGATGAAGCTTGACTGGAAGGCAGAGTAAAAGCTGAATATGAATAGTTATTTGTTATAATTTTGATGAGATATGCTTTCAGCCAAGGATTTACCAACGTTAGAGAAGAAAGTGTTTACGAAATTTACTGATTCCCTAGGTGAAGTCTTTGTATTAAGCAATGATATGTTTGGTGTTTTTGTAGATTTATAATTAGTTATGTTATTTATAGTATTCCATAAGGCTTTATTGTTGTTTGAAGATTTATTGAGTTGCTCTTTGTTATATTTTCTTTTTAGCTTTTTTATTAGGTTATTGCAATAATTTCTATATCTTCTATAGGTTATCTTAGGTGTTTCGTTAAAAGGGTCGGTGCGTAGTTTTCTTTGCATGTTATTTCTGATAATGATGCAGCGTAAGATACCTTGTGTAATCCAGGGCTTTATTATTTGTTTACTCCGAGGCATTCGTATAGTTATTGTGTTATCTATTAGACATTTTTGTATGGTGATTATTGGTTGTTTACAAAGTGTATTAGGATCATTTTGTGTAAGTAAGTTTACAAGGTTTTGCTCAGCTAGATTCTTTAGGGCATTTTCATAATTAACAATTATCTTTGACTTGCAAATATTTTTATGTGTAACTTTGGAAAGGCTAAGAATGACCATAGAATGGTCGGTAATAGTAGTTTGTAAGACTGCAACTACCGCGGAGGTTTTAATTTTGTTTATTTTTACAAAGACGTGGTCTAGACAGCTACGTTCTCTCGTAGGTAGGTTATGACCGGGTAATAGGCCATGCACAGATAACATATTTAGATAATTTAACCTATTTTTCTTTTTTTGACTAGTTTCTGTTAGACTTGCTAAGATATTGATGTTTATGTCCCCTACTAATACTCGTATAATATTTTCGTACCTTTTTATGTTTTCTAAGTATGTGTCTAAGGAATTTATAAATAATTTAGCATTATCGTTAGATGGTGATCTGTAAATACATAGAATAATCGTATTATTTATATTAATTTGTAGGCAGGATGCATGATTTAATTTTATTTCTTTTACGATTGTTTTATGTATATTTCTGATATAGGTAGTGACCCCGTCGTTTTTGTTTAAATGAAGTGTAGTGGCAAAAGAGTTATAGTTCGCTAGGTATGGAACAGGTTTGTTCTCTGTTAGACTACACTCTGTTAGCACAATAATATCTACTTCAAATTTTAGTAGAGTCAGATTAGATTGTAGGTCATCTAGGTTTTTGTAAATACTTCTTATATTTTGTGAAATTATAGTTATATCAGTAGGTTTAACACATATCTTTTTTGACAGTTCAGTAGTGTCACATTCAAAGGAATACGCAATTTCAGAATTGTCTAATTCATTTGCTTTGGTTTATCCATCATATAGTTTCGAACAAGGGAATTTCGTTCTTTTCTATTGGGCTTTGCATGTTTAATTTATATGGCATGTTCATGGAAGATGTAAAAATATAAGTAGCCAAATTATTGTGGTACAGTTTTGTGTTTACTAATGGTAGTGTTTCGTATGATTGTGTGTTATGTTTAAGTGTATAGTGTAAGACAAGATTGGTATAAATATACAAAAATATAGCAAAATTAACAAAAGGTTTTCTAAGTAATTTACAGTAATTCAGAAAAGTACACTGTATTAAATGAAATAGTCATGCTGCCTGAAATAGGCTCTGAATCTGATTTTCAGATTTAACTAGTATAATTGGTGTATTTTCCGACAATCTCACATAAACTCGGCCATAGGATGTCCAGCAAAATTTGTACCCCTTTGATTTAGCGAGGTCCCTGGCAAGGAAAAAAAGGCGAGAACCCTTTACCGTCAATTGCTCAGCCACAAAAACAGGTGTCTCCTCGTTCTTCGTAAAGCCAAGGTGCTTGGCGCGGAGTTTACTTTTGTTTTTAATATTGTAAGCTTTGGTCTTTTTCAGAACGTCAGTCTTGACGATTGTGGAGGTGGAGCTATTTCGAATATATATATTTTCCTACATACAATAATAGCTTAAAATCTAAAAGGGTGAACTAAAAGTGTTTTTTTTATATATTATTATTTATTTGTCAATACAAATAATACAATAAGGTTCTCTGCATTGTATCAATATGACATTTCAATATTCATAATAGACTTTGACAGCTGCGGCGTAACCGTCTCAACGACAGTTACGTGCTGAGGCCCGCGCTCGACGCTGTGCACAATCGTGACTCCCAGACGAAGAACTTCAAATAAGTTCAAAACTGGTCGAAGCATATCCGGTAAATATTACGCGAGTCCTAGCCGGTTACTAAATAATAAAATTCACTACCACGCACTGTAAAAAAAATACATTTTATAAATTTTCTAACATCTAGAAACAACACCTATATCAAATAAACTTCTTTTCACTAAACATCCAAAGTCTTATAAACGTCACATAAGCTGAGAAAAGATCGCAACAGCGCCAGACATTTTGCAAGCAACTCTTAAGCTGGGTTTACACTGCCGAACGGTAAGCTCGACTCCTCGACGCTCAACAAAGGCTAACAAGAAGTTCCTAAGCGCTTCCGGACGACATCGTGAATTTCACAACATTTGCAGATTATTAACTAAAAGCAAAACAGTGTTGCGCTGCGGGAGGATGCGTTAAATAAGTGAGAGCTAAGAAATTGGTAGCATCTACGTCACAAGAAAATACTCCACATGCGCAGGGATGTAAAATATAACTAGATTCAATAGCGGTAATGTATTATGGGCATGCTCTGATGTTGAAAATTAAGGTATTATGGGAATGATCGGAAATTTAAAATTTGGCGACAGATTCTCTACTGGAGTTACATTAAAACATTTTCAATAAAAATACACATGAACAGAATTCTAAAATGCTAGCTGCCGTTTTTATACTATCTAAGTGGTAAGTGATGATTTGCTCGCAGATGTTGGCTTACATAAATATTAATTAATTATTATTAATCTCGTTCAACTACAGAGACTATTTATAAGCCCATCAAATTTATATATATAAAAAAAATGTCCCAGTGATCTACCCCAGTACTCCGAGATTCTAAACCGGTGGTTAACGCCACTCAACCAAAGATGTAGCGGACGGTTTGTGACCTACTCATATTTACTGGTACAACCCATACTGACGTTACCTACATGCCCAAAGTACCGTGGCACTCGAAGCGCAATGCTTTTAGCGTTGTGCTGAAGTGGAAGTAATTTTCAAGGCGCCTGAGATCGTTGTCGTGTATGCAGAATTTTAGGCCTGCCTCTTGAACATCGTTGAGATGCAAGGACGTTCGGGTATCTCGGTAAAAGCATTCCTTAGCTATACCGTCAGAATTCCGCTCTTACGTGAAAGCAACGCACTCACACAAAATAGCATTACGTTCTCAATGTCAGTTTCGATACAAATACTGTATCTACAAATTATTGAAGCACAATTATTTTTGTTCCAGACGGAAATCGAACCCGCGTCCTCCGATTTCGTGCCAGATGCCTATTCCTCCCGGCCACGGGAACCTTATTCTTTTGAGCCCAAACTTTGTGCTACAATTGTATTACCTTAAACGTTTAAACGCAATGGTACCCGTCTGGAACAAAAAAAATGTGCTCCAATAATTGTAAATGTGATTTTTGCTCTGCACGCGTTAATGCTTGTTTATATTAAGAAATACTGTATTTTTTTTTTTAAATTTTAGTAAGTTGTACACATATTGTAATGTTTTATTAGCAATGTGCATATTAACGTTTTGCAGAGGCATTTGTAGATAGTTTAGTTGCAATAAGAGGGGACTAAAGGGGTGTAAGGACAAAAATATAGTTTTAGCTTATTTTTTTATTCTTATAGCTAATAAAGTTTGCCTTTGACCACTATCTCACCTAGTATCACACCTACCTAGTATCGATAGTAAGCGATGATGTGGTCGAAAATATTATTCAGGCTAACTTTGAATTTCTTATATTCAAATTAAAAAAAAATCAGGCTCTGAAAGACAGCGGCCGGAACACTGAAACAAACAGCGTTAGGTGCTTGGCGACAGACTTTCAACTTGAGGGTGGTAGCTAACCAGGCGAGCACTCGCAAAAGGCCATAGCACCCTGCAAAAAAAAACATGAAACTGACGTCTTGTCTTCTAACTAAGCTGATTCAATATATTTTTTTGCTTAATATCTAAGCCAGATATTCACACGCCCATATTATTTCGTTTTTTTCAGCTACCAATTATAACTAAAGAATATACCTATGACGAAAAATCTAAAAAATGTCCCTTGTTGCCACCATGTTTAAAGAAACACCAGAATTTGAAATGTTTTTAATATAAAAGAAAATGATAGGAGCCTACATATTCTTTTTCCGACATTTTTTATGCCGAATAATAATTGAATCGGATCTGTTTTGAAGGATAAAACAGGCGAATACGAGACGTCGAATTCATAATTTTCTTCCTATTCCTTGCACGCTTCCATCCCTCTCACGGGTACAGTTCAATTAGGAGCTATTAACGTAAACGTAAAAGTAAATAAAATCTGGATAAAACGAATTACAATCTCAATGCACACTGCATGTGACCTTTTGGCTGTCTAAAAAGCGCGTAAATTAGAGCCAGGTACAAAATTTAAAATTTTTAGATACCCCCGACAGAGATCTTTATAATTTCTTAACTTATTTGGAACCGGCTAGGAGTTAGGACCAGCTTTATATATAGGATAGATTCAGAACTAGTTACGCGCAGAATCCCGTGAATCGATAATGTTAGCTTTCAAACAAAGAAATAAGCAGCATCAATATAAGTCAATTCGTGTAGGAGCTACGACGCCACACACAGACATACAGACACATCAAACTTAGAACAACGCTTTTTGCATAGGGGGGTAAAAATTATACCTATCACATAGACGCAGTTGTATGTATCAAAAATGTTAAGCACGACTTTTTCAAGGACACATTTTGAGTTAGATGTGAAAATTCACTATCGATGAGGACCGCTATCAGGGCAGGTATGAATTTTCACACAACTTTCCTTCACTGCTACGGAGGGAAGGTATGGAATTCCATATATTTTTTCCCGCCGCACATTTATAAGGGAGAAATTACAAACTTTATAACACGTTTTTGAACGATCAATGAGGCACTTGGGCAGAGAGACTGGGAGCGGTATAAAAAAAAAATCTGCCAATTTTATTTTTTATTTATTTTTATGTACGTGGTGTTACTTGCGTTGTCAATACATATCTAACAATATATCTGACATTGAAATTGGTTTGACCGCCTACAACTGGCAAACCAGAAACATAGAAATTGGCCTCAAACACATGCATGCCAAAAGACCAAACCAATTGAAGACTAACATTTCATTTAATTTCATTGAAACTTGTAATTGGCTAAGGTACGCAAAGTAAATCTACAAATAACTGGTTTAAAAATGTATTATTTTCCAGCCTTTATTAGAATGAAGGAAGATGCACCTATTATACACTTACGTTTTATAAGTACTCTAGTTCTGTATTACTTTATGTGTCCTAGTAACACTCACTATAACACTATTAAAATTCCTCACAAAGTTTAATCCCACACCGCTATCGTGGAGCTCGTTGTTTGAAAAGCTTAGCGCTTTCTAGCGAAATAATAGGCTTTTCGACGCAATCTTACCCATATTCACAACACTGTGTTAAAAGCCTTAAAAGCTTGCATATAAGCGGGAAAAGATATTATGGTTATTTTAAGCTCCTAGAGTAGTTTACTCTTAACTTAAAAGGAATGTGCTTTGGGAAAGTGATGTGTGCAGTAGACTTTTAGGTAAAGCCAGGTCAGTATTATATAATAAATAATTTGTATAGAATAATAACAACTATTTAAAGAAAATATTTAGTCAATATATTGGAAAAACACTTTAAAAATATAATGATATATCTAGTGACAGTACCTCCTTATTTTCTTGTTTAGCCAAACCGGAAGAATTTGCGTCGCGTTACGCTTCTACATGAAGCATTAATCTTTATATATTAATCAGGAGGTCTTGCCTGTTCGAGTTAAAATATTTGTTATTACTAAATGTGGATTTCCGCAAAGTAGCGACTGAATCTATTGATTATCTTAGATTGTATACAATCATAAAATTTATATATTAGATATTAGAATGTAAATAAAATTTTGGTGAGGTTTTCGAAGAAAGAAAATATCATGATAACACTTTATTTCTGACTACAAAACAAAAAGATTAGCGCGTTGCTAATATGTTGTTTTACGCACGCACGCACCTAGAATATTTGGGTGAGTTACTGAACTAATCTAAAACAAATATACATTCCGTTTGCAAACGTACGTGTGGTATGTAGATTTGGTAGCAAAAATTGGAAATAAGGCATCTTTGATATTGCGTTATTATTCAAATTGTGTATTTCATTGAGTGGTATGATAAAGATAATCTATTAGATTGGATTATTAAGGCTCGGAAATTACGAAATAGTGCCAACATGATATGGAAAATCTCATAAACCAGGTACCGGATGGTACTGCAATTTAAATACACGATACTCAAGGATATAAGTAATACTTTCATCGATTTCAAAACATGTTTCCTAATAATTGGCTCGATAGAAAAAAATCTCAAAAACACCTCTGAAAATAGAGGATTCCTACTTTTTCCGCCAGATTTTAGTGTATTAAAAATTGGTTTTTTTTTCTAAAATATTGATATTTTAAGTACAATAAATTTCATTGATTATTTTAATCCAAAAAAAGCACAGTTAATGCGTACTGAGCCTGTTTACAAAATGTCACATACGCCCTTTCATTCCGAGAAGCGTTAACATCATGTCGCACTATTTACTCCAGCGATCTACGTATATTGCTATCATCCTCGCTCATATCGCGGTCAGCCGCGTCATGCGTCGGACCTGTGTCACTTTTCTCGGCGATCTCAATTAAAATAAAACATGGGTAAAATTATAAATAAACGCTTTGGGAATGCAAAAAATCGTCAAAAACGCATGATGGACATAATAAGGTAAGCATCTATGGCTTCCTTTCTCCATGTACCTATGTATATATCTCTTATATTAATGAAATTATGATATGATTGTGAACCCTAACGCAATATAAAAAACACTTCAAACATTTTACAAGACATAGGTACAACTTTAGCTACCTAAAATAATTATTATAAGCAATATTCAGAATTTTTCGTAATGAATGTGTTGTAATTATTTTAGATGGATCATGATTAATTTATACAGTTTCTGACAATAAGGCACACAGGTTATGTACATAATTTTCGACAAATCAATCGTCGTTCAAATAGCGCATAGTAAGTGACATCGCTTCGCAATTGAGAGGCACGTGGATCGAATCCAGCGTAAAGAGATTCTTTTTGGTCTAATTTTAATTTTACGACATAATTCTTAATAATACAATAATAATTTTACGTATGTACGTGGACCAATATAATGTGTCTGACAGTAAGGCATAAACGATATGTGTGTAATTTTCGACACCTTGGTCAATGATTGTATAGTGTGTAACTACTGAAGTCGAATCAGAAGATCGAGTACCGTGGATCGAATCTCACATACCTAGATTCTTTTTGGTGACTTTTTTATTTGTATTACTTTTTATTTGATACGTATTATATTTACGTATAATTAAGTTTTCTGACGCGTATTCAATTTACGATTACAATGCTTGCAAATTTATTAGGTATCTCGAGTTTCCATGTTTTCATATAATTAGAGAGTTTAGTATATCTAATGAACGTGAACATTAAATAGGTACTACCTAATCTAGCTACCTGAACACGTTTTTTCATAGATCTCGAAAAAGTATGTCTTGGATGGACACGAGTTGCCACAGCGTAATAGTTACAGTAGAACAACATTTTCAATTTACTACAAAGCTATGTTGAGTAAACACCGTCCTTCTGTCCACAACTATAGAAAACACAAACTTTCATACATGGAAAGTTATTGAAATATTCATGGTATTATCGAGTACGTAATATATTAGTACATATAAATTAGTAGTAAAAAGATGGCCGTAAACGTTTGATGCGATAGAGATAATGAAATTCTGAAATGAAAACTTAATACAAAAAGATGAAGCCTAAGCTTCTGCTTTAGAATGAGACTTTCCATGGTTTTCTTGAATAGCATAAGAATTAAGAACTGACTAAAAGAAAATGAAATAATTAGCACCATACCAATACTTACGTAAGAACATCGAGTAAGGTGCATTATAGAGGACTTAACTATAACGCCCTTAATAACCAAAGTGTAGCGGATATACTACCAAAGAGAGTATTCCCCAGGACGTTTTGGTGTTAAGGGGCGGCCGGTAATTCAACAAAAGTTAAAATTATACACATTATAGCCATTATGTTTTTAAATGTTACATCTTCTGTGTTGTATAAACAACATATGGTAGCCATATAAACAACCCCATATATTGGATAGGAGGATGCTTCTTGGTTATTGATACTATCCCATAACTTACTTACCAATAAAATTCTTACCCCCGGTTTCTGAAACGCAAATCAGCGACAAATTATTTTAAATACTTGTTAATCCATTGTCATACGCAGATTGGGTTTCTAAAAACTTCATGTGACTGTTTGTCAACACTAATGTCAAATCTCCAATTAATCGACAATAATTTCAATTTTGGGTTTCTGAAAAGCTTTTCGGTACGTTAACGGTTTGTTAAACTGACTAATTCTAATTGCCCAAAATCGACCAATTATTCTAAGATTAACGTGTTGATATCGTAAAAATGTATAAAAATAGTTTTAAGCATTCCTACCTACAACGTTTACTCTAATAACTGATAAGATAGAACAAGAACAGAATTATATCAAGTATGATTACTCTAAAAACACATATTGCTATTTTTCATACCGAAGGTACTGGGTAGCACTTCACCACTATCTCGCCTGATGTTAAGTGACGATGCCATCGATGATGCAGCTCGCTTACCCTGAAGATACCTATTCACTCCGGTTTAGAAAACCCCCCCGTAATTAACCAGAAAGACAGACTCAGGCAGAGTGTTCCATTCCCTAGCGGTGTGTATGATGAGCGAGTATAGAACAAGAGTCCGATTATAGAACTACGTAAATATATTACTAAAGACTACGTGATTATAGTGTTGCTGCTCATTTGTTACTCAATAGGGTGCTATAACATAACCATAGCAGCCATTAAACAAACCGCAGCTGGGTAGATTGTAATACCAACAAAAGCATTTCCAAGATAAGTAGGTTATGGACCTTCCAAACCCCAACCCTCTTTGAGAAAACACCTTTCGGCTGAGGGCGTTAAGATATGGTTTAAAGCTCTGTTTAGCGCCTGATGTGCGGCTACAACATATTCACGTTGATGTTAGAAGTGGTATTATTTTGTATTGATGCGCAGGAGGTCCATAGTTAGAATCTCGCCGCGGTCTTCCACTTCACCGCATGATGCGAGGGCGGGAGTTTTTAGAATCATTGATAGGCTTGATAGTTGTTGGCCTTCAAGTAGAAAATATATTACCAAGGATCTAATGGTATGTTACGACGGCTGTTCTTGCCTATTCTTCTCTACTGACTTCATCATCATCAGACGTCAATCACTTACCATCAGGTGAGATTATAGTCAAAGCGTAGCCTAGCAGCAATAAAAAATGCCACTCATGATTTTTTTATTTTAATCGATTTTTACGATATAAAGCAACAAGTAAGGGAAGACAAACACGCACATTTTCACGTACGCTAGTGACTTTCACTATCAATAAACTATTACTGACATAATAACTATAAAATTAAAGAGTATTTATAATCATCATGATGGTATTGAGGATAAAGGGATTTTTTTTAATTTAATTTTTTATAGCTGATAGGTAAGCCTTTGACCACAATCTCACGTGATGGTAAGTGATGATGTGGTCGAAGGTGTTAACAGGCTTAACCTGGAATTACTCTGGCTATCAAGGACAGCTGCCGGAACACACCGTTAGGTGCTTGGCGACAGATTTTCTACTTGAGGGTGGTCGCTAGCCAGGCGGGCATTCACAAAATGCCCTTCCACCATGCGGTGAAGCTCAAGCCCGCGGCGGGATTCGAACCATGGACCTGCTGCGCGGCAGTCCATAGCCAAAGCCACTGAGCTATCACTGCTGGATTCATAAAAATTAATGAAATTTGATAATTCCACTAGCGATAACCCATCAATGTTGACATTTTAGGTATTAGAGCGTACACTCGCACGACTGGACTCTGTCAGTTAGAAATCCGAGCGCAAATAGTATTGTTGGATGTGAATGCCCAAATCTGCTTGTATTTTGACAAATAGGAACGCTTCGAACTCCTCTCTCTTGTTGTTTTACGTTTACGATCATCCGTCATATTTAATTGGTAACCATAGTAACGGTGGTGATGCCAAAAATGATTTGGGATTAATTTCATGTCAAAACAGAAGAGACAACGCTATGTGTTAAAAAAAGACAGAACACTAGAGAATGAATGAATTTGAACGACATTTTCAAATTTCATGTTATCATAGATAAACAAGCATTTTAATCAGGTGTTCTGTAATTTTTCATTAATATGCGTTCCAGAAACCCGTTGAAAGTTAGCGGATTGTTAATTGTGATGGCTTGTTAGATGAATTGAATTTTGACACGCGTACCGAAAACCGGCGATTAATATCGGACACCAAAAATATTATTTGAAAATCAATAAAAGTTTGTTATTTTTCTAGTATAGAAAATGGAGGAGAAGAACGACGCATTGTTGATATACACTATTACACAAAGAGTATATTAAGACAAATCTCGAAACATTCACCTTTCGATTATTTTTTTATTAATATGCAGGGTTATTGGTAAAATGCTAAATCCAGGGAAACCCGGACGGATGGCAGCCCTACTCTCATAGAATGTCCGATTTTATGTCGCACTCCGGTGCATCTTCGCAACATAATCTACCTATACAAGTACATACATCAAGTGACGGCACGGGTGTCGTTTACAAACATAAACGTATCTTTCGTAATCTTTGACAAATACAGTTAATAACAGTAATACCACGGTTTTATAATCGATATGTAATATTGTGGTATTACGTATGAATAGTAATACAAAGTAATACATTTTCAAACAAAATACTTATCTTTCTCCTTGGGTGATTTCAATAATGGTATTATTTTGTTAGAAGTTTTGTTGTTCCACTCATCTACACAATAGCATCCACGAGATGTATTTATTATTATTAACAAATTGAAACAATAACTGTACCTACCTACTACATTCTCCATGTGATTTTTTGTTAGTGAAATCTTAATATGACTTGTAGTAATGACACGAGCAGGTACCCTTGATTGTTAGCGGAAACAAAGCCAGGATCTGAATGAACTACGCTACTTGATAAAAAAAAAACAAAAATTGGAACCGACTCCAACACCCAAAAGTGTGAAATAACTTGTTCAAGTCGGTACCAGTATAGTTCAAAAGTACCTATTATCACAATATTGTGCACGTGGTACTAGTGTTGGACTTCGACAAGTTAATTCACACTTTTTGGTGATGAAGTCATTTCCATTTTTATTTAAAAAAAAAACACTTCTTTTTATGACCCTTGCTACTTACGGGATCGATCTTCATTCATTGTCAACGACTATATCATCAAGATAAGTAAATATTTTTCAGTTATTGGAGTGTATGTCAAAAACGGCTTGACCGATTTTGATGAAATTTAACTGGAACCAAACAACAAGTATCAGCTTTCAAACAATAAAAGATTTTTTTAAATCGATTCACCCAGTCAAATGTTCTGAGGTAACAAACATATAAGAAAAAACAGACGAATTAAGAACCTCCTCCTTTTTTTGAAGTCAGTTAAAAATACCCAATAGTATAACCCGCTATTTGTATTTTGATCAGGGGTAAAAAAGTTTTTTTATGATTTTCTGTGTAAATTTTACACAATATACTTGTTTTTGTAATAAATAAACCATCTATTGTGTAACAGCTTACGCCTTGCATCAAAGTAGATACATAGTTCATGTTCATCAAAACCATAGTTCATGTTCATTAAAAATGAACATACACAAAAACTGCAAAATCAAACAAGTTGGTAATAATCAAGACTAAACTTGTTCTACTGTAGGTATGGTACATTTAGGCTCGCGGGAACTATGATCGCAAAGGGTTAACTGTGTCACACTATGATATTTACAGCATACAATCAACTAATGGTTGGTATCATGTATGCATACTAGATGGCGCTTCAGCACACATCACATTCGTGTGTGACAAGATAGTTTCTACTAGTTCTACTAGAGAGCGCTCTAAATTTTTAACCAAATAAAATATTACCGTTGACTTGCGGACGTGGCGCCATGTACACCGCGAAGTAAACACGCGAGGAGAAGTGGGGACAAAATCTAACATCTGGTTTTAGAATTCTGTCCCTTAATCATCTAAAACTTACAGCCCAAATAGGTTTCGAACTCCTTGCCGCCAGGCGTGGCTCACTCAGCCCTTTAGGTAAATCGGTGTATCCGTCCAGACGATATTAATCTTTGGTGCGCGCCGCCAAGAAGACATCAGAGCTATGCGATAGAAAGAGAGACGAATTTATATTAGATAAATATTAGTAACTCCGGGCTTTGCGAGCTGAAGTGCAAAGCCCGGATATTGCTTCGTAGCTAGAGTCGCTTATTTATTGGCTTACTTACATTTGCGGAGTGATCCTGGTCCTTTTCATTATGTGCTGCTGCCCTCTCTTTTTCCCGAGAACTACAATCTAGGCATCGTCAAGGCTAGAGTGAATGAATACGGCCACACTTTCACTTATCAACAGTCAAGTTGGTTGCCATACAAAAATCTATAGAGGAAAAATAAAAATACAGACCTATATAGACAGTACTAAATCATAATTCGTACCGGTATAAATTAAGCATAATAGTTTAATTTTGTTGCAGTTTATCGTGGCTAAGTGGAAACATAAGTAATTCAAGGTATCAAGATGTCATGAAACAAGCCCTTTCTTGATACATAAATGGAAATTTGGTAAAAAACTACAAATAAAAAACTGATTTTTCAATATAATGTAAGTACAGAGAATAGAAAAGAAGACATGATTCGGTGTGCCCAATGTGAGGCTTTGGTTCACGAGCTTTCCGCTGGTGTTGATAAAAATAATCTGAATTATTTTAGTGATGATTGTAAAGACGTAGAGAATACAATTAGACTGAACTGCCAAATTTTTACATAACTATAGTTCCTAATTAATGTGATGACATTTTGAGAATAAAGTTGATTTAGATAATTTTAAGAATGATTGTGATACCTACAATTAGTTAAGCTTACCAGTAATTTAGCATAAACATTGTTGCTGAACGTTTTCTGTAATTTTGAGACTGAAATTATGATGCTCTAAGTACGATTTACGATAATTGAAGTACAAATGGCCTTAAATCGTACATTTTTAACTTAAAAAAAACTTTATTTTGAAAAAGCTTAAAAAGTTTAAGATTAAATGAGTGCTGATGTTAATTGAAAAAACATTAAAAATTTAATGACACGAAATTAACCATGTCTACCTTTTATACATTTGAAAATACAAGCCTTTTTTCTGAAGGGGTACAAATAAGTCAAGTTTCTCCTATTTCTTGTAACAATTTTTGAAGTCAACGTATAGGTACTATCTCACGAAATTGAAGAATGTAAGAATTATATATCAACCTTGTACAGTGTATCAATTTATTATCAAAACTACAAAATCTACGAATACAAATTCATGAAAACAGTTATAACTATTGCGTGTATTTCATTTTCACTGCAATGTACACTCGAGGACAACAAACCAACAGGCTATATAATAGCACCACTATCCATGCTACTGCACCCTAGTGTAATAGGCTAAGAGACGTATTACGTACAGCACAATGTAATTTTCTAAATACTTACTGTTCACACGTCGAAGTTTGTTTCCGTCTTAGAGGCAATTTTGTTTATATCGTATAAAAAGTGTGTTGCCACTTATTATACGATATAAAAAAAAATTTTTTTTTAACATTATTGCTTACGACTAATCAAGCATTGCTATAGCAACGCTTGATTACTTACTTACTTACTTACTACGATGACGCATCGACCCAAGCTGGATCCTGGCCTCCGATAACAAGAGACGCCATTCCTTGCGGTCTTGTGCTCTTTCTTGCCACTGTATTGCATTCAGTTTTCGCAGGTCATCCTCAACCTGGTCCTTCCAGCGGTACTTGGGGCGCCCGACCGGCCGTCGGCCTTTTAGTTGTCCCAGGTATACCCGTTTTATGGCGCGATCCTCTCCCATTCTTTCCACGTGGCCGAGCCAGCGAAGTCGGTGTGCTTTCAATTCGCCTATAATGTTGGGCTCGGCCACTAGAACTTCAATCTCGGCGTTCTTCCTGACTCTCCTACTTCCGTCCTCTCTTCGGGCCGGCCCAAGGATTTTACGGAGTACCTTGCGCTCTGTTACAAGCAGCTTGTTCTCTTCCTTTTGAGTGAGTGTCCAAGCTTCGCACCCGTACATGAGGATTGGTCTAATGACTGTTTTATATATCCGTATTTTTGTACGTTTGCTGAGGAGCTTGGACACTAAGATCTTGTGTAGGGCTGCAATGCTTGATTAGTCGTAAGCAATCTGCCAACATACTATACATAATACAAGCGGCTTCGCATGGGTATTTTACAAAATTTATGAAATGAAACACATAAGAAGTAGTTATTGAGACAAAACTGTAATATTTTTATGGGCTTATAGACTTTTTTGTAGATATTGATGTCCTCTACAAAATTGTACTACTTCACTTTGCTCTTTTGTCAAAAATTTCCGCAGCGTACGCGATATAACGATTTTTTTGTAAAATTTTTTCACACGTTGCGTTACATTATCGAAATTATCATAATGGATCCCTAATTTTTTTTAAAACATTCTATAGCCAATGTCCATTAAAGATAGTGTAAGATTCTAATGTTGAAAAAATGTTTCAAATTGGTCCAGTAGCTTTTAAGTTTATTCGTACATAAAAAATACAAATGTTTCCTCTACATAATATTAGTTTAGATAATGTTATCTGCGTCTTTTTTTATCAATAAACATCTTTTTATTATTTTCTGCGTATAACATTACATACGTGTAGTGTTGGGCTAGATTTTTTCCCGCCATATCTAACTATGAGAATCGTAAGCTGCGATAATGGGAAAAATAGCAGAATGTAAGCAGCAGCAACTTCTGAAAAACTGCCATCTTATATAACCATCCCCAAGACGCCCGCCAAGCGTGGGGCTTATAACAACCCAACCATCCTCTAATAAGGGAGGCAAATGTTGACGATAGATACTTTATGGTTGTTAATGTGATATGTGATGTGCACCAGATCAAACTTGGTCCTGAAAAATAAGGCTACGTGTGCTACACTAAAGAAGCCGTGACTTCTGTTTCTTCGTGAACATACTTCTTATAAGTATACTATATTCGCTAGTGAATTGATAAACACATAATTGACCTCACATAATTGACTCAAAACTCTTACACTATGCGTTCTATGAAGTCACACATAGATTTCGTGCGGACAATTTTTGTGGTCGTTGCGGAAGACAATAGGATTGCATTTTTTACATTTTACTACTTTTGTACTGTAGCAATTTTGGTTCCGTATAAGCGGAACAAAGCATAATAAGAATTAATGATTATTTTTGTTCCCGTACGTTTTATTTTGTTCATGAAAAACAAGACGCCCAAAAACTTAAGCCCACGTAAAAGGAACTCAAAAGTCAAAGAGTGAATCAATAGACATGAAATGAAACTAGAATAAACATAAAATATATCATCACAATTATATTTCGTCGAAAGGGTAGGCGGATGATCAATTTTTCGCCAAACATATTTGTTTTAGGGGAGTATTGTCGTCTATACAGGTACTAGACTCTTACCAGGCCGTGACCTGCCACCTTACCTTTGTCCGTCTAGGTACCACAGTATCAGATATTCTGCGTCGAAGTAGTGTCAAAACACTACAGTGTTTAGGTGTGAAGGGCACTATAGCAAGTGAAATTACTAGGCGAACGAGACATATAAACTAAGTCTCAGAGTGACGAGCGCAGTGCTGTGCTATGCAAAATAAAGACGGTGATACTCAACTGTAATGGGCATGTGTCATGCTAACCATCAGGCGCTCGAATTGTCAGTCTCATTACTTCATCGCTAAACAAGTATAAATTAATTAAAAAAGTAAAAAACCCGACTGCAAAGTATTTTATTTTCGTTAAGCGATTTATCGTTTCATTGAAATTAAAACTGCAAGATATATATATTTATGGAATCGTTTTTAAAGCTCTTCATTTCGATATCCCACTCGAAAGGTTTTGAAAAAAAAAAAAATTTTTTTACCTTACAATATGGGGTCTAAACTCCATCAGTTTGTTTTACTATTTATTTTATGTACCTAGTGTCACTCGGGTTATCAATACGAATCTAACGATATCTCTTACATCAAAATCGGTTAAGCCGTTTAGAAGTTATGCTGGAATAAAGAAATTCACAAACATACATACATGAACCCTGAAAACATAACTCTCCCTTTTTTGGGCAGTCGTGTAAAAAGGACAGCTGTGAAAATTATGTACACCAATAACTGTCCGTTCCGAATGTCCAATTCCAAAACAACTACACTCGAGAGCAATGAATCCGGGTCACTTAAAGAATCCTAAAAATCTCGGAAACTAAAAATGCTAGATTAATGCAATAAATTGTATTTAATAGACAATGTAATACTCCTTAAATGAAGGTATTAAAACTTCTTAGTTATTGTAAAGTTATATCATAAAAAAATCAAATTTGAAAAAGGGCCACTTTCGAAGATGGAACTACGAAATTACAGCATTTGGTTTTGCTTTTGTTTGTAATCTGTCATTTATGTGGGTACATAAACCATGTTGATAGTGCTCTATATTCATTATTCAAGCTGAAATTATGTCGCTTACGCCTGAAGAATGCACCAGAATACTTACAATGCTGGAAACCGGCCGGAGTCAGCGCGATACAGCCAGGACTGTCGGTGTGTCGCTGTCAACAGTACAAAGAGTTCTCCGACGTTACGAAGAAACTGGTTCTAACCTACGCAGACCAGGAACGGGCAGAACCAGGTGTACCACAGCACGAGAAGACCGATACTTGGTGAACACCACGCTTCGAAATCGCTTTCTCACAGGAACTGAACTCACCAATCAGTTTCGACGCCTCGGAGGAAGTAACCCAAGTGCATGGACAGTAAGACGTCGGCTTGCTGAATCTAACTTAAAACCCCTTAGACCTGCAAACGGCCCTAAACTGGAGCGTGGGCATCGTATTTCGAGACTAAGATATGCCCAGAGCCACGTAAATTGGAGTATTGAAGATTGTTCAAAAGTTATGTTCTCCGACGAATCAAAATGTATGCTCTACAAGCACGATGGAAGACACAGAGTGTATCGAAGACCAGGGGAAAGATTCAAGCAAGCATGCATCGAAGAAAAAGTAGCCTACGGTGGTGGGTCTGTACTTGTGTGGGCCGGAATTTCTTCTGAAAGTCGCACAGAGCTGGTGATCATAGAAAACGGCTCTTTAACTAGCGTAAGATATGTGGAAGAAATCCTCAATGATCACGTTGGTCCATTTATGGTCAATTTAGGTGAGGATGCTATATTTATGCATGACAATGCCCGACCTCATACAGGTAGGATTGTGAATGACTACCTTCAAGAGATGAACATTACTCGTATGGAGTGGCCAGCGCGCAGCCCGGATATCAACCCGATCGAGCATGCTTGGGACGAGCTAGGCAGATGCGTAAAACAACGAAACCCTCCCCCAATCACGCTTCGTGAGCTCAAAATTGCTCTCACAGAGGAATGGGAGAATATTCCCCAAAATCGTATAAGGAACTTGGTGTACAGCATGCCAAACCGCGTAAACGCAGTAATGGAAGCACGAGGAGGCAATACGAAGTATTAAAATTCAAGAAAATCGTAATAAAGTTCAAAAATTTCATGTTTCCTATTTTTGTTTTAAGGAGAGATCAGCAGTTTTTTTCTTTATGTAATTTTGTGTTAATAAAATGTATGGTGACTCATATTTTTTTTACTTTCATTTAAGGAGTATTACATTGTCTATTAAATTCAATTTATTGCATTAACCTATCATTTTTAGTTTCCGAGATTTTTAACATTCTTTAAGTGACCCGGATTCATTGCTCTCGAGTGTATTTACACCACTTGACCAAGAATGCAAGGAGTTTCAAGAAAGAACAAATACTCGTAAAAAATATATTATGCTGTACTCTTAGTTTTTTATAGCAATCATCGGAACTGTGGAATTTGTTCCCACACATGCAGCAATGCTGGCCGAGCTGCAATAACTGTGGACTGCTGTGCCGTAAGTCAATGGTTTTATTTCCTCCGCCGCCGGCTTGAACCTCGCAGCAGGGTGGAAGGGCATTTTGCAAACGCAACCCTGGCTAGCTACCACTTTAAGTAAAAAATTTGTCGCCAAGCACCTAACAGTGTGTTCTTGTAGCAATCTTTGATATTCTTTGAGGAAGATTGCTACAAAGCTATCTTTGAGAGCAAGTAAATAATTATGAAATAATAGGCACATGGGACTTTTGTTAAATATTTCCAAAATCTGTTTAGTTTAGATGAAAAACAAAAGGAAGCTTTTTTATTCTTACAAAAATAGTGAATAAAACTGAATTTATTTGCTGGTATCTCCTGATAAGGTTATTCTTTTTAAAATCTATTTAGGTTGGGTTGTATAGCACTTGTACTTCACAAGAAAAATTATAGTCATGTGCGGGATTCGAACCCGCGCCATCCACACCTATAGCCGGGGTATACTGTAACCTCTATTAATCAATCATGACACAGACTCATCATTCTAATTTTTGGTTTCAACTAACGTTGAACTACTCGTATAAACAAGACTAATGTATAGCACTTTAAAATCAGCACCTTAAAATCTTTGGGCATAATTATAATCACTTTACCGACCTGTCGTTAAATGTTACCCCATTAAAAATAACAATAATATAATGCCTACATATCAGGAAGCTAAATATATCTGGTTCAAAAAATCTTATTCAAAAGTAACTTCAGTAACAAATAGGTCGCAGGCGTTTTACTCGTTATATAAGCTTTTAATGGAAAATAAAACTGATGAAATAAATTTCGTTGCTGAAAAGGTTTTAAGCGTTTTCGCTTATAGGCCTGTATCCAATTTGGGTCTATTGTTCGTGTTTACTCGCAATTTTGTTCGTGTATTTCCGAATTAAAGCTAAATAGTTACATACCTAAGCCATTTTTTAATATTGTATCAAAAGAGTAAGTAATTGTTTGTTCCAATGTTAGCGTAGGTAATTAATACATTTATTCTTACACTTTATGTTTGTGACATTATTTAATATTTTTGTTTAATTGTTAAAATAATAACAGAATTATTGTTATATTTTACAAATTTTTGGAGTACAAAATTGTATGTCCAAGGCGGGAATCGAACCCGCGTCCACCGATATCGCGTGCCTAAACCAACTCGGCCACTTGGGACTTGGCATTTCTGCCGAAATTTTGTACTCCAATAATTTGCAAAATATGATTTTCGCTAGCACGCGATAGTGCTTGTTTTATAAAGTATGATATTTAGAAAGAATTATTGTTATTTTTGCAGAAGATTTCCTAAAGCTGGCTCAGAACCCAGCAAACGTAATATTGTATATCCACTGGGTATATGGCAGATAAAAAAAATATTAGTTTTGCAAAAAGATCGACCACAGCGCCTGTAACAGAGCAATTAACGTAATTTTTATCTATATCCATACTAATATTATAAACAGGAAAGATATTTATTTTTGTATGCAACTAATAAACTTAGAAGTACTGTACCGATTTGGATGAAATTCGGCATGGAAATAGTTTGAGACCCGGGAAAGGATACAGCATTGTTTTTATCAAACTGCGAAAAAATTGTGCGATAACCGAAATACGCGCGGGAGGAGCTCCGGTTGGAAAGGTATAATGTAAAATAGAAAAAAATAAAAACAAAAAGGTAATACACTTATCGTGTTCTTTTATTTTTTTCCCTTTAAGAAAAATGGTTATATAAAAATGGTAAATTTTAAACTTAATATAGTTATGGTTTAAACATCAAAATGTGATAACAAACGATAAACTCTGGCTTTCCCCTCAAAATATGCGTATTCTCGAGAGGGAAGAACCGTAGCAACTCGGGCATTCACCTTCATGTAATGTCCTGGGGTTGGACGCCCGGAGAGGGATTCTCCAGCGCTTAAGCAGCGTGGTATTCTCCTGGAATAATTTCTCTTGAAACTGTGCTGTGGTGGCATCTGCACCGTTTCGGGAAACAGAAGCAAATTTATGTGGTCATCACGTATGTCATCGTCTATTACCCACGCAAGCGAAGCTGCGGGCACTTCTACCTGATGACCTACCACACTGATTACCTATTAATGCGGATAATATCTTATGCATTAAAATGTGGACACTGTAAATTTTTTATTAGGTACTTATCTTTTTCTTCCAAAGTTTACCCTAACCGTTTTTATAGGCACTAATATTCAGATGCCGGGAATTCGAAGAGGTCCAGCGCAACCAAACTAGGGCACTGACAAGGGCATTTTAATTGCTTCAGAAACTTACCGTCGAAGCGTAATGCAAAGAGCTATGTCGGTTAACGATAATAAACGATGCAACACCGATTTTGTAAACAATGTGGAACGTGGCGAAAAGTTATAACATTACGACCTTTGTGACATACAAGCACGGGCCCAATACTCATTTAATTATCAAAGTGTGTGATTACAAAAAGAATTTCGAAATGAGCACTTTTGCTGTAGCTAATCACAACAAGTTATTATACAGCCTTAATAAGTTTATAAAATTATAAAATTCATCACAAAATCAATAAATGCAATTAAATTGCTAAATCGCATTTATATAACAAAAATAATAGAAAATAGTAATACTATATATCTCGCTTAAATATAAAATAAAACAATTACTCAATATTTGAAAAATAATGCAAAACATGTTTATTTAAACAAACAAACAGCATAAATTTACTACCTTCAACATCTTTTCCTGGATAAACCAGCGGATAACCTGGATAATCTTTAACAACTTACGATACCGGCTGTAGTGATATCATTATTATTTTTATTTAGAATGGAACTATATGATATGTGTCATATGCCAGATGCAACTTCACAGGAATTTGGGTGCGAGCCTACCCTCGATAGCCCTGAATAGTGATGTCAGAGAATGGGGTACTGATTCAAGATTATGTAAATTGCGCGGTTGTTGAAGTAGTGAATGTCACTATAGATAGATAGATAGATAGATAGATAGAAAACTCTTTATTGTTACACCACATATAAAATATTAAAGTTTACATCATAACATTTAATTAAATAATAATAACATAGTGTTACAATGGGCAGCCTTATCACTAAAAGTGATCTCTACCAGGCAACCTTAGGATGGAGTTGAATAAACTAAACAGTTGGGGCGGGTGTAGTCTAACAATTAATAATGAAAAAAGTACAAATTCATAAAAATATTTTTAAAATAAAACGAATTTTACTATAGTTTCTAAACAAATGTATAAAAATAGGATGTAAGTTTTTAAAATAAATGAATACATAATATATATACGCATAAATAAATATATACACATATCAACATACATAAATAGATAATGATATATATATACGTATATATATATAAATAAATTATATAAAGATACACATACATATCATAATATTATCCAATACAAAGCCTAGACATTGACAAAAATGTAGTGCAAAATTAATTGGACAAATAAAACTTTTTAACTTGATCCTTGAACATTCTGAGAGTCGGTGCTTGTCTGATAGATACAGGAAGAGAATTCCACAAGCGAGCAGCCTGAATGGTGAAAGATTTGCTATAGAACGAACTAGTATGAGGATGGATTTCAAGTGTAAGATTTTCTGATGACCTTAAAGTGTATGTAGAACAGTGAAGGAAATCAAAACGTTCCTTGAGATAGCGCGGGGATGTAGGATTAAACAATATATTGTAAAGGAGACTAAGAATATGAGCATTCCGGCGAAAACGTATTGTCAGCCAATTGAGCTTAGAACGAAACTGAGAGACGTGATCATATTTGCGTAAACCAAATATGAATCTAATACAAAAATTTTGAAGACGCTCAAGTTTATCTAGCTGTTCCTCCGTGAGATCGAGATAGCAGGCATCAGCGTAGTCAAGAATTGGAAGTAATAGAGATTGAGCTAATGCAATTTTAGTGGCTGTTGGAAGAAAGTTGCGCAAACTTTTTAAGGATCCCGCTGCGGCAAATAGCTTGCGACTGGTAATTTGTAACTGTTGATCCCACCTCATATAGCGATCCATTGTTATTCCAAGATTCTTTACAGAGCTACTAAAGGGAATAGCAATACCACCAAAGAAAACTTGAGGAAGTAATACCCAATCTATTGTTGAAATTAATCTTGAGCTACCAATAACTATTGTTTGTGTCTTAATGGGATTTACTTGTAACCCAAAAGAATTGGTCCATTTAGCTATGCGATCAAGATCAGCATTAACAATCTGAATGGCTTCAGGTAGTTTATTCACTGGAGCCTTAGAATAAATCTGTAGATCGTCTGCATATAGGTGGTAGGAAGAAGTGAGGTTGTTAGAAATCAAATTAATAAATAAAGCAAACAATAAAGGAGATAAGACGCCACCTTGCGGGACGCCTGCGGTCGTGCTACACCAGGAAGAGTATTCATCTTCAAGGCGAACACGCTGCCTGCGCCCGTACAGGTAACTGCGAAACCAATGAATTGCCGTTGGAGAAATGTTAATTGAGCTAAGGAGAGCAAGAAGAATGTCAAAATTCACAGTGTTGAATGCGTTGCTAAAATCTAAAAGAGTTAATACAGTAACTTCGCCATTGTCCATTCCAAGACGGATATCATCAGTAATTTTTATGAGAGTAGTTACTGTGCTATGCCCAGGTCGAAAGCCAGATTGAAAAGGGTTTAAAAGTCTGTTACTAGTTAAGAATTTGCTAATTTGGTTGTAGATAAGACGCTCGAGCACTTTTGACAGGAATGGAAGGATTGAAATGGGTCGATAATCGGAATAAGATTTAGGGTTTGATTTTTTAGCCAATGGAATAATTTGAGCGTCTTTCCAAATTGAGGTAAATACTCCATCAGAGACAGAGTTATTAAAAATGTGACAGAGAACAGGAAGCTACAAGGACATCTAGTATGGGCATAACCATGTTACGACTTATGCCGTCAACACCAACAGCATTAGAAGTGATTGAAATTACGCTCTTCTTAACATCGCAAGCGGACAGTTGATCAAAAATAAATGGCGAATGGTCGGGAGTCGGCAAAGTTGAAAGGTAACGTAAGGTATTGTTTTTGTCTGAGATGTTAATATCATACAACGAAGAGAAATGTTGGTTTAGAGAATTGATATTTACATCATTTGGAATAAATTCTTGTCGTGATTTACCTATTCCCAATGACCTGAGAAATTTCCATACTTTGGCAGGGTCCTCATTAGCGACAGATTTGTGAACATGGTGGCGTAAAGCATCCCTACACACCATATTGCAGCGATTGCTAGATTTAACATACACAGCTTTATTTTCATCACATGGTCTACGCTTGTATTTACTTTTAGTGACATCTTTTTATGCATTAACACTTTTATATCATTGGTTAGCCAAGGAGCTGGAAGGTGCTTTAATTTTATAGCTCGAAGAGGGGCATGCTTATCATACAACTGTGTTAATAAGGAGTTGAATATAGCAACTTGGTCATTCACAGTCACCGCATCATATACCGGAGACCAGTCGACTACATGGGCTTCATTAAGAAATGCTACCTGGTCCATGCCACTAAAATTGCGCTGAAGTATGAATTTAGGTTTTGCTTTAGGGGGACGAATTTTGTAAGATAGGAATATCAGATCATGATACGAGAAGGCATCGGCGGAACATTGACCGTGCTTAGCAACATGCTGGGTGGATCATACTATAATCAAGTCGAGAAGTGAAGGAGAGTAGTTAGGGGAGTGAGAGTAGCATTTAGAGGTAGAATATGCATGTTGCAGGAATTAATGCCAGCTTCTAGTGAAGAAGTACGACAATCACGTTTGAGAAGACAGGTGTTGAAATCACCCATGATAATGGTATGGATATATGAAGGGGTAAGATCTTCAAGGATCTGTTCAAATGATGAGAAGTAATTATTACAAGAAGAGTTGCTATAATAGGCTCCGAGTAAGATTTTATTATGTGAAAGAAGAACCTCCACAAAAAGATGCTCACCAGCATTTGATATAGGCGGTTGGGATGAGGTACTGACTACTGAGAAAGGAATATGTGATCTAAGATAAATAGCTACCCCACCCCCACGGTGGTCACTACGATCATTTCGGATTAGGTTAAAGCCGGGCAAGGAATATGATAAAGAGGGTAAGCACGGCTTGAACCATGTCTCAGAGACTATTATGGCGTGAATATTTTTGTGAACTAGAGATGCCTGTGTTAGTTAGAATAATGAAAGTCAAAGTCAAAGTCAAAACCATTTATTCAATTTAGGCGTCTACGACGCTCTAA
Organism: Plagodis dolabraria; assembly: GCA_963854805.1. NCBI lineage: Eukaryota > Metazoa > Arthropoda > Insecta > Lepidoptera > Geometridae > Plagodis > Plagodis dolabraria. The sequence continues at coordinate 5,353,822 of OY978443.1, read as the reverse complement.
TGAAATTTTAACATTGAAATATTCTATCATTACTGCCTTGTTCAGTGAACAAAGTTGTATAAAGCCACTTCGAGAAGAAAGGGCAAGAAACTCGACGCCATTCTTTTAAATGTCTTTTAACAATGTGATACTTACTTACTATATACACTTCATTTACACTTATCAACTATTGATTGACATATTCGTCGTTATATAATACCAAAAAAAGAGTATAATAAATTACTTAACTTCACAACATCTTGATTCGGCAGCACTTCGTCGTTAAGGACTATTTCTACACCACTGGAGGTCTGCTTGGCACGGCGGTCCGACAGACACTGAATCGGGCAGCACTTTGTCATTAAAGACTATTTCGATACCACGGCGGTCCGACAGACACTGAAGCTACTCGCAGTGAGTGAACAAACAAGGTGACAAAGCGACTACCGTCACAAACACATTACTCTTTATAATTGACAATTGTGTGATCTCAAGCTCACGTTTGGCAATAAGTATAATAAAATCTTCAATGTTTTTACACATAAATAAAGCACATAATATAAACTATTTTATATAAGTATCTCAACAAATGTCACATGACCAGTTAAACTACTTATAAATATACTTACAGTATTAATAACATCAAATAATGATTCAAGTGATCTATACATATGGCAATAAGTATAATAAAATCTTCAATGTTTTACACATCATAAATAAAGAACATATTATAAACTATTTTTAATAAGTACTTTACACTGTCACGTGATCAATTTCGCTACTTATAAAATATACTTCCAGTAATATTATCATCAAATAATGATTCAAGTGATCATGATAATCAATATATTATGCTTAATCACAGTCTAACAACAAACACAATTAGGTACAGTATTAAATTCACACCACAGATAAAGTAGGTATACACATGGATAATTAAACCAATACTTATTTTCCTCTTAAAAACCACAGAGTATAATTAAAACGAAATGAGAATGTCACATTAAGCCAGTTGTTTAATCTTAAGCTTAAAGCTAATCAAGTGAAGATGAACAAATATTTCATAACATAGTAAGTCAATTTTCAAATAATCTATCACGGCCATACTGACCAGTACTTTGCTCTTGAAGTACAACCTTCATTTCACTTTATTTTATTTCATTTCATGTTTCATTTCATTTCATGTTTCATTTCATTTCATGTTTTTTTTTTCAAGTCATGTCATGTCAAGTCATGAAGTTTCATTTTGTATTGTTATAAGAGGTCTCTGGCCTTGACATACTCTACCCATCATCTGCTGCGCATGACTTCTAATAGAGTATCAGGGCAGTGACCGACCAGCAGTATTTTCATTTAACAGATCTCTGGCCTTGACATACTTTACTTATCATCTGCTGCGCATGACTTCCAGTAAAGTATCAGGACAGTGATCGACCAGCAGTATATAACAGATCTCTGGCCTTGACATACTCTACGTATCATCTGCTGCGCATGACTTCCAGTAAAGTATCAGGACAGTGATCGACCAGCAGTATATAACAGATCTCTGGCCTTGTCATACTCTACCTATCACCTGATGCGCATGACTTCCAGTAAAGTATCAGGACAGTGATCGACCAGCAGTACTTTTAATGTTCTTGTTTTTAAATTGCTTTTAGCCTCTGATCTTCAATGTATATTAGTCCTACCACCCTCTGCCAGTGGTATTACCGGGACCTTTAACTTCTTTTTAGCCCCTGACCTTTAACGTATATTAGTCCTACCAGACGCTGCCAGTGGTATTACCGGGACTAATGGAAGGTCAGAGACCGACCAGCGTGTCAGTCATATTGTCATATCGTCATAAAGTCATTACATTTAGTAATATAATGTTTACTCAAAATATTTATTATTATTATTATTTAAAATTTCCAAGAACGTTCACTCATAAAATCTTGAAATACTTTCCATCACATAATGTTTGCTACCACATATACATATATTTTTTTTTGTCTTTTACTTTTTTTTTAATGTATTGGCTTTATTCACTTCGAGTTATCATTACAATATTGTATATTTCTACAATCAATTTATTTAACAATTATTTTTATAAGTTTTATAATACCATTTAATATAATCTATCACGGTTCATTCAAATAATTATATGTAACTGTCGATTTAATGTTATAACATCTGCTATATTGATAAGCTTCAGCTTTACTTAAACTTGTTCAAAATAAACGTTTTGATCCACCCATTCACCGGACTACAAATGAATGGCATTTTTTTTTGGTAACATCAGTATTTATTTAACTACTGTGTTGCTTTGGTGTCTTAGACGATCATTTTGTAAGAAATCTTTTCTCACTTATGATTTTGGCTGACATAGACCACACCACTCACAATCTAAGTTCTGTTTAGTCTTTACGCTGGAGTCGCAACGTTCCTTTTACCTTTCAGCAACACTGTACAACATTGCTCTGCTAGGTCCATATTGGAATGTACATTTATCATAGTTTCTTAAGATTTATCTACAACATCAGACAGCAGAGCACGTACGGATGGTATATTTACACATGTGAACCTGATTTCACAAATCTTAAGATACTGATATTTCCCTCCCTATATATTTATGAGGCATCGCTTTTAATCAGGTCAAATAAACAAAACTATAACACTTTCTTAAGCAGTACACACAAAACCACACTACGCAACATAAGGTGTAACAACACCCTATACAAAAAAAAAGTGTATTTGCCTTAGGCATAAAATTGTATAATCAATTACCATCATCGCCGAAGGATATCAATTCATTTTCCATTTTAAAAGAAAATTTAAAGTTTTACTCATTAAGAGAGACGAATTACTTAGCATTCCATGGATTCACCGTATGGGTGCCGGGTCTATAGCGTTGCAGAGGAAGAGGCTAGAGGGGCCTGGTACTTGCAACCCAGGCGTAGGGTTAAGAGGGCTCTTTACAATGAAACGTTCCCCTTCCCGCTCAAGCCTCCTCCCCTATCTAACCAAATTTGCCAAGATTCTACTAATGCTGCCTTAGATACACGTTCTAGGATGGAAGTTACAGTTGTTCTTGGCAGGCCAAGGTCTTTAAGTAGGTTATATAGGGATTTCGCTGGTATACCCTTTGCTCCAACTTCTACAGCATATAAATTAACCACATACATAGCTGCTTTTGGTTAATTAATTTGTTAGGTCATAATATTTGTTTGTTTTTATTGTGTGGTCGTTAGGTATGTTTGTTTCCCACGGCACAGTAAGTTCTATAAGTACTATGCGTTTTAGATCTTATGAGTATAGAAATATGTCTGGTCTGGAAGACGAAACACCAACATCCTCAGGAATGTCGTAGTACCCTTCATACGTGTCCATCAAAAAAGTCCAATCGGGAGCTGCGCCTAAGATGGAGTAAAGCTTGGATTTAGACCTCGTAGATGACCCTTCTTTTACAAAATCGACGTGTCGTTTGTTCGTGGTCAAACCTTTTTATTTTTTTTGCTCCAGCCACCGAGAGACTCGCTGCCTCTCGCATGATTTCGAGGACTCTATCATGGCGACATGAATAATGACCCCTATCAAGGAGCACCTTGCATCCTACCAATAAGTGCCTTGCTGTACCTATTACCTCCCGACAAATACTGCAAGACTTTTCGGTAGCTTTCCCCCATCTTACTAAGTTTCTTTGGTCTGGTAGGGTCATCTGAAAGGCGCTTAGATAAAATTTTAATAAGGCAGGTGACCAATCATATATCAAGGTACGCCACTTTAACGCCAGAGGGATACAAAATTCACCTATGGTAATGGTAAGGGTATAAGTCATACTACCAAAATTGATGATCTTTTAGCTGACCGCTGTTTTAAAAATATTAACGTTAGTGTATAGCTATATGACATCTAATTCACGGTTAATTTTTCCTCATCATCATCATTATTCGGAAGACGTTTACTGTTGAACAAAACCCTCCCCCATGGAACGCCACAAAGAACGGCTACTAGCCGCTTGTAAACATTGGCTACCCGCGGCTTTTAAGATGTAGTCAGTATCCACGTTCCGAATTTTATTGCACAAAGAAACTCCGAGCATAGCTCTTTCCATCATCGCTCATTGGGAGACTGAGCTTGTTCAAAGGGGCCACAGTCAAAAACCGCGTCTCGGTGCCATATGTCATTACTGGCAACAAACACTGCTTGAAGACTGGTCTTTAGGTTCTACAGGATCTTTGACGAAAAGAGGTCGCGTAACTTCCCGAATGCTGCCTATCCGAGTTGGATTCTAAGGGTGACCTCTTTGCGGAAGTTGGACCTACCTAACTGGACAGTCTGTCCAAGGTAAATGTAATGGTCAACAACTTTGAACTTTGGCCAATGTTCACTGTTATTAAAATATGTGTAGTCTTTTTTTTGTAGTGTTTACACGTATTTATTTAATTAATGTGTGATCAATATTGAAATGTATAATTTTACCATTATATGTACATTGAACAATGATAACTAATATAAGTACCATTTTTTTTTTCTACAGTAGTATTTAGTTTCCAAATAATATAATGTGAAACGAATTTTGCACACTTATTAACACCCATTAAGGGCAGAATATAGCGGATACAATTTACTAAAACAAGTCCAAGATCTATGTATATAAACCATCCATATTCTTGGCAAAATTCACTTGAACATTTCCCACTGTACCTATTATTTTTCTTACAGGGAAAATCTTAATTTTCTTTTGAGTTTATCATGTGTTTGCTGAATCTGTCACAGACCGTATGGTTATTCTGACGAATTGTTTATCGTATTTGTTAACCGTAGCCACGTAACGTTTAACCTGACCATTGCTAACGAGAAATAAATATATTATAGCGTGATGTTAAATATATTTCTTATCAAATTCAACGATGAACTTTATAACTTGAGAAGTTTGAGCCTTTAGCGAATTAATGTAATCATTTTCATCTATAATAAGAAGAATATTGTCATACCCTTCCTCAGATTGTCTGAAAATCACAAATTAATCCAAGTGTAATATAAATTTCCCTATATGATTGAAAATAATTTTTATTAGATATAAAGTAATCTTCTGTTAAGGTGTAAATTAGACTGGTTCACTGTCTGTAGTTTCTAGTTTTGTTTAGTGTTTGTCATATCTTACGTGACAGTCGTCATCGTTTAAAGTTATAAATCTTTACCAGTTCTTACACTGCCTATGTCATAGAACGAAATAGTATTGATGAGAATTTCCCAAAAATCGTGTAATTTTGTTTTGTAGATCGATATCTAAATGACCTTTCAGTTCCTATAGTTGTTTGACAAGGACCAAGGACCCTAATAATGTTCGAGCAAAGGTATACACTTTTAAGTCTACGTTTATCTTACATTTGATTTACAATAAAATGTTCTATCTCTCGGAGCAAGGTTTAAAATTGCAGTTGAACAGTATTGCTATCGATTTCTGTGCCACCAGGAGCCTCTCTTTTCGCATTTTAATATTAGCCATAGAAGGTTTGACAGTTTTAGACATAATATACAATTGGACATTATTGTATATATATTTTTTTTAGATCATTTCATTGTACGTTTGTGATTTAGAATAAGCCAATTTGTAACAGAAAACAACGTATGTCTTGAACATTGTCAGTTTTACGAGGTTTAGCAGTGGCGTCTAACACGTCGTGTTATCTAACAGTCTGCTAAATAATAATAATTTAATCGTATATAAACAGTTATTTTTGGGATTTTCTCCAGATGTTGTGAATAGTGAAATAAGTTCTGCAATACTGCCGTCCTTATGAAAAGTGCAACAACTCGACTTTTGGGCCAGATTGAGTTATATACATATTCGTGATCAGAAAAAAATGCTCTACATTTTCTTCTTAGACAGTTTTTGCGTATCTATTGAAAATCCTGAGTTTTCGCTAAGCATAACTACAATAAATTAAGAATTTGGTGTTATTTTACTAAACAAGACCACAATAACTTGAGTTGAGGTAAGGTAAAGTCTAAATCCGATGTTGAATTACTTGCAAAAACTACAATAACTATAAATATTTGTATCTGTATTAGCATATGCATAATATGTAAAGCATAATTACAAGCCATAAAGACAATAACTTAAAATTATTACAGTTTTCTAAGAGCAATCTTTATTTTGTGCCATCGTCTACTAGTCATAAGTACAATAACTTAAAGTTATAACATTTTTATTTAGATTAATTTATACATGATCAGTATTTAAAATTAAATTGGGAGGCAAGACGATTGTTCATAAAAGGTGATGTGAAGAATAGAACTAAAGAGACAGTAGAAAATATAAAAAAGAGAAACGTTTCGTATAAATATCCTTTTATGCTCAAAAATGAAAAAAATGCAGTTTGTAAAAAAAAATTTCTAACCAGAGTTGGCTCACAAAATAATACGCATATTCACAGTAAAGAAATAGATGATCAAAAAGGCAAAAGGGGATGCTATGAACAAAAAAATATTATAGACAAAAACAAAATCAGAAATCATATCGAGAAGTTTGAACCTACTAGCGCGCATTATCGTCGCGAACATGCCCCTTTAAGGCTTTACATTCCAAGCGAAGTGACTATAACTATGCACCGCTCCTTCATGGAAAATATCCCGATATGAAAGTATCGTTCGAGACATATCTTAAAGTCTTGAAGAATATGAATAAATCCTTTTCTAATTTCGGCCGTGAAGAATGTGAGCAATGTGCTCTATTTAAACTACACACTGTACACACTGTTCACTAGTAGGCTGTGAAACCTGTTTGGAAAACACTAAACATACATCACGATACACAGAATCCAGAAAAAAATAAATAAAATATGAGGAACAGGCCACCACCAACAAAGAGAATATCTATTTTTCTATGGTCTTCAAAAAGTGATCATGCTGCCTCGCATGGAGTAGTTCAAAAGTGCCATATTTTATCCACGTATAATAGCGTTTAACGAAAGCTTCGTTCCCCTAGGAAAAACCAGCGATACGAGTGTACCTTACGCCGTAATTTGGAACGGATTTCTGCACTCAGGTCCTTTTTAACACACAAACGTGACGCAAAAAATGACGTATTATGAGCTGATAACTGTGCGGACCAAAATAAAAATTGGGCGTTCATTAGTTTTTTGGTGAACATAGTAACAGCGAACTCATTTCTGCAGAATCTATTACAGTCAAATATTTTGAGCCTGGCTATACGTACATGTCTGCCGACCACTTCCATCATCAAGTCAAAAAATCCTTATTAAAGAAAAAAAAAAGGTTTATGACTTTGAGGACTTCGTAGACGCGGTGAAAATGAGTAACTCAATCAAAAACACAGTAAAAGTCATGACAATATCTGATTTCTATTGTTATGAAATTTTTTCATCACAACATAAAATAATAAATACGGAACCAAGGGTGTATTTGAAACACATGATGGTGATCAGGGCAGAAAGAGGACCTTTTACTTTAAAGTATATGGAGAAGCATGACGATTGTGATTAGAAAGGACTTGATTTCCTTCAATAAAAAAAAAACAATGTTTCTCAATTGTTGAAAACAAAACTTCATTCAGAGGTATTGCCAAAGAGCGCAAGCAAAGAATCATAGCAGATATAGTGCCTTTAACGAGACGAGAGTTCTGGTTAAATTTACCTGATATCTCTCAGGTGCCAAATTTGGATTGACCAAAGTTCAATCCAAGGTTGTCGTTTATTATTGATCTCGTTTTGTCTTAAATATAAGTATAATAATCAATATTAAGATTTCTTTTGTAAAATTTATCACACAAATGATTATGAGTGAGATTTATTTCAGGTTAGGTATTTAAAAGTTCCTTATTTTATAGTCATTAATTCATACAGTGATGTGTAAGTGTTAAGGTTAAGCTTTTCGTATCATTTTAAAATAAATGAACCTCATTTTATGTACAACATTAAACATTGTCTTACATTATAACGCCTTTTATTTGAATCACATTCAATAAAATTAATTAAACTCTACTTAAAACCGCAATAAGTCAGACAAATATTGCATTAATGGTTAGAATTACCATTTAGACTATTCAGAAGCATCTGCTTATCCAAATTGCAATATGTTGATTTACTAACAATAAGTACAATAACTATGTTACTTATTGTGGTTATGACTGGTAATCGTTTCCACTATTTATGAAATAGTTTTAAACATAAAAACAATGTTGTGATTTTAGTAGCTTAAATAACACAATTTACTATTTTCAGATACCTGTTAATATGCTTAACCTTTTTATCTACAATCTGGTGCAAGTTTCAAGTTAATACCTTACATAGGGGCAGAGATACACTTAAAACAATTTTTTATTTTTCTACCGCGTTTTTCTCAAAAGTTACCTAGAGTAAGTTATTGCACTTTTCATAAGGACGGCAGAATAGTATTAACACGATTGTTAAGAGAAGCAATTCTTACATTTACTTCCTGGCTACCTCCACATACAAGCTTTATCAACTGTGCTTCCGTAAGGCTATCTAACTATTTCATAGTAATCTGAGTTTTACTCTGGTGCATTCACATATAAATAGATAGTTTCCAAAATTAACAGAAAAGCTATCCCTCTGAAGCACAGCTTTTGTTTGTACATCTGATAAAATTTTTACTCTCAGACGAAGGTCCTCAAATAAGTTCGAAACTGGTTGAAGAAATATCCGGTAAAATTTACGTGGTTGCTAAACTATATATTACTGTCTGTTATGTATATTTTTTCGGGGTGGGGTTCAAATCCTTTTTGTTCCTTTGAACAGGTCCCACTTTTCAATGTGAGGATCCTAGGTTTTCACCATAACAATACATAGCCCATAAAAGCCTTACCTGATAACAGTAGTGATGGTGCTCTATCCATGATCACCAAATAGCGGTATACCTGCTGTCTGCACCGTTGTCATTCTTGTCAGGATCATAAGGTGGTAGCACCACGTCATCACCATGGTGTGAGCCAGCTGCTGCGTCGCAGATGGCCTTTAGTAGACCCTCCAAAACAGTCATCAGAAGCCACGTCCACACATTCTGAAAGCATTTGAAATAATATGAAGTATACGTGTTCTATCCCACTTCTGATGTTAGTTAGAATAATGAAAGTCAAAGTCAAAGTCAAAACCATTTATTCAATTTAGGCGTCTACGACGCTCTAATGAAATTTTAACATTGCAATATTCTATCATTACTGCCTCGTTCAGTAAACAAAGTTGTATAGAGCCACTTCGAGAAGAACGGGCAAGAAACTCGAGGCCATTCTTTTAAATGTCTTTTAACAATGTGATACTTACTTACTATATACACTTCATTTACACTTATCAACTATTGATTGACATATTCGTCGTTATATAATACCAAAAAAAGAGTATAATAAATTACTTAACTTCACAACATCTTGATTCGGCAGCACTTCGTCGTTAAAGACTATTTCTACACCACTGGAGGTCTGCTCGGCACGGCGGTCCGACAGACACTGAATCGGGCAGCACTTTGTCATTAAAGACTATTTCGATACCACTAGAGGTCCGCTCCGCACGGCGGTCCGACAGACACTGAAGCTACTCGCAGTGAGTGAACAAACAAGGTGACAAAGCGACTACCGTCACAAACACATTACTCTTTATAATTGACAATTGTGTGATCTCAAGCTCACGTTTGGCAATAAGTATAATAAAATCTTCAATGTTTTTACACATATAAATAAAGCACATAATATAAACTATTTTATATAAGTATCTCAACAAATGTCACATGACCAGTTAAACTACTTATAAAATATACTTACAGTATTAATAACATCAAATAATGATTCAAGTGATCTATACATATGGCAATAAGTATAATAAAATCTTCAATGTTTTACACATCATAAATAAAGAACATATTATAAACATTTTTAATAAGTACTTTACACTGTCACGTGATCAATTTCGCTACTTATAAAATATACTTCCAGTAATATTATCATCAAATAATGATTCAAGTGATCATGATAATCAATATATTATGCTTAATCACAGTCTAACAACAAACACAATTAGGTACAGTATTAAATTCACACCACAGATAAAGTAGGTATACACATGGATAATTAAACCAATACTTATTTTCCTCTTAAAAACCACAGAGTATAATTAAAACGAAATGAGAATGTCACATTAAGCCAGTTGTTTAATCTTAAGCTTAAAGCTAATCAAGTGAAGATGAACAAATATTTCATTACATAGTAAGTCAATTTTCAAATAATCTATCACCTGCATATCGGGATAATGTGCCGGAATACTTTGCGCGTTGATATGAATCACGTTTTAAAATTCTTCGGTACATCAGAAAACTGTGCGTCGAGAGTATCGTTAAGCGTTGGAATGCTTTCGAAACTCTGGTCACTAAGAGAACTGTTAGAAGACAATGACAAATACTCAGCACTATCACTATCATCCGCGTTTTTAAATAAGTTTAACATATTTCTTAATATGAGATATATATATTATAATATAATCTATATCTATACTTATAATAAAACTGTAACAGGTCCAATTCTGTACATGGCAGATATTTTGAAAAAAAAAATGTACAGTACTCTGTAGCTGATACTGATGCCGAAACTATATTTTTTTTTATTTTTGTCTGTCTGTCTGTCTGTCTGTCTGTCTGTCTGTCTGTCTGTATCCCGGCCGCGTATCACTCCAAAACTACTGGATGGATTTCAATGAAACTTAGCATGATTGGAGTTCATACTACAAGGTAGGATAATTTAGCTTTATATCCCGAAATTCAGCATGGTTCCCTTGGGAGAGGGGATGAAAGTCAAAATATACACTTAGTTGTAATTTATTAACGCGTAGTCCGATTTCAGACGTTCTTTTTAGGGTTCCGTACCCAAAGGGTAAAAACGGTCTGTCCCGCTGTCCGTCCGTCCGTCTGTCCGTCCATCCGTCCGTCCGTCTGTCACCAGGCTGTATCTCAAGAACGGTGATAGCTAGACAGTTGAAATTTTCACAGATGATGTATTTCTGTTGCCGCTATAACAACAAATACAAAAAGTTGGCCAAGTGCGAGTTGGACTCGCTCACGTTAAAACAAAAAAAGGTTAAAATATGAAGTCTAATGTTGTATAGCTAATGGTACGGAACCCTTCGTGCGCGAGTCCGACTCGCACTTGGCCGATTTTTTAATTAGAATAGTGGTGCTTTAAAAACTATCACGGAAATATTTCAAAGTCATCGGATTTGCAGTTCAGAAATTACAGACATCACAACCTAACGTTCCAAATAACTTGACACCCCGAATGTACAGGAACCTTTCAACGTACGGCTCATCTTAAGCTGGCGATTGCACTTTATCGTATAGGTATAATAGATAGGTCTGTAGTCGGACCTCTCCAAAAGACTGATTTTTCAAACGATAAAACACAACTTCCCTACGTATATTTTTCATAACATGCAATGTTCTAATCAGTCTAATCTATACCTATAACAGGTTGCAGAAGGCGAATAGGTAAGCGCGAGGGAAGACGCTTAAATTTATATATTTATACTTAGAATAAAACTGTAACAGGTCCAATTCTATACATTGCAGATATTTTGAAAATATGTTTTGAGAGCAATCTGTAGCTGATACTGATGCAAAAACTTTTTTTTTTCTGGCTGTCTGTCTGTATCCCGGCCTTGCATCACTCCAAAACTACTGAATGGATTTGAATGAAACTTAGCACGATTCGAGTTCATACTACGAAGAAGGACATAGGATACTTTTATCCCGAAATTCAGTACGGTTCTCTTGGGAAAGGGGACGAAAGTCAAAATGTACATTTAGTTGTAATTTATTAACGCGTAGTCCGATTTCAATCATTCTTTTTTTGTTACAATAGTGGTTATTTAATTATTTTCCCGTAAATATTTCAAAGTCCTCAGTTTTGCAGTTCAGAAATTACAGATATCACAAACTAAATATTTCGTTTTAAATAACTTGGACCGCGGAATGTTGAGAAACCCTTTAACGTACGGCTCATCTTAAGCCCACAGGCAGCCCGGAACCCCACGGGAAGCCCGACACCCCACGGACAGACCGGCATCCCACGGGCAGCCTGGCGCCCCACGGGCAGCACGGCACCCTTATTTAGTTTTGCAAGCTTGCTACGATAAAACTCTAAAATGTGGTACATTTGAAGCAGTGATAGCTCAGTGGCTTTGGCTATGGACTGCCGCGCAGCAGGTCCATGGTTCGAATCCCGCCGCTGGCTTGAGCTTCACCGCATGGTGGAAGGGCATTTTTGCGAATGTCCGCCTGGCTAGCGACCACCCTCCAGTGGAAAATCTGTCACCAAGCACCTAACGGTGTGTTCCGGCAGCTGTCCTTGAGAGCCAGTAATTCTAGGTTAAGCCTGTTAACACCTACAACCACATCGTCACTTACCATCAGGTGAGATTGTGGTCAAAGGCGTACCTATCAGCAATAAAAAAAAAAAAAACATTCACCACAATCAGTTTTTTAAACTACATAATTATCTTTCTTTTGACGGATACATTTCGGAGACTGCGAAATGAAAGTGCACAATGTGTCTTAGGTTTTCGCGATTGTTACACTTAGTAATTAAACAACTTTAAACGGTATAAATCGCGTATATTAATCGCGCATTATTTTTGTCCCGACGTTTCAAACACTTTGTAGTGATCGTGGTCACGGGGTGACTGTCGGGACAAAAATAATGATAAATATACGTGATTTAATCCGTTTAAAAGTTGGAAGTGCACAAATTTAGTAGATTGTTATACAAGGGTCGAAAGGAATTGGTAACTTTCACCCGTGTTCAGCTCTCTACTTTTCATTTCGAATTTAAAGAAAGTAGCTTTCTAAAAATTATTCATTGATAAAATAACATACTTACTAAAAAATTATTGAGAGGTTTGAACTATTTGTGAAATTTTACGTAAAATTTTGTTTGGAATATTTACGGGCGGCTATAGCCCGAATAGGAATCTCTCTGCTTTTCACTACTAATATAAGGAATAAAGATATAAATATAGTATGTTTTTTTATATTATTTATTTTGATTTTAATAACATGAGCAGTATATTTTTAAAATTAATGCGGCTATAGTCCAAGTAGGAATCGATGACTTACATCCGTGTTAAACACTCTACTTTTCATTTAAAATATGAGGAGGGTAAAAAAATAGTAGTTTTTCTAAATATTTACTAAAAATAATAAACATGAGTAGAAGATACAAAGATACACTAGGAGTTAGAACAATGAAATTTAGGGAAAGTTAAAAAGTTTTATTACCCACACTTTCTACCTTATGTTTAGTTACTACCCTGCCAAACATAGTTGTTTTTAATTATTTTACACCAACAGAATATTAATTTACAACGAAAAATCTTAGACATATAACTTTGTTTACACCAATGTTTTTCCCGGCCTTAGGTGGGAAGGAGCGTCTCCCACCCGCTACTCAGATCAAACAAACACTACTTTCCGAGAATGAGAAATAAAAAAAAATCGATCCACCGTCAATTTTAATTTTTTTTTTAGATTTTAAAACCGCCGTTATAAAATCGAAATTCTAAAGAAACGCACAAGGTACTTTGCTGCAACATTTATTGTGCGAACCGGGAAAGAACTCTCTGAGTTACTTAACTACTGTCTTCTGGAAAATACAACCCGGGAGTTTTGAAATCCAAAGTAGAAAGCTCCATTCCGAGCTATGGTTTACTATAAGAGTGCTTCACCGCAGACCACAGTGTTGCTTAATATGAGATAAACAGTGCACAAATGTGAATAATTAGTCTGCAGGTACGGCAATCGCGAACGAAGTCGCGGGTACAGCTAGTATACTAATAAATATATTTATATATACTAAATATATACTTACAAATAATTATAATTAAATATATTAGTATAAGAGGTTTTTTTATAAATATCCACCTGCCAGTTGGTTATCAGTAGGTCAAAGAATACATTTAACAAACACGCACAATACATACGGATACTAATATTTGTTTTTACCCAGAGAAGAAAAAATGAATAAAAACACCAACACATAGACACAAACTAACCACATCAGACACAAATATGCATATAATAAACTGTAAATTATGTTATGACAATATGAGTTAATTATATTTAGGTCATTTTGTCACCAGGCTTGAACAGAATAAGCTATTGTTTGTGATAAGCACTATGGTTGAAGATAAACTCTATGGTTTGATGTGAAATAAAAAACTTCAACGTCAAAACAAATGTCAAACAAAACTGTTTTGATACGAGAAAGTAGTAAAATTATTTAGAATGATGTAAAAAGAACAAAAGCTAAATACATATTAACTACCTACGTAAAGTGCATAAAATTAGAAGACATACATAGGGTATATACCCAAATACGAACAAACCATATTGTAAACAAAATTATGTTCTAATTATATTATCAAGAAGAGATTGAAGCAGTCATGTCATCGCTTTTTGGAAGCAGCTCGTCTCGGCTTGGCTGTAGCTATCGACTCCTTGGGAGCATCATGCACTGGAATCGGTGCTTCCGTTCCACCAATCTTATCGAGCTCTGCAAGAGAGCTGATACGATGTCGTGTTCCGTCAGCACCCGATATGAACACGAAACCGTCTTTCGTCTAACATTTGCCAATGCCATATCTTTGGCGAGCCACCATGAATGTTTGATGCCGTGTTTTAGTTAAAAACTCAGATAGAGTTAAACCGGATCCTTTTAAACCCGTCTTTGCGAACCATACCTTGTTTCTAATCTCCAACGTACGCAATTTGAACAGGATTGGTCTGGGTTTATCAGGAGTGGACGCACGACCCATTCGGTAGCGGCTGATATCCTCGACAGAAACACTTAAATTCGTGTGAGTTGCTACTGCCCTGGCTACCACTGATGCAGTATCTTCATCCTTGGATTCCACAACGCCATGTAGCAGCAGGATCTTACGACGACTACGCATTTCCATAGAATCCTGCTGTTGAACAAGCATGGCCACCTGATCTTGAAGGCATTGAATAGCTGTCATAATAAAGGAGCGGAATGCAGTAAAGTCTGATGCCAAGTTGTTTACATTGGCTGAAGGAGTTGCAACTTGAAGCTCACCTTCATAAGCAGCCATCCGCTGCATAAATAACTGCTGGAGTTGGGCCATTGAATGCAGTACTGCCTCCATATTGAAATTGAAGTGTGTGCAATGAATACCAGTATAATTATCTCAGTTTAATTTTGTGTGAAGTGACTATATGATAAAGATAACACCCACTGGCAAGTATTTTGTACTAGATTTTAATTATACATTAAATTTAGACATAAAAGAGAAGATTAACTTATTATTTTTAAATAAATTTACTCAGACAAAATTTTATAGATGTTTTATACTCTCCTACCCGCGCAGAAAAAAAGCTCATTTGCAACTACAAGCCAGGATTGATTTTCACAAGACAGTTACCTGAGTGGTCAAATTGATGAAATACTAGTATCCAGAGTTCTTTCCAGTAGGATTTTACACAGGTTTCCGATGACACATTTTTGAACTGCAAATCTTGAAGATTTTCAGAGGACCCCAAAAATTGGTATCAATATTCCGGAAGTATTAAACAGCATAGCTACTCGTACTTAGCATTCATCATCTTTTAAACCATGCCAATATCGTTCGATTGTGAATTATAAACTCCAATAATCCCACTGGTGACACCGGATCCATAGCCCTACACCGTTCTGCATAAACGAGAGATTATTTAATTTATCATATTTTGACCTGTGAAGCTCCTTAATGATTTTATAAAACCCAACAGATTGAAATCATTATCCCAGATGTGTTGAAAAGATGGGTTACTCAATACTCTTATAAACCATTCCGTTATCGTTTTTCTCAATAACCACATTGTAAGAGTATCTTGGCAGATATCCAACTAGGATACCATGTTAATAATAGTAACGAGACTGTTTAATTCAAGTG
Source organism: Plagodis dolabraria (assembly GCA_963854805.1). Lineage (NCBI taxonomy): Eukaryota > Metazoa > Arthropoda > Insecta > Lepidoptera > Geometridae > Plagodis > Plagodis dolabraria. The sequence goes on along the minus strand of OY978443.1, from coordinate 5,337,890 downwards.
ATATCTTGCTACAGTTGGCAACACTGCGCTAGCCACAGTGTCAAAAGTAGTAACATAAAATGCAAGCGTAGTTTGATAGAAAAACATCTAATGAATTGATTGTCATCGCGTTTATAACTGCTATTTTGTATATGGTCAATAATTGTAATAGCCAGTAAACGAAAACAAAATTGTAGATCAGAGCTTCAAATGAAAATCGATCAATATACTACGACACGAACGATACGATCAATATACTGTGACGAATCGATCACTATACTAGTCAGTGTTTTTAGTATTTATTGGTAAAATAAATAAAGATCTTGAAGCAAAATGGAGCCTAGAAACTCACTTGGGAAACTTCGTAGTTCATCTCAGGTGTGCAGTCAGCGTTGTTTTTATATATGATTTTGGTTGGGTGGCTGATAATCAATTCTTTCCATAGGTTCGGTCTATTGTATTCATCTCGTTCTAAACCACTACGGTCCAAAATGGAGGCGTGACCAGGCTCATCATCCTCACTAATAAACTCCATAAAGATAGTTCGAAGCCTAAAGAGGCTTATCCAAAGTGAAAAAAAAGCCGTGCTTCTTCACAACACAAATATGACAAACGTGTGTTCGCGATGAAGTATCAAAGATGACTCTAAAGGTTAGTGGTGCTTAAGCGCGAACCAGTTTTTGTAAGTTGGCCAACCTGTTAATACGGGACACCGAATCTCGCATATAAGATCCTCCTACTACCCACCAAAAATGCTTTGCTTTTTGTGCTGTCCCAGTCAAACTTGATTTGTGTTTCCAAAAATTCAACATAAATATAATAACTGTTCGAAACAAAAGGATATGATTCGTAAATAACCGAAATTTATGATTCCTTACTAGTTTAGTTTTTGAGATAGATCCCCTTACAGCGTAGCAACTAACAACCAGAATTGCACATTCCCATATGTTCACGTGGAAGTCGTAAGAAGAGACGAAACAAAAACAAGATGTGGGCAGCAGAGCCGCCCCAAGACGCCTGCCAAGCGAGGAGATTATAGCAACAACGGGGAGGCATTTGTTCAACGATGGCCGTCTAATTATGCGACATAACCAAAATATGTTCCTTTTTTGCCAATAATATTGCAAAATATTGATTATAGTCCCAGACTCTGAACTGCCAATAAAGAAGATATATGTTGTTTGAAAATCCAATCGAGAAATCGAGCCCAGGACCTCGAGATTTTCATTCAACTCGTCGGGTAATAGAAGCTCCAGGCAAATACTCAAAGAAATATACGAGTATTTTCATAAATTTAATATTACCATTTCTGATTTGTCGACAAGTACCTAAAAGCTCTTTGATAATTTAATAATTTGGACGTAAATCTCAGCGTAGGTGTCTCAATTAAAAAGTTTTCTGAAACGGAACAAATTTGAGAAATCTGTTTGATTGAAGTTTCTTTGTAAAGTTATGTTAATTGTTTTAGGGATTCGTTAAATTTTATTCAAAGTTAAAGCATTTGATGGAATAAAAATGAGAATAAAATAGAAAGTACAATCACGCTTGTAGGCTTTCTAGTTGGTGGGCACATAGATAGATACCTAGCCCTAGGCACATGCCATAGATAGAGGTGTATATAAGTATATTAGGTACTACATATATGCATATTATATATGCCTAAACACTGATGAAGAACGACATTTGTCGAACTATGTTCATTTATCACTTTTTAGGATAAAATATTTGCGATTCTAAGCATTTCTGTATACCTAACTCAGTTTCGTGCATTTTTTGAGATTGTACACTTTAATGCGAAGAGGCAATATGCGTTCGGCGCTTTGTTCAATATTATCAGTATCATAGACACCAGGTGACAAATTTGCTCGACAAGAAAAGGGTATTTCATTATTGCAATACCTGGGTGGTACCAATTGTAAGACCAATAGCAGTCCAGTGGTCAAATTATAAGTTTGAACTGTTCTAGGGAAGGTGCATTCCTTGCATTTTCAACAAAGGGTACAAGAAATAAGAGGAAGCGTTTAGATACAGTTAAGCAATTAGTGTGAATAAAGAAATACGATAATTTCCCTTTCGTTGACTATATATTAAGGAAATTAATATTTTATCTTTGAGAGCAATAAATTTACATATTATTGGAATTTTTTGGCATTGGCTTTATCGTATTTCGTGGTCTGTTTTAGAGTACAAATAATGTATGTATATTGTATAAATACATCCTTTGTACTTTCAAATGTGTGAACCTACTGCAATGAAGCGACTAACTTCCCTATTTATCCATAATCGATCTTGCAACATTCACAGCAGTCATTATTTTGATGTGTGATCGCCAGTGACGTTTACAAATGCGTGCTTATTTGTTATTTTGGATGGTACGTTCAGTCCTTGATCCCAGTGTTGTCTTCAACAACCTCTTCAGTTCAGACAAACAAGTATTGATTATTCATTTTGTCTCAAACGCATTTGGTAATTGTATAATGATTGGATATGTAAACCTCTAGATAATAAATGAGTTTTTAGTGATAGTTTTAACAGAATCCCAAAATGGACGAGGTTTTTAATGTGTTTTACCTGATATCTTCATAAGCTGAAACCAATTAATATTGTGTGTATGCTCAGCGTATATGTAAAAGGCAAACTGCAGAATACACTATTCTATATAGTAGCTAGTCATTAAAAAAAAGGCGTTTTGTATTACGCCGGGTTACAAGCCTTCTTCGGAAAGTTATAGTGCGCGCTGCAAATTTAAGGCAGTATAAGCTATTTGAGTAGTATATAATTATTATATGATGTGATTTTTACTTTTGAGAAACTACTCTTATATCTTATACTTAAGTTAGTTTGTGTACGAATATGGCACACTGGCTTTTCCTGGCATAGAAACTGTCTCTCAAGGATATCCTATCCACTTACGCCAGAACACACCTTTAGATGTGAAGGTGGTAGCTAGCCAGGCATTTCGAAGCGCTCGTAGCCAAGTTTGCTTAGCCATTCTGAATCGATCAGCAAAGTTAAGCAACGTCCGCCGCGGTCATGACTTGGATGGGTGACCGCTGGTGACATTACTACTGAGCGCTTCCGTGCTTCGGAGGGCACGTTAAGCCGTCGGTCCCGGTTGTTGTCTTAGGATAGCAGTCGTTACAGCATGGTGGTAGGACACTTTGCGAATGTCCGCCTGGCTAGCTACCACCCTCAAGTTGAAAATCTGTCGCCAAGCACCTAACGGTGTGTTCCGGCAGCTGTCCTTGAGAGCCAGTAACTCTAGGTTAGCCTGAACAACATCCTCGACCACATCATCACTTACCATCTGGTGAGATAGTGGTCAAAGGCTAACCTATCAGGCATAAAAAAAAAAAAAAAAAAAAAACATTTGCAAAATGCCCTACCAACATGTTAAGGTCGTCAAGGGATTTCACTCGTTTTGATAGTATAATATTCGAAATGAAATCATTGATGAACATCATCTAAACGCATATACAGGGCATCAGCCTTTTCTGTATCCCCTGTTGAATATATTTCTCTAACATTTTGTATGATTTTAGTTTAGGTCAGTTTTTTTTTGATCGTAAGTGATGATGTATGTCGCTGGCGGTAAAATCATTTTTAAACTCTCAAATCTTCTAACTTGCACCGCTTAGTAGACTGGAACTTTTCCAATAAACGTTACGGGACCCCAGGACGAATGTCGCTGCGGTCGTGGCTTGCATTGTTGTGCCCCGTCATTGATTAAAGCCCTGTTGTAACCACTTTTAGCCGGTTTGAAGCAGCTAGTTAAAATGTTTTTATCTAGACGAAACCGGTTTTAATCTTTCAACCCGCGCCGCTGCGTTTAGGATTGGGGTAATCAGGTTCATTCTGATTTTAATTTTAATGGTTGAAAAATATGTCTGCTTATCTTATATATTTATAGGCCCGCAATAACAAGTAAACACTTCTTGGACAGTGATCTGAGCTCTGTTTTCTACTTATGATTGCCTCCTGGTAGAAAACAGAACTCCCGATTTTTATTTATGAAATTTGTAGGTCATAGTTATGGTTAAATTATTTATTTATTTTTGTGTTGCTTTTCATTTTATTTAATGTGAATGTGTATGTCAAATAAATTACATTATTACCACTTCGTAAATTTCAATATGATGTGTTGTCATTAAATTCTTAGCAATCGAAGTTGACATAAACAGGTTAACAACAATAAAAAAAAATATTCTTTGATTTTACTTAGATTTTAGGTAGATACTTCTGTGTTCTTAGAGAGAAACAGAATTTCTTGTTACAATTTTGAAAATCACAATGTGTTTTCTTAGATAAAAAGATATATAGGCAATTTAAAATTAGACTATCATTTTTGATATTAACAAATTTAAAAGTGGTTTATATACCTCTAAAAAGAAATATATCTACTAAAACAATTTACGGTTTTCCAACAATGAAAAGTTTTAACTGTGATTGAAAACAATCTGAGCTCACATATCGCTGGTGGCCTTCCAGAAATTATTTAATATTTTTCTCTTTTCAATGTTGGAAGCCGGTTCTGTTTCTTTTAATAATCATATTTTACAAAGTTTTTGTCATACAAACTGCTTCCAAATTCAATTCTGTCACTCGCCTTTAATTATACTTACAAGAGTTGTAATAAAATTATTAATCAGTCGTAATTTCGTAAGTAGTTTTTAGGTTACTCTCAATTAATTGAAAAATTTAACTGCTGATATGACTAAACCTCAATTATATTCATAGTGGTCACCACAATAGATGATAAGACACATAATGTAACTAAAAAATTACTAGATCGCGGTTAATAAAATTTAGAAGAATATATAAATGTACATGACGGAATAATCCAGTAAATATGTGCGTTTGTGTTAACACAAAGAAATTAAAGAGTATAACGTTAACGAGAAAGTTCAACTTTAGAATTCAATTGAAACTTCGTTAGATTTCGGATTAAGAAAACGTTTTTCAACTAATATATCTGCGAAAATGATTTTTCTAGACTATATTTTCAGAAGTGCATTTGGCATATTACAAAAAAATCTTGAAATAATAATAATTATTTGGACATCATTCATAATATACAACGAGATATTACCACCACCTAAATAGAGATATACCACCAAAAAAACTGTTTTTATGATTACTGGTTATGGGTAAAAGTAACCGTACTTTGGATTAAAGTTACAAGTAACTAATACAATTGTCAGTAACGCCACAAGAAATGAGCAGGTAACAAAATATAATCACGTTTCGCGTCGAATCGCTAAGAAGAACTCATCCAACACCCGATACCGTGTCAAAACAGAGTTCATAGAAAAACCGATGGGAGTTTGGTGCAATTCATAAGCGGAAAACGGTGTAACAACATACGAAAAATACTTTTTTAGGACGACTGAAGCTTACTTTACACCTTTACAGATGTTGTAGAATTCAATGTAGAAATCTCTCATTTATGCAACTTGCTTCTTCCTACGACTTTATCTAAATAAAACTTCATATTATGATTTTATATATCGCAAGTTACATAATCAATCTGATAGGGCAGATACAAGCTTATGTGAGCAGACAAGCAACACAATATGGTACCAATTTTAAATGATTAATTTTAGACGATTTTCCTGGCATGTTCGTTGGATCGTTTAATTAAATAGTTAAAATAACATTATTTTGTTGGACATAATAATACTTCCATAATGGAAATACGCGCTGGATGTGATGTGACACCTTGTCATTGTGCCTTTATTCATTTCTACGCGAATGATTTTCGTAGGCAATATGGGATGATATCGTGCGCGGGTACTTAATATTGAATGTCAGGATATACATTATTTATACAAGGAATTTTACTGAATTCGTTTGTTTGTTCGTCAACGATGAATTTCCACTACCTAGGCACAACGACATATTGTAAAAAGGTGAGTTAAAGGTACGTTTTTCATCAGAATAGCTTCGTGCATCATTTTTTGAGTATCAAACAGTAATTTTACAAGTAAGCCTATATTGCAAAAACCCAGTTGCAATCTACTTATTGATTTTAATGTTTATTTATTAAACACTCCGTGGAGTGTCAGCCTAATATTGAAATGGGCAACAGGCCCTTCTGAAGAACTGCTGGCTTACACTTCGACTCACAAGACGTATGTTACGTGTGGGGATTATGGCAAACCTAGTAAAAATAAATATAATAATAATGACATACACACACTTTTCAAACAAATATTATTAGGGTAACAAATTTTTCATAAATGAAATTGAATAGGTATTTAAAAAATAAATTACAATTTGAAATGTGATTAGTTGGAAATATTAACTGACTATCAAGATGTTTCGATTATTCAGATAAAAATTAGGAGTAGCTCGTTTCTTAAAATAAAATGAAATCTAAGTTATGTCAGTGTTTGGACTAAAGAACTACAACTTAACTATCATTAATAAAAAAATACACCTGATCGCTATACGCCCGTAACCTGCACCCTCCCAAACGGTACACTTGCGTATACATTACAGATTACATTTTTTCTAATTCCCGTCACGCGACACCGCCGACCAGCGTCGAATATTATTTTCCTTGTTAGCAACTCGATACCAATAATCGAATGGTGCCAGTAATCGAGTGAGGATATCGATAACGGAAACCTTAGAAAGTTAAAAAAGGCATTAAAATTTTACGTGCGGCGGTGACAGGTGCGCCGTTTGCGGTTTACGGGCAAACCGAGTCGTAAATTGTTGTAACAAAGTTTATATTTATTTGCTAGAAGTAATTAATTTTTTTGGAAGAATACATAGGTTACGTAATGAACGTGTATTATTAGGAATGAAGACATTTTTAAGAATGTGGAATATTTAATAAAATATGGATTGCAGAGTAAAATAGCTTTTCTTCAGAATGCGGTGCTGCCCACTCTTTGGTATTCTACAAGCTTTTATTTAGTTTCACCTGTCCCGATGTTTGTCATCAAATCTTGCAAATTAAATTTTATCCACTTCCCGGTTATTGATTGAGCTGAAATTTTGTATAGGTACATGTGTAAATCGCATTACAATGCAATATTTTGATGACATGATGCTGATCTGATGGAGCTAAAGGATCTTCGCAATGAAACGACACAACCTCATCGAGTTTGGGTTCATTTGAATTGTCTTGACGAGTATTGTTTTTAAATCTTTACTTCTTTTTACTAACAATAACATAACATAGCTTGATTTTAAATATTTTTTAAGCTATTGCATAGCTTCTATCGCGGGCCTTGAGCGTGGAGACCGAATCCAGAAATTCCGTAACGAAAATAATCTAACACCCCCCCGACTCCGACCGGCACAGCGGTGATACTATATTTGATCAGCGCCTCTACAGTGCGTAAAAGGAACTAAATTTTGGCAGAAAATAAGGTTTTGACAACTAAATTGTCGAGATTTATAATTGCATAAGTTGATAAAAAATGCTGTGTAATAGCTTTACCGCGACAGTCTCCGAGTGCCACACGTCTTTTTTTTAATAAAGATAAACTTTTTTATTTCATCACCTCATACGATTCCAACAAAAAGTAATGGGGGTCCAATTACACAAAATAACAACGAGAGGAAACATTTGAGTCATTTACAGGATTCAAACTCACCCCATCCACCCTTATAGCAGGGGTGTGCTCTAACCGCTAAGCCAACATGACACATGGATGACGTACTACTCCAATTTATCCTTTATTTTTTAACTTTCGTATTGGAAAGGATGATATTTTTTCGCTCGTTGAAATTTTTTAAAGCTACCCTTGGAGAATGCTACATTGCCAAAAAAATATATATGTCCAAAGGAGTGTTGGCTAGTTAAGCTACTCTTACCGTTTTGTTATTTGGTATAATGACTGGAATAAACCATTATTACACTTTCTTAGATTGAATATCGTGGAGGCCCCATGCACCACAGTGCCACACAAATCACTTCACCGTGATAAGTCAATGTAAAGCAAAATGTACGTACATACATACAGCTGTCCTTGAGAGCCAGTAATTCTAGGTTAAGCCTGCTAACACCTTCGACCACATCGTCACTTACCATCAGGTGAGATAGTGGTCAAAGGCTTACCTAACAGCAATAAAAAAAAAAATAAAAAAAAAATAAAAAATGACGCCTCTTTCCCGTAGGGGTAGGCAGAGACCACAGATTTCCACTTGCTACGATCCTTACATATCTCTTTCGCTTCATCTACACTCATCAATCCTTTCATGCATAAGCGTCGGTTTAGGGTACTCCTGACTTGGCCTTTTTTAAGAACATCTTCAATCTGATTTCGGTAAAAAAATTCCGAAATTTAAAGCTTGTAACTCACATAATAACTCAATATAATTATGTTCATAGGTAAATTGCTTGAATGAGTTTCACGTTTGGGGACCACTTCTTAATTTGTCTTATTCTTGGCGTGACTAGTTTTGTATTCGATCAATTCGTTATATATAAGGGCAGTTCTAAGAAGGACCATTTCTTCTTATGACCACTCCTTTAATTGACTAAGTTATGTATGGTGTGCATATTAATCATTTTTTTTATCTGCCTAGCATATGATACTTTTTACATCCTTTTAATTAAAATGAATAGGTATTTATTCTTTAATCAAACTTGAAGTGAAATTTAACATCAAATACATAAAATAATGAATAGATTCAGGCGTTACTTTGCGGAAACCCATATTTAATAATAACAAATGTTTTAAGAAAACATTAAATTTATATTGTAATAAAATCAAATACATAAAAAATACTTTACCTATTACTTTTATATAAGCATAGTTTTCTTAATAAATAATAATATAAAAAGATTTCTGTATAATTTATAAGGTTTTTTTTTATTAACCTTTGACCACTATATCACCTGTAAGTGATGATGTGGTCGGAGATGTTGTTCAGGCTAACCTAGAATCACTGGCTCTTAAGGACAGCTGCCGGAACACACCGTTAGGTGCTTGGCGACAAATTTTCTACTTGAGGGTGGTAGCTAGCCAGGCGGGCAATCGCAACATGATCTACCATCATGCTATAACGACTGCCATCCTAAGACAACAACCGGGACCGACGGCTTTACGTGCCCTCCGAAGCACGGAAGCGCTCAGTACTAATGTCACCAGCGGTCACCCATCCAACTCATGACCGCGGCGGACTTTGCTGATCTGTTCAGAATGGCTAGGCAAACTTCGCTACGAGCGCCTGGAAAAACGTAATTTAAGATAAAATAGAAACAAGTATGGACTTCCTTACATTGAATAACGCGCCGGGTGCAATGGCCAATGCACCACAGCGCCAAAAAAATCACTTTACCGTCGTAAGTTATTGTAAAGATTCATTTGTTAAATTGAGGTGTGTAAGACTAAACACTACCGTCGAAACCATGCAATACGCATACAATACCTACACTTCAATAGCAGTAACAGCATTAAAGGCAGCCCACTAGCTTGTTTTGTTCCCCTCTCTCATGAAACGTTGCTTTCCAAATAAACTATCAAATATTGAAACAGGAACGGCATAAAGCATTTCTTGTGGTTATTAATGCCATTAGCAAAAGCTTGGTTTCTATAGAACCGCTTTGCGGCTTTGTTTAACCGTTCGACGAACGATTAAGGAAGTGCAAGCGCTGGCCTATTGGAACTTGTTACTGCCGCTGAGAACTTGGAAAATTATCCCTCTACTCGTATTCCCACTAGTTTTGCCATACTAATTGGACTATTTTCGCATAATTGTATAGTTGCGTGAACTAGTGTGTACTGAAAGTATGTATTTGACAAAAATAATAACGTAAAAACAAATCTGACTTTCACAGCTGAAAAGTGTGAAAAGTAATTTAATTTTATTTACTTAGATAGCATAGGTCAGAGTTATCTTGATTTATTTTATTATTTTTATTTTGACCGAATATTAACCGATTTTGATGAAATTTCTATGGGACCAATCTGAAATTATGCCGAACGAATAAAAATAAATTAAGATAATGAATATAAATATTTTGAAAATATTTGTTGTTTTAAAAAAAATATCGGTTTGATGATGGAGATATGAGGAAACGTATTTAAATGTAAACGTTGAGAATCTCTTCCTCATTTTGAAGTTACTCTTTTTATAATAGGGTAAATATAATATTGACACAATAAATAAATAAAAGATCATTTATTGCCACTAAAAAATAACAAAATTTTTACACTATCCATTTACTTCGACAAATTAACATACTAAAATTAATTAAACAACTATATCTTAGGGCAATAGGGGTATACTCAGCATGTGTTATGTTCACACTGTGATGTGATCATAACGCTGTTTTTCAGTATACCCCTGAGCTCGGGCTATGGATAAAAGATTATATAAAAAAAAACATTACATGGCACCTTAGCAAGTGGAATTACTGGGCAAACAAGACATAAGAACTAACGTCCGGAGTGACGAACGCAACATGCAGAACGATGACGGTGACACTGTTAGTAACAGACTCTGACTATAAGGAAAGCGTACGTCACATAAAATAAACTTGTGGTCTTAATTATCACTCGTTACAAAAATTCATTCAAATTGACTGGCAACCTATTACGGTTCAAACAATCAATAGCCCTTTAAAAGTAGGACGGATCGACAGATGAGCAGCGTATAGACCTCGTAATAGGATCCCTTTTCTTCGTATGGAACCCTTTAAAATTATTTGACAGTATGAAGGCAGTGTAAAGCTTAGATATTGAGGATTCAAATAAAAGCTAAAAATATGAGTGACGCATTTTTTTCAACAGTTTTGTTTTTTGCTATATTGTTAAATAGTACAAACTTAAAAGAATTTGTATAATTTTTTTATACTTCCATTTATATTTTCAGAAATAATCACACGATTGCTTACTTGAAGGTATGCGTAACGCCTGTCCATTACAGTTCATTTGGCAATAGAACCCAATAATAGGATTTTTAAGGCATTGTGTTAGAATTAGGTGATTGTGGGCTTGAAGAAAACACTAAAGTTAGTAAATGTAATCTAATGAAACCATAACCATAGTTAAACTAGACAAGTAATTTAACTTCGCACAGCGCGAGCGGTACCAAACGTGGCTTATATGTGTGCGCGCCACAGCATGCAAACTATGACTTTGTAGCGTGTCCAGAGTGCACTATAAAGATAATATAATTTCAAACTTCATGTCGAAATAAGTACCTTACAATTTATTGACTTGCTATAGTATACCCATATATATTACAAAGATACCTATACCAAAATAACTGCGTATGCAGACTAGCGTAAGCATTTCACCTCCTAAGGGTCTTCAGTCTAACTACTTTTCTTGTTTTACTATGGTATAACTAAGGTCTAAGGAGATTACAGAGAACAGAGAAAAAGTTCTAAGGAAAATATTAAGATAATCTTTATTAACATTCCACCACACAATTCTCTGCCTAACTACAACTAAGTATTGAATACGATATATGGGTGGTAATAACAAAAAATAACCTATTTATTATGGTGTACCTAATAGGTACGGAACCCTGAGTGTTTATCTTATTTCACATTAAACTGAAGTCCACAACAACACCAGTCAATATTCCTACATTATACTATCTGTGACGAATCGCCATTCCTATTTTACTCGAGCCGTGACAAATCGCTTATTTTGTTTGAGCCTGAACAAAAGCCCTGTGTTTGTCCATGCGAGAACCACACGCCTATTGTCTACGCAATAAAGACTCTTTTGTATTGGCACCGTGATTTATGAAAACGTTACAATAAAAAGCTTTCTAATTGGAAAACAAATGAGGTAAATTAATTTGGTTAGTTCTGCCTTGCGGGGCGTTTGAAATGACTTAATTAGGTTGGTGGAAAAATGGGACGGTATGCGGTTGTGCTTTAAGAGGACTAAATGAAATCTGCGGTTTTAAATGGTTATTTTCTTAAATATTACAGTTCTTTGTCTCTTTTACAGAAAATTTGATTAACTCTTTAAATGCTCAAGAGATGCGTCATTTCTTCCGAACCTAGTGAGATTTTAGGAAGGGCAATGAAAAAGACCTTTTATAAAGTCCTGGAAATGAGAGGCCCTCAGGCAGCTGATTTTGATTGAATGATGAATTGAAGGCATATATTGATATGACTGCAAAATTATTCCACATCTGGCGTTGAGTCAAAGCAACCGATTACTTTTGTAACCTTTTAATCCTTAAGCGCTAATAGAGAAGCTTCTTTTATGTGATTGCACACGCACGAAGAGGAGGCAATAAGTAAGTAGTTATAGAAATATTATAAAATTATTTAAGTGGAAAAAATAACTGCCAGCGAGTATTTGAACCCGCAACCCCAAAATACTATTGAATATATGTATATATATTTATACATACACATTAATAAAAGCAAATATATTATATAGTAATATAAACATATACAAACATAATAACATAGAACATAAACAATAAACATATATAAATAATGAATGACGTTCATATGTATAAACTCATATTAACAGTGGAAAAACGATTATACAATTATTTACATGGAGCTAACGAAATTTTAAAAGGAGGCTTTTACACGCTCTTGTTAGTGACTAAGAACGCTTTATTTCAAGAGTCAGTGCATTCCACATAACAATCTAAACGGCTTCAACAGTGATGATATAAATAGTTTAAAAAATATGGTGACTGATGGTCGCGTATAAGAAACCAATTTGAGGTTCAAGTTATTCCTCTTGTGATTTTGGTTGCCTTGCAGACTCGTTGGCAAAAAATCAAATTATTTTGTAAAAACTAGGGCCTGTTTCACAATGTTCGAGTAAGTGCCGGTTATACTACCCAGAACATATTTATTAAACAAAACACTCCATCGTTTAAAGCTTGAAACGCGCTGCATGTCAACTGTCATTTTTATAATTCTGTTATTTTATGTGTTTGTTAGCAACGCGAAACTTTATTAGGACATTCTGAAACGGGGCCTAAGTCTTTTATATTCCTTATAATATCTACCATTAAATAACTATTTGTATACTATATATACTATATACAACAACTATTTAAATACTCGTATATATGTATATAATATAACGGGGAATTTACTGAGCTACAGTGAAGGCACAAGATTAATTTATAATTAACCGAAACCGTTTTGGAATACCGGAAAATACCTTAACCGTCTGGAATTCCGGATAACCGGCAATACCGGAATAAGGGCGTTTGGAGACTGTAGCGTTGAATTATAGCACGACAAATTGAACAAATACCTAATTTCAGTTGAATTTCTGTTTAGAACTATTTGGTTTATTCTCAGTGCTTTAAATAGACAATGTCAATAGTTGTACTCATTGTTATTAAGTTTTTCGGAAGGTAACTGAATTCACTAACTACTCACTTAGTATTCACTCACATTCACTAAGTACTCACACACACTTACAATATGAAATAGTAAAGTAGGTATTTAGGTTCTTAGTATATATTATTTTCTTAAGTTGAACTTTGTATTTACATATTATTACCTGCAATGTGTTAAGACTTTTGATTAACATTTTTACAAATGTTAATTCAGAATAGGAGGGTGACAACGGAATTTCTTAGCACGGCGAAACCTAGTAAGAATTACCATTATATAAACATTATTTAACTAAAAGTATAGAAAACGACTATAAAATGAAGAAAACACGAGTGTAAAACAAGAATTCTTACTAGGTTTCGCTGTGCTAAGAAAAACAATACATGTTTTATATATATTATGTTTCCTTCTGTTGCAAATAAAATATTATTATTATTATATGAGTTGTGATTGTGTGAATTGTGAGAACAGCATTGAGGCACGCTAAGCGGTATTTTAGGTTTGCGGGCTCTAATAAAGGCTGGAAGTTAACCCTTTCTACTTGAAATACTTTTCTTATATATCTTTAACTATTTTAATAATAACAAATACTTTTAAAAGTATCCTAAAAAATATTAAATAATATTTAAATAAAACACTTAAAAAAGCATAAAATTATATATCTAGTGACAATTCCGCCTAATTTTCCTGTTATCTACGTGACGTCACAAACATCACGCAGCCTAACCGGAAGAATACCCGACTAGTTTCGCTTCTAAACGAAGCATCTTCAGGAGGTCTTGACTTACCGAGCGCACGATCGAGTCTCGACGCCTGAATCTATCCATTACTTTAACTATTTTCTTATTTGGTACTTATTTAATTAGGTATTTTAATAGTAGTAGAACTCTTGTTGCTAATAAGACTGGGGCAGTATTTCCACCATACCTTTTTCTACTGCCAAGCAGTTAAGTAATGTTCATATGACCTAGTTCCGCTTTAAGGGGTTTTGGAAGGAAGGGTGCTGCTGAAATTACATGCACATGAGACTAACAACATTATGTCACAGGGTGATGATGGGCGCAGTGCAGTTCGCCATCACGAGGATGAATTGCATCCGTTATCGACAGATGTTACCGCATAACACCAGGTAGTCCTAAAGCTAGTTACATGGCGATAGCATTAAAAAAAAGTTATATGAGGAATTTTAGTTGCAGTCTGGAGTCTAGCACAGTGCCGGGTAGATGGCAATAGAATTGCCTTTTTTACATGGGACCAAAATTTTACATGTCTGGCGATTGTGGGTATTTGGACACCCCTGTATTCCTCTTCAGGGAATAGAGCCATGATATTTTTTTTCTTTAGATAATTGGCGTATATAATTTCTTTGGAATCTTGAGGTCCTCGTCGTTCCGTGTAAAACAATTAAAGGGTTTGCTGATAATAGTAGATTGTACAACGATTGTATGAAGTATTTTTTTTTATGCTTGATAGGTTAGCCTTTGACCACTATCTCACCTGATGGTAAGTGATGATCTGGTCGAATATGTTGTTCAGGCTAACCTAGAACTACTGGCTCTCAAGGACAGCTGCCGGAACACACCGTTAGGTGCTTGGCGACAGATTTTCTACTTGAGGGTGGTAGCTAGCCAGGCGGGCATTCGCAAAGTGCCCTACCACCATGCTGTAACGACTGCCATCCTAAGACAACAACCGGGACCGACGGCTTAACGTGCCCTCCGAAGCACGGAAGCGCTCAGTAGTAATGTCATCAGCGGTCACCCATCCAACTCATGACCGCGGCGGACGTTGCTTAACTTTGCTGATCGATTCAGAAAAAGAAAATTTGCAAATCATTTTAGCCGAGACTTTTATTATCATGTTTAATGTTATTGTGGCGGCACAAGCTCGAGACACTGCGCCCCTTGAGACATAGTGGTTAAGTCTCATGTGCTTGTAATTTCACTGGATCTCAAGGACTGCTGCCGGAACACACCGATAGGTGCTTGGCAACAAATTTTCTACTTGAGGGTGGTCGCTAGCTAGGCGGGCATTCGCAAAATGCCCTTCCACCATGCAATGAAGCTCAAGCCCCCGGCGGGATCCGAACCATAGACCTGCTGCGCGGTAGTCCATAGCCAATGCCACTGAGCCGACACTGCTTTTAATTCTATTCCATTAAATTTAAGTTGAGGCTAAAATAAGTTTTATGAATATATAAAAATACGAATCTTTCCACTATATAATATTAGTGTAGATGTCGATAAGTTTCACTCTACGTGACTCGTACTCTAAGGGCCCGTTTCAGAATGTCATAATAAAGTTTCGGGTTGCTATGCAACACATAAAATAACTGAATGATAAAAATGACAGTTAACATGCAGCGCGTTTCAAGCTTTAACCGATGGATAGGCTAAATCGATGACTGTGAAACGCAAAGATAGTGTTTTGTTTAATAAATATGTTCTGGGTAGTATAACCGGAACTTACTCGAACATTCTGAAACAGGCTTTAAATGAGTCATACTTTTCTGGAAGTTCCAACCCTTTCAACTCAGTACGAGACATAGAATTGAGTCCACCCTCTAAGACAATTACCTGCCACTTTAGTGATTGATACGGCGAAGTCCTCGTAACCCTTTTAGATCGATACATTTTATCGTCAAACTCGACTTAATCTCTGTCACTTCTTATACGAGTATTTATATTATCTCTTGGGTTATCGAAAAGTTTTATAAGACTGGCAAGTAGAAGGTTAATTGCTAAAGGTTTGAGGTTTACCGTATGTGGTAGCACAATTTGCAACTACCTAGTGGACAAGCTACGCTCTATAAGAAAATATGTTGCCAAGCATCTAACGATGTGTACTTGCAGTTGTATTGTAAGTCACTTTACCATCTTTGATCTAATCGTTTTTTACTTATATAAAATGGCAAATCTCAAGAACGATGATAGCTAGACAGTTGACATTTTCACAAATGATGTATTTCTGTTGCCGCTATAACAACAAATACAAAACGTTGGCCAAGTGCGAGTCGGACGCACGTTAAAACAAAAATAGGTTAAAATATGAAGTCTGATGTTGTATAGCTAATGGTACGGAACTCTTCGTGTCAGTCCAACTTGCAAATGGCTGATTTTTTTTCATGTTTTGATGTCGAGGATTTAGAATTTTTTATTTGATGTCATATCCGTGAATAGAGAGGCCCTAGAAAGACAGCAACGGCAAAGGTTGGAGGAGGCCTTTGCCGATGGCAAACAGACCTACAAAAATTGTTAAGTAATAAAATAGAATAGATTCAGACTAGATTAGCTACAAAAAAAATTATATCCAGTCATAAATGTTTTCGTTCTTAATACTTTGTATAATAGATAAGTTCGTGTGACTAAAGGGCTTTATTATTATTATTCTATATTCATGTAACATTTTGTTTTAGATTTTAATGTAAATACCGCCATATTTGAAAAGCCACTACGCATGGATATTATAGCTACTATACATTCACTATTCACTGAAGCGCTCGTAGCCAAGTTTGCTTAGCCATTCTGAATCGATCAGCAAAGTTAAGCAACGTCCGCCGCGGTCATAACTTGGATGGGTGACCGCTGGTTGGGCATTACTACTGAGCGCTTCCGTGCTTCGGAGGGCACGTTAAGCCGTCGGTCCCGGTTGTTGTCTTAGGATAGCAGTCGTTACAGCATGGTGGTAGGGCACTTTGCAAATGCCCGCCTGGCTAGCTACCACCCTCAAGTTGAAAATCTGTCGCCAAGCACCTAACGGTGTGTTCCGGCAGCTGTCCATGAGAGCCAGTAACTCTAGGTTAGTCTGAACAACATCCTCGACCACATCATCACTTACCATTAGGTGAGATAGTGGTCAAAGGCTAACCTATCAGGCATAAAAAAAAAAAAAAACTATCACGTCGAGTTATATTTTTTGTCACTGCTATATCACGCGTGATAAATCAAAGCCGTTATATTTTACAGGTGACGACTATTGTCACAGTTGGTTTTGTTTTCGCCTGTTACACATTATTGGCGTATATAAAAGTTCTTTCAATCAACACATACACGATTAGTTTCACTAATATTTTTTCTATAACATATTTTTTTAAACGTATCATTAACAAACGATACTAATCCGTTAAGAAGTAAACACTTAGTAGGTAATCATTCCCACGAAAATTAATGATGAATGAAATGAAGGCGCAGTGGGGTGCCGGGCTTGAATGTCAGCCATTGCTGTCTGTGGATGTTGCAAGAGGTGACTAAAGGTAAAATACAGCAGTGACTTCTGAGGAACTGATATCTTAAACTGCGATCCTGCGCAGTGTAAGTTGGCAGTTCTGTAGAAGCCGCCTGCCCAGCGTGGGGATTACGGCAATATGCCCCCCCCCCCCCCCCCCCCCCCCTCATGGAGGAGGTTGTGGACAATCCGGCTTAGTAAAGTACATGAAAATGAACTTCAAACTTGTAGAATATTAATTGACGCTACAAAGTATACCATAAGGGTTTAAAAGGCAAAAGGAAATATTTTATATAAACTGGACGGTATTTCTCATTTTGAAGTTAGTATTGAAGTTTTGTTGGCATGAGAGATAAAATAATTAAACGAAATTTATTCTGGAAGGCCTTTGACAGTTAAGAATATATCATATTATTGCAGCACTTGACAAGTGCTCAACGCTCAACCATATAAGTGATTTGTTCCCCCGCTTGCCTGCGTTTCCCCACACAGCTGGTTTTTCTCAAGCCGATAATGTCACTTGCTATAAAGAGCTGGGATGCTACTTTATTCACTGCGACTGATTGTGACTATTAAAAAAAATATCACAATATTTCAGTTTTAAGAGGTGTCATAACGAACAAGTTGCTTCACAATTTTAGCATGATATAAGGGTTTTTTTATGCTATTGTGACGGAACTCGAGGCTAACCTGATGTTAAGCGTTAACCTATGCCTATAACAGATACATTACGTTATAAGAGGAACTGCACTGCGCCTATCACTCTGAGACATACAGTTGTCAAGTCTCATGTGCCTGGGAGATTATTATAAATTTACTGTATTATATAACACCAATAGTCCTTGAATAAACTATCACAATACACTACTTATTGTAATAGTTTACTCAAGAACTGTTTTTAAAACAGCAGTTCGAAATCTGGGAGTGTACTGTGTACCAATAAACTCGCCTGCTATTACGTGGAATATAATTTTAAACATAGCTGGTGTGTCTAGACAACTCTGCTATATTCCTTCAGGGATATACGTAATTAAATTAAACGTTTGGTTGTGCCGGTAACACACTGTAAGGTGCTTGGCACAGATTTTCTGCTTGAGGTTGGTATAGCTAGCCAGACAAGCATTCGCAAAGTGCTATTCAACTGTGTCGTGAAGCTCAAGCTAGCGGTGGGGATCGAACCGTGGATTTGCGGTACGGAAGTCCATAGCTATTAGGTACCGCTTGGCGATCATTGTTTCAAAAAGGTTATTTTGCAAATGCCTTGCTGGCTAGCTATCCACGCAAGTAGAAAATCTATCCCCAGCTACTTAACGGTGTATTCTGGCTGAGGTCTTTTAGAGTAAGGTTGGGCTGAACAACATCTTAGACCACATCGTCACTTATCATCAGGTGAGTCAGTGGTCAAAGGCTAGCCTAAAAAACTAACATCAAGCCGGTAACTGAACCTGCCGTATATATACGCGATTATACTATACACATCACTGCATTATACAGTGCTATGTATTATATACAGTTCACTTATACAGCACTGCTCCTAAATAATTAATAACAAAACAGTGGTCTTTCACACCTATTTCTTACCAGGAAGTCTACAATCAGTGACAGACTTCCTGTTCCTAAGAATCAGAATTGCATTTTTATTTAAAACTCAGTTCGATAAGTCATTCGCTACACTAGCGAATTGTTTTTTTACTCTTATAAGCTTTCCTCACACAGTTTGTTTATCTCAGGCCGATAATTTGCCATGTTTTTGAGTGCTACGTTTTGTGCTACGACGCTACGGTGCTATGTTGGTGTGACTCGGAATGTTTCCGATGACGCGTTTGGGACATACAAACAACGACCATTGCAGACGTATTATATTATGATAAATATTTGATCTAATATTTTAGTCCAAAATCTTGAACTAACTATTACATAGTACATACAATAATTAAAGATCTTTGGTCTATAAATACAGCCTAAAATACATGAAACATTCAAAACACTATATGAATTGTTGCAAGAAAGACCATTATAATTCACAAAATATTTGAGGATAGAATAAAGCATTCGCTTCAAAAATTAGGAAATAAGAAACGATACCAGCAGACTCACCAAAGTTAGGTCTCCAGATTTAAAAATCACCTTCTGTGATGATAAAAAGCTCATAGACTGTGACACTGATCTCATTAGTACGGCGTTGTCAACTGAAGTGTGTTACGACATCATAAGATTTTGATCTGGGCTCATTCCGCTGAAAAATGTTGGGTATATCATGAGTAAAACAGACAATTCAAATTGTAACCAACGTAAATAAAACAGAAGACGAATGCAATTTTTTAACGGAGTGTTCCCGTAACGATGCTTTGCGTTGGCGATCATTTGTTTATAGCCTCGCTTTCTGGCAGGCTGCAATTGAGTACTCTTGTAGACTTATGCTAGAAAGCTAAATGATCTATAATACCGGGTAGTCTTAAGACACATAGTACTGGGCAATCTTACTGTACTGTATCAGCCGGATTGTTCTCTACTGAACACAGCCTCCCCCATTATGGTGGGTTTGCCATAATCCCTACTCTTGGCAGGCGTTTTGGGGATGGCAGTGTAAGATATCGGTTCCTCAGAAAGCGTTGTTGCCCACCTTTTGGTGTGTTACACTTAGTTGGCTCTTACGACATCCACGAGTAGAGTTGGTGGGTGACATTCTGACTTGGCACCCCACGGGCAATAGTAGGTGTGATAAAATATAATATGTAATCATCAAGATTAGCGAAGAAGGTGGCACGTTTAAAAAACCTTGTATAATGAATTCGAACAAATTAATACCCAGGGGCTAACCCTACCGTAGCAGTGATTGTATCGGTGACAGATCGAAGCTGATTTGATAAGTGCAACTGAACCGAGACCTTGGAGCCAAAATAGATATTTTGTCCGTGACAAAGACAATCAGCGCCATCACAAAGTCAGAGCTGCTGAAATCCTTTATTGCTGCTTTACGTAATCTCAGATACTCATTCGGGTCTATACTAGGCGAGTCTTAGCTTGATCAAAATACTAATTATACATAAAACTCTCAAACCATAAAATAAAATTTTATAAAATGATCCAATAAATTGTTGTTCTTTATCATCAACTTCTTAGCCTAATACCACTTATATGTGGGGATAGTACTGTATGTTTCTCTTCCACCCAGGAGTTTCCCGCCTTGTCTCACCTACGGTGAAGCCAAAAGAAACCAGGGACAGCTAGCCAGCTCCGAACGGGCTGCTCCACTTGAATTTGCCCCTACCTGACTACTGATCCTAACTGACCCATCGCAAGAGGGCTCGGTCCCCGGAAAACCGTGGTGGGATTACAGTAGAGGTAGAAAACAGTATGATGGTTATTCGGGGCACTTGTTGGTATAGGAGGAGTTGGTGTCAAGTGCTTCATATTCCTGCCACTTGTCCCGGTATGGACAATAAGGCATTTTTCACACGCCCCAAAAGTATGTCCTCTCTTTCAAGACCAATATATTACGGTCTATACTTTGGAATGGGTGACGCTAGTGGCATTTATTATTGAGAACTTTCGTGCTTTGGAAGGCACGTAAAGCCTTTTAGTCCTGTGGTTGTCTGTCATCATAGCATGGTGATAGTGCACTTTGCAATTGCCCGCCTGACTAGCTACCACCCTACTCTAACCCTACACTACACCTAACTGTGTGTTCCGGCAGCTGAACTTAAGAACCAGTAATAGGTTGTTAGCCTGAAGAGCATATTTGAGCACATCATCACTTTTATGAGGTGTGATAGTGGTCAACGGCTAATCGAGCAGGAATAAAAAAAACACAACTCAAGGACTTTGAAGGAAATAACCCGCTTTCCCAAAGCAAGTTTAGGTGGTGAAACACTTTTGTATTTGTTGTAATGATATCTACAATATAAGGCTAGCGCCGCCATCTACCTTGTCTATGGATGTAAAAATTGGTATAAAATAAATCAGTCGTAAGTTTGTCTTTGCAAGTCTCGTTGTTTTATTATAGGTTATGGGCCGATCGCTCATAAAATTAATCGCGGTTTTCTTTAACCAGTATTTGCAGTGTCAGTGTTAGCAAGTGTTAAAAGACGATTTCGAGACGTGATTGAACTGTGTCGTGACGGATTGTTATTAGAATCGCAGTGGACTAGTTTAGTTTATCATAGGTAGTATAAAATGTCGACGAACTATCTAGTCAACGTTCCCAAGTTAACGGGACGCGATAATTTCAGCGAATGGTGTTTCGCGGCAGAAAACTTCTTAATCCTGGAGGGCATGAAGCATTGTGTGAAACCAGAAGCCGGAAAAGATATAAAAACTGCCGACGACGAAAAAACCAAAGCAAAATTGATAATGACAATCGACCCGTCCTTATACGTACACGTGAAGAATGTTAGATCTTCAAAAGAATTATGGGATAAGCTGAAACAGTTATTCGACGACAACGGATTTTCACGAAGGATAAGTCTACTACGGAATTTGATTTCGATTCGCCGAGAAAATTGTAGTTCGATGACGTCTTATGTGACGCAGATTATCGATACAGCACAGAAACTCAGTGGAACAGGGTTTGAAATTAATGATCAGTGGACAGGATCATTGCTGTTGGCGGGATTGCCTGATCGTTTCTCCCCTATGATCATGGCAATTGAGCATTCTGGGATTCCTATAACGGCAGATTCCATCAAAACAAAATTGCTGGACATGGATTTGCCAAGTCACGACGAGAGTGAAGCTAGCGGTGCTTTTACCATTCGTTCAAAAATCAAGGGAAAACAAATTACTAATTTGTCTATGGCACGAAGAAATGATGTTGGTAGCACAAGATTATCAAAGTCGAACGTCAAGCAGATAAAGTGTTATCGATGTAAACAAATCGGCCATTACAAAAATCAGTGTACAAATACCGAAAAGAACTCGTCAAATCAGAAAAATAAGGAAATAATGCAGTCTAATGCCTTTAGCGCAGTGTTCCTGAGTGGAAAGTTTAGTAAAGATGAATGGTACATCGACTCGGGCGCAAGTGTACACCTTACAACAAATGAAAGTTGGGTTATGAATGCACAATATGAACAAGACAAAGAAATTGTTGTTGCTAACAGTGAAAAGGTGTCAGTATTGTGTTCTGGCGATGTAAATATCACGACTACAACAGATAACTGCGAATATAACATCACAGTGAAAAACGTGTTTTGTGTACCAAGCCTAACCACAAACTTATTATCTGTAAGTCAATTAATTTTGAAAGGCAACAGTGTCTCTTTCACGGAAGATGGTTGTTCAGTTTATAATCAGAAGAATGAATTAGTAGCCAAGGCAGTGTTGTGCAATGGAGTATACAAAGTGAATCTGTCAAAACAAGAATGTTTAGCAGCATCAGTTGTGTCAGGACAAACATGGCATCGCAGACTAGGACACATAAATAAAGATTATTTAAATCACATGAGGAATGCAGTGCAGGGTATGTCACTTGAAGAAAAAGTTGATATAAGCAAGGCCTCATGTATAACATGCTGTGAAGGGAAGCAGTGCAGGTTGCCATTTTACAGTACTGGCCAGCGAAGCAGTACTCTTCTAAATATTGTGCATACAGACATCTGTGGACCTATGGAGACGATGTCTATAGGTGGCTCTAGATACTTCTTGTTGTTTGTTGATGATCATAGTAGGATGACATTTGTTTATTTTTTAAAACACAAAAATGAGACTTTGAAGTATTTCAAAATTTTCAAAGCTCAGGTGGAAAATCAAACAAAGAAAACAATCAAAGTATTAAGAAGTGATAATGGGCTAGAGTACTGCAATAAAGAATTTGACGATTATCTTAACAGTGCTGGTGTGATTCATCAGAAGACAAATCCATACACACCACAACAAAATGGATTGTGTGAGCGATTCAATCGTACAATCGTAGAAAAGGCAAAGTGTCTTCTTTTTGATGCAAATTTAGGGAAAGAGTTCTGGGGTGAGGCCACTAATACTGCAGTGTACCTGCAAAATCGAATTGTAGCAGCAGCATTGGATAATAAAACTCCTTATGAGTTGTGGACTGGCTCCAAACCAGATATTAGTCATATAAGAATATTTGGTAGCACTGTTATGGTCCATGTACCAAAAGAAAAAAGAAGGAAGTGGGACAAGAAGGCAATCAAAAATATTCTCATAGGATATCCAGATAATATAAAAGGATATAGGGTCTACAATCCAGAAACAAAGAGAGTGTCGACTAGTAGAGATGTGATCATCATTGATAAAGAATCAAAATCTGAACATCTCATTGAAGTACATGATCAGAATATTGATTCAGTGGGGGATAGTAAGAAACCTGATGAACAAGAAACTGAATCAATGTCTACTCAAAATAATTCTGAATGCTTTGTAGACAGTTTTCAAGATAATGATGATGAGACATATGTACCCAGCGACTATGAAGACTGTGATAACACACTAAAGGATGTTGAAGAAGATACTCCACAGAGCGGATCCAAACGGATAAGGCAAATTCCGGAGAGATATGGGTACTCAAACCTTTGTGTTGACAGTGAAAATTATGATGATGCCTCTGGCTTGTCTCTGCATAATGCTTTGAATGGACCGGAAAAGGAACAGTGGAAATCAGCTGTCAGAGAGGAGCTACAATGTTTCAAGGACAATGATGCGTGGGAGTTGAGTGATGCTCCGGAAGATGGTAGAGTTGTACAATGAGAGTGGGTGCTTCGTAAAAAGTATGATAGTGAAAATAAAGTTCGTTTTCGTGATTAAGTTTTCGTGCGCGTTTAGTAGCTAAAGGTTTTTCACAAGTTGAAGGTGTAGACTTTACAGAAACTTTTTCTCCTGTGGTGAGACATACAACTTTGAGGTTACTTTTTGCATTGTCAGTACAACTAGGTTTGTATACATCCCATCTTGATGTAACAACTGCTTTCTTGAATGGCACTCTAGAGGAAACTATTTATATGCAGATACCAAAAGGCTTTCCTGAAATAACAACAAATAATCAGGTACTAAAATTAAAAAAGGCCATTTATGGGCTCAAACAGTCCTCTAGAGCATGGTACAAGAGAGTAGATGAATGTTTATTAAACGTGGGCTATATTAGATCTAAAATAGAGCCATGTATGTATACAAAAATGCAAGATCGGTTGAAAACCATTGTTATAACCATTGCTCAAGGCACACCGGGACTTTCACGTACTACGCTGACGACGCAAATGATGCTATTGGACGGTTCGTTCGGAGAGCGGTGGCTGCAAGACGCAAAGATATCCGCGATTACAACCTGAAGATGGCAATCAGAGATCGCAACAGTGTGGTGATAGAGGCCCTGGTGGGAATGGACGTCGGAGACGCAGACTAAGAAAATTTCAAAGTCCACTTTTTATTGTAGTGTTAAATTTAGTACTTAGTTATAGTTTTCTCCCCCTTTAGCAAGCGGATTTGTGCAGGCATTCGGAACAGTCATGCTCACGAAAATGTGTTGGCAAGCAGTGGCATCGTGTGTCGGGTCGCCCTCTTCCCTCAAAAATGGTTGAGGAGGACGATGGCTGGCACGCGAGTCAACTCGTGAACGAGTGCTGCTTGAGGACACTGGTCCGTTCGGAATGCCAGTGCAAATCTGTTTGCAACTGTTTAGTAATAGTGAATTCCTTAAAATTGTGTTCCCCTAGTATGTAAGAATGCTCCCCCTATTAATGTAATTACTAAATAAATTCTCTGTTAACTTCAAAAATGGCACGGACCCCGGAGTCTGTGGAAAATGAACAAAACCAAATAATAAAAAAAAAAAAAAAAAAAAACCATTGTTACATTATTTGTAGACGATTTCTTTATATTTTCAAATAATATTAATGAAACTCAACATTTAAAGCAAGTACTAGCTAGCCAATTCAAAACTAAAGATTTAGGAGAAATAAAGAAGTGTCTAGGAGTAAACATAACTGTTAATAAATCTCAGCAAACATTAACATTAAGTCAGAGAGATTATATTGATCAGCTGTTGCATAAATTTAATATGAGTGAATGTAAACCGATTCAGACTCCAATGGAAAATAAGTTGAATGTATCTAACTATGAACATTGTGTAGGTAATTTTCCATATCAACAAATAATTGGATGTCTTATGTATTTAGCAGTTTTGACAAGGCCAGACATTGCATATTCAGTTAGTTATTTAAGCCAATTTAATAGTAGTTATTCTAAAGAACATTGTGTATATGTAAAGCGGTTATTGAGATATTTAAAATGTACTAGAGATTATGGCCTGAAATATTCTGGTAATGGAAGCTCAATACTGGAGGGGTTCGTTGATTCTGATTGGGGTGGAAATATCATAGATAGAAGATCGTACACTGGATTTTGTTTCACTTTATCTGGTTGTGTAATATCTTGGGAAACAAAAAAACAGAAAACTGTTGCTTTATCGAGTAGCGAAGCCAAATACATGGCGATTACCGAAGCCTGTAAAGAAGCAGTTTACTTGCGTAATTTACAGTATGAAATAACACAAGAAATGTATACTATTGATCTTTTCAATGACAACCAGAGTGCACATAAGTTAACCATAAACCCAGCTTATCACAAACGAACTAAGCATATAGATATAAAATATCATTTTTGTAGACAATGTGTAGAAAATAAAGTTGTGAATGTTAGGTATTTGCCTACAGCTGAAATGCCTGCTGATTTATTCACTAAGAGTTTATGTTCCATTAAACATTATACATTTTTGGATAGACTAGGTGTGCAAATAGTTTAATATTTCAGTGTTTTTATATTGTTAGATATAGTGGGGGTGTTGTAATGATATCTACAATATAAGGCTAGCGCCGCCATCTACCTTGTCTATGGATGTAAAAATTGGTATAAAATAAATCAGTCGTAAGTTTGTCTTTGCAAGTCTCGTTGTTTTATTATAGTATTGTCTCGAATCACGTTGACGTAGTGATTGAGTGCTGTCTATAGATTCTTGAATATATCATATATTAAAAACCTATTTATTAAACAAGCACGATCGTTTCTCCAACTGTGTGTATGTTACTGTAAAGTGACGGCTGGATTTGTTCCGGTTATTTCCGGCGCTCGTTCGGAAACGCCACGCGGTTACCGTAGCGTTCGGATATTTCCGGAATGGCCGATGTTGGCATTCGGAAATTATTGGGTAATATCTGAAAAACTGTCAGTATTTGAAATAATACCTACTCATAAAGAAAACCAGCCAAGTGCGATTCGAACATGCACACTGGGGGTTTCACACCAGCGCAGAATGTAGCATTCAATCGTAAATATTTTTCATACCTACACTTCGAAATCCTTAGCAAAGGTCTGGCCAGCAATTGACCTGTATTTTTAATTTTTTTTTAGTAATTCCTAGATATATGACTATTATCATACCAAGCTTGACACTTGTATGTATTACTTTTTTAATCAAAAAGCAAAAAAAAACGTTTCTTGTTTTGGGTCTGCTTTATGATTTATTTGCTAGTGTTGTACATATAGAGTTGACTAAGGGAGAAATACCGGGAGGTGGCCAACGGTGCATTCTGATTTTCACCATTAACTGCGATCCCCATGACCCTGCCAAGTACAATGCCTTTGTACAATGGTAGACGTTTTGGTTGATGTGGTGATGATTGTTTGTTAGGCAATCTGCCATTATTATTTACACATATTCTGTGAAAATTACAATACGCTTCTTCCTACTGTTTCAAAGATACAGCCTGTATACATTATAGAATATATACTCTAAAGGCCGTACAGATGGATGAACGGACAGGGGAACAGTTGCGCCTTAGTAAAACGCTGTTGTAATCAAGTATGGAAACCTTAAAAACATCAATAATTTAGTCGTAGTATCTAGTGAACCGTACCGGTAGTTGTGGGAAACGATACTTACAAAATCATTCACGATTTTGTATAGCTAGGACTGTCTGTTCGAATGGGCAGATACAATTTGAACAAAGAGGTGGTCCTAAGACTTAAACTCGGATAAACAGAATTCAGGAAATTACGCGACGTATTCTCGTTGAACATCCCGCACTGCCCGAAGACTAAAGTCTTCAACTAGTGTTAATATTCCAGATTTGCCTAGCCAGGCATGATAAATAGCAGAGTTCTACTACCTATACAATCTGTTGATGAACCTTAAAAGTCCGCGATACGAAAAGCTAAATTTAAAACTAAATGACATGTTACTTACATGAAATTATTTGCCCTTTCAACACTTGCACCCTCACGCTTTGGGTACATAAGCTACTGGCCGGTTTGCTTAATCTAGTACTCACGCGCAGGGGGTGATACACGACAATTTTTCCTCAAGGTTCCTCAAAGGTCACTCGTACTTGACAGTGATCACGGCAAACAAGTATTCACCAAAGGTTTATGCACAAATCATTTCAAACTTAATTACAAACTAATTATAGAGAACAATAAAAGGTAGCACCAGCCACCACTTTCAAAATCAAGGTTAAGAATAAATTATCAAAATTCAAAAAGTGGACATCTTTCAAAAATCGAAGAGTTAAGGTAATTGATCAGCAAAGGTTATTTCCACAAATGTAACCACAGAAAAATAAGTTTCACTTCGAGTTCAGTGTCAAAGTCACAGATCATAAAACAAGTAGATGGCGCCACTGCAAGTTGTGGTTCGGAACATCAAGTGTGTTTTACCAGTGTTGACTCATTGCACTGACACGTAGTCCTTGTTGTGTCCGTTACAAAACAAACTCCCCTTTCAATCAGCAACAGCGCTCTACTAACCGATCACATATGGAGAAGAAAGGTTCTGGAGTGGTTACCCCACTACACAGAAAGACGAAAACACAGCAGATTATAGAATTCAATTATTACTAGGCTGTCTAAATATTTTCATTGTAGTGGCTGTAGTGTTGTATATAGTTCGAGTATTTAGTTTTTAAATTAAAATGTATATGTATATTTATATGTTTATGTACCAACGGTAAAACAAAAGAATTCACTATATTGACATCTCAGCGTTTCTTTTTTATATGCTTCAATAATTTCATCTATGAATATTGGTATATCAGCCGTTACACGTTTTGTCCATTACCGAATAAGTTAAGTTGATATGAAAGGCCGCTGTGTGGAATATTGGGGAAAATACTGATTCATAAACCAAATGTGATGCATTATTGTAGCTTTCATTGTCAAAAGGAAAAACAGTTGTGTTTTTTTTTATATTATTGGGACAGAACAAGATTGAGGCCCACCTGATGTTAAGTGGACTAACCGCTGCCTTTAAGAGATGAATTTCGTTACAAGTCACGAATTGCACTGCGCCCGTCACCTCGAGACATTGTTGTTAAGTCTCATGTGCCTGTAATTTCACTGGCTCTCAAGGACTGCTGCCGGAACACACCGTTAGGTACTTGACCTCATCAAAAGTTCTAGCTAATATAGAAAAAAATTGTATATTTTAAAATGTGATAACGATGATAACACATAATATTATTAGTTGTAGTTAGTATTATGCCACTCGGTATGTTCAGTAGATGACAATTGGCTTGTCTTATGTTATTGGCGAATATTTCCAAAATGTCATGCAGTACATTTCCATAACGCAACAGGATTTGAATCATATACAACCTGCTCGAAAGTTCATAGTCACTGGTACTGTGCTATCATTGTCTTCAAATTTAATTCATACATCTTTTTTCTATATTATCTACAACTTCTAACAATAGTTAAATGGCTTAGCTAGTTGTCTTAGCAAAAAACCCGACACAATTCGAACATGCTCTTCGAAGACCATAAGCTTTCATAATGAATCACCGCAAGAACTGGGTAAGTGGTAAAAAACTTACTTATTCTTGCGACAAACGAAATCGAATGCGATTTGAACTGTACAGAAGAAAGGTCTAGATCAATCGTACAGTGTGGGTGGGATATGGATCCGATTTTTCAAAACTGTACGATCGAACGGATATGAATCTTAAATTGAGTAGATAAATCGAAACGGAGTAACTGTGCCGTTAAATCAAGCGTATATGCCGTCCGTTTGTCAGTTTCGCTAAGATCGCGCACTGCTTGGTTACACGTCGTACTCGCAGTTTAGCTACTAAAATGTAAACATTATGAATATGAAGATGAAAAAATTTCCTGTTAATGACTGTTACCGGAACAAAACGTTACGTGCTTGGCGACGAATTTTTCACATAAAAGTGGTAGCTAACCATACTGGCATTCGCAAAATGCCATACCACTACGCAGACATTGGGCGCTGAACAAGGCTCCTTATTAGTAGCTGTAACAACCAATTCTTGATTATCCCTAATTACTATCTTGGACCACAATTCTTACTATTAGGTGGATTGTAGTCAAACTCTAGCCTACCAAAATAATAAAAATCTCATGAATACATCAATATAAACCTTCCTTCAATATAACTATTTTCCTTTAATAAAGCCATCACGAGTGTAGAGTCAGACGCCGTGCGTTAATCCAAAACTCTATTAGTTTTATCAGTTCTATCGCGACTTCACAGCTCGCTGGCTCCGTCAGCCGCGCGTCAATAGATTGCCTTTCTCTACATTGTACCTAGTTCATATAGAGTTAGCTTGTATTACCAGTCAAGTACAGAAGATTTTCTGTGCGGAAACATAATATGTTCAGCTGCTATGAGATGAGAGTTCAGCAATGAGATGATAGATGGGGGTATTCTCATAATGTGCAGCAATGCCTTGTAAATTAAAATATTAGTGATGGCATGCTGCTCAAATAGTATTTTTTCAGCTGAGTTACCTTTTATTAATCTACAAGGAAAATATGGAACAGTTTTTATATTAGACTAGTATTATTATTTTAATTAATATTTTTATGATTTCAATAAAACATAAAAATATTAAAATTATAGGGTCATCATTAACAAATTTAAAGCTAATTGCAAAATTAGTATTGTTTGTAGTAAAACGTGAGTTGAAATTTAAATGTCGCTAAATCCCAATACGGTGGTTAAAGAACGATAGGGAAAAATTTAGTTATGACTCATTGTCATGTTAGCTCAATTGGATGGAGCATAACCCGGCTAAAGGGGTGGATGGACGCGGGTTCGAATCCCGCATATAACTTAAATTTTTCCTCTCGTAAATTTGTAATTTTGTAATTGACTAGTATTATTTTAAAGAGCATTGACGTATGCCAAACGATGACATAGAATTTAGCATAACAAAATTGGATATCCACCAGGACGGTATTTTGAGGATATGGGTTCATATACCACTAAAAGTTATCTTTTTCCATCCAAAATTATTTCTAAGTTCTAATATTCTAAAGTTAGAAAGTAAATGGACCTGTTTTGAAAATATGTACCTTTTTATGTTACTAAATAATACGGGTTAACTCTTGTTAATGACACGTATACAACGCCATCTATACAGCTCGTTTCTAAACAAAACTATAGTCAGATATTTATCGGAATTATTCATGTGCTAAAAAATAACATGAATAAGCATAAAATTAACCAATCTTTAATCGTAACTCAATCGCTGAAACCCGTGCTTACTTTCAGCTTCGAATAATTGTAACTTCCATACGAAGGGCTTCAAAACAGTTCGATACTGGTCGGAATCTTTCCGGTAAATATAGAGTGAGTCCTAGACGGAGCCTATTTTATTACTTATAGGTAAGCTATTAACGACAGTCTCACCTGATGGTAAGTGATGATGGTCGCAGGTGACAATAAGCTTCACCTAGAATTACTAGTTCTCAAGGACAGCTGCCGGAACACACCGTAAGAAGCTTGGCGTCAGAATTTCTTCTTGAGAGTGGTCGCTAGCCAGGCGGGCATTCCCAAAATGCCCTTTCACTGTGCATAATTGTTATTGTTAGAATATTTTTTCTTATGTAGCATATAGCTGACATATTTTGCTATTGAACAAAATACTCTAAATATAGCCCTGTTTCAAACTCCAAAGTCACTTCACAGCAGGAAAAGATACCACAATAGACCTTGGGGTATATACATAACTAGGCACAAGGTAGGTATTGTCGCAAACGACCGACCGGAACACTTTGACGGTGACATGCTTTGTTAGAGATGTTGCTGGAGCGGCCGGAATTCGGCACAAAAGGTTATGGCTGGGACATGACATGGCAGGGTGTTTCTAAAGAGCCGGGGATGTTTTGTTGACGGGTAACTTATTACAAAAAATGATTTTACGTGGCTTTTATACGCCGCGTTAAGTGGAGATATTGAAAAGCTTGAACTCGTGAAGGTAGTTTTAAAACCAGTAATAAACAATTAAATCAAAATTAATGGCAAGAACCGTGAATTGTTACAAACCATCAAATGAAGAAAAGTCGCGTACCTCGGCCATGTCTTTCCTCACGAGAAATACGAGCTTCTTATATTTATTATGTTGGGCAAAATTGAAGGAAAGCGACGCGTGGGTCGTGGGGAAAAGTCTTGGTTGCGTAACATTCGAGAATGGACCAGATTTCCAGCGTGGAAGACATATTTCGCTTGGCACAGGACACGAATAAGTTCGCTGAGCTGACGGCCAACCTCCAGTAATAGAGTGGCACCTGAAGAAGAAGATAGACAGCTGCTGGAACATACCGTTAGGTGTTTGGCGACAAATTTTCTACTTGAAGGTGGTACCTATCCAGGCAGGGATTTGCTTAATGACTTACCAGTATGTTGCAAGGACTGCCATCCAAAGACAACAACCGGGACCTACGTCTTAACGTACCCTCCGATGCACGAAAGCGTTCTGTAGCAATGCCACTAGGGGTCATCCATCCAACTCAGACTCCAGCGTACGTTGCTTAACTTAGCTGATAGCTTAATAACAGCTTAGCAAACTCGGCTACGAGCGCTTACAAATTTTATAAGATTATTTTACGTTTGAACATATTATGTTAGGTTGACCTGTATACTATTAATATAATTATAAATTGATAAGCTTTCTGTGGCATGGATATTTTGGTCTAATATTTAGTTCGTTTATATTAACGTCACCGAACAGTTTCCGGCTTTATAATATAAAAATTGTTCCATATCTTTCTGCTGGATGTCGTTGAGCACACGACTGGAAAAATGATCCATATGAGTATGATACCAAAACTTGCGTATTTTAAGGTATCATTTAGATAGATAGATAGATAGAAAACTCTTTATTGTTACACCACTTTTGAAATATAAAAGTTTACAAATTAAATAATAATAACATAGTGTTACAATGGGCGGCCTTATCACTAAAAGTGATCTCTACCAGGCAACCTTAGGATTGAGTAAAACGAACAAAACAATTGGCAGCGGATAAGTATACTTTACCAAAACTAATGCAAGGGGGCCTACAGGCAGGCGACTGGCTATCAAACCAAAGTCAATCTTTTTATAATTATGCCTATGAGTTGCCCTGTGTGTTGATAGCGTAAACATATTTCTTTATATGTTGTTAGAGAAAACATAACTATACCGACCACTCATGAGTGTGATGATGGTAGGAACATCATAATGTTACCACCACGACCATAGGATTCTAATGGCCTTCAAGTTATTGGTTCAAGTTTATATTGAAAGTTGTTGTGAAAAACTGCAACATCTTAACCTACCAAAGTTTCAGACAACAAAATCTCCCCTCCAATCCCTCGGAAATTCCCTATAATTTGCGCAAATCCGCATTAATTCGTTCGGCGAGAGAGTTAATCCACTCTGACTTGTTTAATGTGAAGTTAATTAAGTTTTATTAATGAACTCCCTGGGAACGAGGATTGTGGAGAATCGTTGCGGCATTGGAGGAAGGCAGGTAATCAACTTCGTCTTACCTAAACTGGATATGACTGGTATTGGAATAATCTTTTCGTTTAGTCAAATCATATTTATCAATTCTCTCTGAAGACTGGTTTCTAGGCTGCACGCCCATACTACGAAATATGATTTTAACATTACTATTTCAATCACACACACACACACACACACCTTCTCACATACTTTCACACTGTCTCTAACACATTATTCTAGATCATATTCCAGACATATGCGTCACAAGTTCACATATACATTCAACATGTAAATGAACAGTTCAACCTGATGATAGATATGAGTGATAGGAAAATTCTACGTTAAGCTCAAGAGAATATGAATTGAATATTTCCTTTTTTTTATGCTTGATGTTAAGCGGACTAACCTCTGCCTATAACAGATGCATTTCGTTACAAGTCACGAATTGCACTGCGCCCGTCACTTTGAGACAGTTTTAAGTCTCACGTGCATGTCATTTCGTACTTAATTAATTCCTTATCACTTATACATTTCATAAACATTTTTTTATGTATTACGTTATATCTCTCCCATTTTTATACTAATGTATGTATTCTGTATATTCACATTCAGAGCCCGAAGATATTTCTTTGGCTTACATTTAGTTTGGGGCCCACAAACCATGGATTAAACAATGTGTACTTAGGTTAAGCTAGTATCTATTCTATTTCATAACATTACTGTAATTTTCAAAAATTTCGTAAAATTGGTCATTTTGTTATGTATTCAAAAGAGGATGCGTTATTGCTAAAATAAAAATGCGTCTTCTCTCGTTCTGGCTCTCAGCACACCGTCAGGTACTGTGCGACAGATTTTCTACTTGAGGGTAGTAGCTAGCTATGCGGGCATTCGCAAAATGCCCTACAGCCATGGTATAACGACTGCCATCTTAAGAAAACAACCGCGAGCGACGGCTTAACGTGCTCTCCGAAGCGCGTACACACTCAATAGTAATGTCACTAGCGGTCACCCATCCAACTCATAAAAGCAGCGGACGTTGCTAACTTAGCTTATCGCTACGAATAAATAATGAAAAGAAATGTTATTCAAGCTAACCATCAGAACGCAAACTGTACCGCGGCGGGCGTGGTTTAAAAAGTGTACCGTGCAGCGCTCTCAGTTCGCCGTGTGGGCTCGAGTCACGCGGTGCTGCCGCGGAAAGTTTCAACTGAATTGATCAATGTTCTTCCGGGCTGTTTATTTCTACAAAAATATTATAGTATATTGTAAAATTCTGAAGAAGACATACGGATATGAAAATTTCGGGAATAGCTTTCATAAACCATTAAAAGTAGTTCGGAACATTGTTAGTGTTAGAATTCTAATGCGGTTTGGTTGAATGACGGAGGTGACAACATGATCTTGACGCGACCAATCAGATGCGATCATTTCTAAGCGCAAAATCAATTAACCAATTCGATTGAATTTGGATGCTTGTGTGTGTTTTCCTTGTGGAGTGGACGAGTCCGAAATCAAAGCGGTCACTGTATGAGAGTTACACTTCTTTACATATTTATTCGTAGGCTTATCGGTTAAGAATGGCTCATTAAACTATGCTACGAGCACTTCTAAATATATGTAAAAAAAAAAACAACACAGTAGGTAATTTCTAACTTCAGGCAACCTTATCAAAGAAAAAAAAGCTTGGTTACCCTTTATGGAAAGTGCTATGAATACACTTCCCTTAAACAGGTAGTTTATCTTCCTAATTGAACTATTGTTTGACTATACGATGTATGCTACTAAAAAAACAAAAATCAGGTGAAACATTTCATCAGGTAAAATTATGCATGGCACTAGATTGTATTTCATATTGAATTAGTACTCTCTATTGTTATTAAGGAAATTAATTTATGTAAATACCAAAAAAACCCCTCACGGTCTCAATTCTCTTCGTTATCTATAATGAACCTATTTTAAGTCACAACAACTAAAACTGACAATATATTTTAAATATACAGACAAACATAATAAACAGGGCGTGACACATCAAAGGGAGAAAGGTTAAAAATAACTTCTAAAGTAAACCCAACTATATCGAGAACTAGTTTCAAACAAAATATTTGTCAAAAATAGGTTTGAATGCTTCAATATTATATGTGATGTTCGCTTAGCAATAGTTTGATATCATTATTTTGGAATATAGACTGTAAAATGTATACTGCCCGTGAGCATGCAATGGTTTGTAGGTTTTCTAAATGCATTCATAGCAATAGCTTTTATAGTATTGTATATAACACCTAGTATTAAAGGACCGGTACAAAAACTAAATATGGAAGGGTAGCGACAACATTACGAGTGTTAAAAGTATATATGTACTTATTTTTGTCTTATGAAGTGTGTATAGTAGTCTGGTTGATGGTCACACCATTACCTAAGACTGTTAAAATAATATAATAACAGGATATATACTCGTAGGAACAGGATTCTTACCCACGTTTCGTCCTCTAGCAGCTAATTCACTTATCAGGAGTAAATGGTAATATTAGGTAATATGTCCGTATAACTTTTTGCAATAGGATCTATGAATATGTTATTAAGCTTAGATTATAGCAACTCATATCATTTTTTTCACCTTTATAAGCAAGTTTCGTTTTGTGTAAAATAAAACAGTTAGGGTCACAGTAAAACCAGAAAATAATCTGACTTTGTGGCGTTCTATGGGGGAGGCCTTTGTTCAGCAGTGGACGTCTACCGGCTGATGATGATGAACTTGAGATTTAAATGCCTACTCTAGTCTGGATACGCAGGTGGTCCAATGTCCATATCTCAAAATACCTATAAACCTAACCTATAAAAGGTTTCTATGTAATATGTATTGGTGTACTTTAAAGCAAATAATTTCTTAGATATACAGGACGATTTTTATGATTGTTAATAATAATAATATTCTCTTTAAATACATCGAACCACTCTGGACACGCTACATATTTGCCATAGTGAGCATGCTGTGGCATATTTATAGGTACGCCCGTCACATACTTACAAGCCACGTTTGTTTGGTACCGCTGCTGAAGTTAAACTACTTGTCTGTTTTCGCTATGTAAGGGTGAGCAAAATAATTATCCCATTGACCACAAGGCGCGTTCTTCAAAATCCCTTTCTAAAAGAAAACTATTAAAACCAAATCCGCTTTAGGGCTTTAACAACATAATCAATTCTGTAGTACATTTACAAGGGCTACAAGTGTTTAGGGTCGATTTGGACATCTGTTACTGCAAAATTTACAAACTTAGTTTTACTAGAGACCAATTGAAATTCAACTTTGTTACGTTGAGATACGATGGAATAAGGAGTATTAACAAGCTGGTAGTATTCCTTAAAATTATGCATGGCACATGGTTGTATTTCATATTGAATTATTAAGATACGATTTAGTACTCTCTGTTGTTATTAAAGCGGGATAAAAAATGAGAAACGCTAGAAATGTTAAATTACTTTTAGTGTCTCGTAAATGTTGAGATTCATCGTAAAAACGTTTTACACGAATTTGACCTTATTTTGCAGTATTTTAGTTTACAGTGACAGAATATTTTGTATAATTAAACCACCTAATAAAAATGTTTTAAATCCTACTTTTGCTACCTGTGGCTTTGTTTAATAACTCTTAAATGGATATACGAATGTTTCTTAACAAAAAACTCTATTTCATAAACAGCATTTTGACTTGAAAACTTTGGCATTAATGACAAAATATATTTTATGTAATATAGTCAAGAAAGAAGCTGACTCTCTATATATTTTTACACGACTGCCCAAACATAGGAGTGTAATATTTTCAGGCATCATGTATGTATGTATGTTTGTGAGTTTCTTTATTCCACCACAACTTCTAAATGGCTAAATCGATTTTAATTTTTGAGATGTCGTCCTTACATTTGTTTTGACAGCGCAAGTAACTAGGTACATAAAATCAAACTGGTTTTATTTTATGTATATTGTAAAAATACGTTTTTACAATATGGTGGTTATACACTATATTGTAAAAACGTATCGATAGGGAATAGGATAAGTAATTAAAACCTATTGATAAGGATCAAAATTTAAGACTTTAAAAAACGATTTCACAAATATGTATAATTTGCAATTTTAATTTCAATGGAACGATAAAACGTTTAACGAAAATAAATAATATGCAGTCTGGTACTTTCATTAATTTATACCTGTTATGCATTTTTTTTACATCTTTTTACTAACGCAGAAGTAGACTGGTTTTTTAAAAAAGCCAAATCATTAATTGAAAACACTAATCAGGATCATGAGCGGGCAATACAGATCAATTATATTCTTGTGTTGGCAAATAAAAGGAAATATAATGATAAAACTATGTAGTTCAAACTCAATGCGCGCTGCACGCCACGAAATTTTGGTTGTCACGATATTTGTGCCTCAAAAGCGCATAAATTAATATAAAATATTACTTTTTGGAAGGACGTCGTCGGCCAATTTTAAAATTTTCAGAATAGATTTGTTAAGAAAATGATTGGTCACATGCGAAGTTAAGTATATAGAGGAGATCCAAAAAATTGCCTGAAAATAATTGTATTTTTTTTCAGCAGGATTATGTTGCAAATATGAAAATAAATACTTTTTCTTCATCCAAACAATGATTCTCTTAAGAGGAGTTCACCTCCACGGGGCCAAATCAAGGAATGCCAAACAGCCATCATGTTACCAAGAGTAAATTTTAGACACGCGTCTTCGAGATTCAATTTTAGTAGTTTGTATGCTTTCTATCCAAGACCACGACAACAGTTACTAACAACTGATAATAGAAGTTAAAGACTACCAGTTAAAGAAAAGGTCTATAATTACT
The DNA here is from genome assembly GCA_963854805.1 of Plagodis dolabraria. Taxonomy (NCBI): domain Eukaryota; kingdom Metazoa; phylum Arthropoda; class Insecta; order Lepidoptera; family Geometridae; genus Plagodis; species Plagodis dolabraria. Next base: position 5,299,793 of record OY978443.1, on the reverse strand, counting down.
TCCTAAGAAGGCAAATAAAACTTATCGACAAATAGATCACAAACAAGTCGGGGTGATCTGTAGCGCAAAAGGAAATTCTTTGTGAAAAATATGATTTGTTGTGACTTCCGATGTGTACACGTACAGACTACGTCACTTCCTAAATATTTATATCAGTAGGTACACAAAAAAATATTTTAAAAACAACGTCTCAAATTTAAGCATAATTATGTAGAATGTATTGGTTTCTGCGTCTTCCAGTAACTTTTCGCGTTTGCTTCAAATTCGTTTTTATTATGCTCCCTGGAGAACTGATCAGTAATTTAGCATAAAATACCTTATAACTAAACTAAGGTTTTAGAAACTCGCACACAAAATTTCCTCTAGATCCAATAAGCAGTTATGACAGTAAATGGTAACAACATACAAACTGTCGAATTATTATAAGCTCAAGATGGCATTTGCCACCGTTTTGGCCAAATACTATAATTCATATAAAAATAGTTAATGTTTTTGTCTCTGTCAGTTTGTCACGTCCTTTAATTACATTAGATACGACCCAAAAACTCAAAAAATAAAACAATTATGTGATCCAATAATTTGTGAAATATGATTTTAGCCTAGCACGCGCTAGTGCTTGAGCTAATCATATTTAAAAAATATTTCATTGCTTTTATTTAACTAGCTGATTTTTCCATAGCATATAACTGGCAAGACATATTGAACAGGATCTAAAATACCGTTTAACACATTTCTCTCCTGCAGCCATCGTTAAAACTAAAGAAAACATACCTTATCTGCTTTTACAGACATAGTATGAACTGACACGGGGGTGCAGTAGGGGAAAATGCAATTAATTTCAGCACAATGGGTCTCGACCCTTGGCATTGGCAATAGGAATGTTGTGTCTTAATCCTTATAACCTGAGGTATTGTTGTAGAATGTGAGTGTGGGGAAAATTAGAGATAACAGTCAAATATTGTGATGCATCCATATAAATGATAATGAAATATTATCATTTATTTCCAAGAATACAACTTGACAATTTATTTTAGGTTCTGTTGCAAATGTGTGGTATTCTGCCTGCAAGCAAACGTGCAAATATTACGTAGCAAATACACGCCTTGCTTTTTGTTGATGCCTTTCTTAATATTTATTACATATAATTTTTTTTTATTCTGTTGATGATTGATAAATTGTTAGGTAAGGTACGTTAGACATACTTTATTGATTTAGGTGAGGTATACAGATACATTTAGAGATATTTGTCAAACAATTTTGTTTTGAAAACTCAATATTTTAACAAAGCTTCACGTTTTCCACAAACTCCATATTAGGTTCTATATTTGCTAAATATGGTTAAAAGCACTATTGTGTGATGAACGAAAATCATTTCTTTCCATCAGATAAAGTCTTGTAGTCTAAAGTACAATTGGAGCACAAATTTTGGACTCGTAACTTGAATAAGGTTCCGGTGACCGAACGGATTTAGGCATCCGGCGCGAAATGGGAGGACACGGGTTTGATTCCCGTCCGGAAAAAAAATTTACTCTATTATTTTGTAAATGTAGGTCTTATATTACTCCAAAAACAGTTTTTATAATAGCTACTAGCATAACTCCAATCTAAACAACCCCTTCAATAGTTTTATTTCATCGAGTAATTGATATATTAGTTATACACTGTTGCTAATATAGGATTTTGAATCTATTACGGTATTTTTTTATGATTTCACTGATATATACTTATATATAAGTATTTATGTGAGGCTAAAATTCAAACCCAACAATAAAAGCATAGTCAAAATTGAAGTGGAAATCTGAAAACTACTAATTTCTAAAGAAAACTGGCCTTAAATTTGATATTTATTGCTATAGATCTTTATAGTAAATAAAGCGAAATCCTAATATATTGTAATATATTTATAATATTTTGTCTATATTAATCGTTGTTTTTTTAAAACCTGTTGAAACGTCTCATTCATTATGAGTAAAACATAATAAATGAGACTTGTTATATGCAGTGTGTTCGTATATATTATACGAATAATTATACGAACGTACGAGCAATTTCTTTTACTACCACTTGCTCCTTAAGCCTCGACCCCAAGCCTTAACCTTCCTAAGTACGAACAATAACACTATCCCAAAAACAGGGGCCAAATCCTAGTCCCACTCGTACCTTGGCCCGGAAACAGCCAAGACCTTTTACAATTAAAATAGCCCATTATCGGACGGGCCCTAATCCGGCACATTTAAGTTAATGGCCCAGGTGACCGCTTCGACCTTTGTTCTCCATTTTAAATGCAAATTTTGAAAGTTGAATACATGATCCGAGAAACGATATAAAAACGTTATTAAAACGTTCTTCAACTATTAACGTGATACTCAAGATTGTATTAAGAGGAAAAGTTAAATAACTGACAGTTTTCAGTTTATGAATCCAGAATTGTTCCATATATTCCAATGTTGTAAGTCGTGACTACGGGAAAAAAGCTCCAACTGATCAGCTGGTCGATAACAAGTTGAATCATCGCATCCTTGGACATTTTGCAAATGTTAGCAGGACTAGCTACCAAAGTCTGACGCCAAGGAGCAAGCAGTAGTTTAAGTAGCTGTGTGTACACACTACCGGTTGATATCGTAGTGGTACCAAACGTCCACCATGGAACCAGGTGATCTCTCACTGGGGGATTCGTTTTGTCACTTCTTACGGCTCCCACGGAAAGAAATTGTGAGGGGAGGACGGTGACATTCTAGCCTGGCACCTCACGGGGGATGTGTGTATACTGTACTGTAACAGCCGGATCGTCCACTGCTGAACACTAATCCCCACGCTTGGCAGGCGTCATGGGGATCGAAGTGTAAGTTGGCAGTTCTTTAAAAGGCGCTGCTGTCCTTTCAGTATGCCAGTATTTCCAGTATGGGAGGTGCAATTCTAACCCGGCACCCCACGGGGCACCCGATACCCCATGGGGCATGAGGCATTGATGTGTGTATAGGAGCTTGTTATAATGTTTACTAAAATCATCCCTTCAAATAAGGAAATCAAAATAAAAAAAATAACCACGTAAGGCTACTTGCACTTATTATAAAGAAACTGAAATCGATCTTAATATTTTGTCAAAACTATCAGCACAAATTCAACAGTAAATTAATAAATAAAAAATATTTAGAGAAAACATTAAATTAATACAATTGTCTAGTTGTATCAATCGTATGCTCAAAGAGCCATAATCGTTTTCAAAACCTCTTGTCGATGCTTTATATTAAAAGCGAAATAAGTGAAAAAAATATTTTTGTTTGGCTGCTTGGTGTTTATGATGTCACATCAGCTTAGCAGAAAAATTAGGCTAGATTGTCATTAGACATATTAATATTTTCTCATTATTTGTAATATGGATTATATAATAACTAACAACTAATAAAGTACCATAAACCTCATAATAAGCTATATTATATTAAACTATGTTATATCGGCCTAATATCGTTAGTCAGAATGAAAACTACAAAGTTTCTTTAGTGACTATTAAATTTATCTCCTTTGCATTAAATTTAGTGCTACTGATGTTTAGTTCAATTTGTATTTAATTAAAAAGATCTAAAGCTTCGATTAAGAATTGAATCTTTAGTGCCCCTTCCATAAAAGGCTTTGATTAGCAATGTTGTATGATATGAGATGGGATATTATGAAAAAGAAAACACGAAGCGTTTACTGATTTTTACACGCTGTCTAAGAATATCTCATAGGTGGACTAGGGTTCATGTATATATGTTTGTTATTTGAATACGACTATTAATTTTGCTAATTATCGCCTGAACATATTTTGCTAATTATCGTCGCTTTTTATCATTGTCTACGTGTTTGAAGCCACGGACTAATATGAAATACATTTTGGAGGTCGGGGCCTAGGATATTGAGTTAGAGAGTTTTGAACTAGCGTTTTACCAACTATCACAAAATATTTTATAATATTTACCATCATACGTCGATCCGTTTTTAGGATTCCTTATACTCGTCCCTATAAGGGGTTAAAGTGTTTTATACCTTTGTTACGAGATTAAATTTTTACAATATATGTATTATTATAATGAATTTATTACTTATTAATATTAATAAAAGTAATAATATAAGTAGAGCATCAACACAAATAAAAGTTTTAACTGACACCAAAAAAAGAAAGACGTTCTCAATTCGACTGTAGCTTCTTTTTGTATGTTTGTTACACCATTACTCCTTCAATTATGAATTAATGTTGATGTCTTTTTGTAGAGAAATTTAAATAGAACCTACTAAAAGGTACGAGTAGACCTCTTAGTTGGTTCTTCATCAATATTGGTTGTGTAGTTTTATGTTATATTCAATTAATTGAAAACAAATATTTGCATACCTGGCTGATATAATGGTAATTGCAACGTTTGTCGATAGAAAACAGTATTTTAAGCGAGTGGATCTTATAAGCAGTAAACATCACTACATAGAGTGAAAATAAATAATTAAAATCGGATTCAAATTCCAACGTTGAAATTTATGAAACAACTTGTGGGAGTCGGACCATGATGTGTTTTGTATTCTGTCAGTGTTTTGAATCAGCATACAGACTTTAACAAATTAGTACACAGTATATAGATATAGAAGTCGGTTCCTTTTTTTTTCATAAATCTGTCGTAAAAATCATAATATGTGTAAACAAACGTGAAACTTAGCGCGGTTATAATACAAACTCAAAGCAAATAACAGATGCTCAAATCGATATAATACAATCAACCAATCTCTGCATCAGGAATTATACAGCTGAATAAATGTCACAGCACGATCATAAACAATAAGACTGTCCAACAATGGAACGATTAAATCTACAAAATTATTCCACAGTTAAAAACAATAGTTATAAAAAGTAAGAAAAAATATTTTACGTGTTTCAAAATTGAAGTGGTAATTAACTTTTTAATGTGATTCAATTTAAGGGAAATACTACGCATTCTCGCAATAAACTAACATAAAACATAAAAATCATTTATTGACTTAATAACGTGGGCAATGTTAATTTTGACGCCTCTGGTCCTCGACGAAGCTTAACACATGTACAACTTACAGTTTAATTTGGTACACATTTTTAATTATATTTACTATTTCACTCCGAAGTTCTAAACACTGATCTACAAGGCTGGTAGGACATTTTGAAAACGCCTAGCTAACTATCACCTTCAAGTACAATATACCTTAGAGCCAATGACCATTGTTGCCGGTTTACTATCTTTGACAACATCATCACTAATATTAAGTGAGATTGTAGTCCAAGGCTAGCTTTTTTGGTCTGACATGTGCATTAAGATAAATGATTTTATAGAACTAATTAAGAGGGCTACGAGGCAATTATCATTGCAGAATTTATTTCTATATCGACCTAATATTATACTTCTAAATGAAAAAGATAGTTGGGTAGTGAAACTGTAAGCATGTAGGTATGTTTGTTAAACCTTTTTGAGTCTTGTAAAGTTACAGACCAAAACCACAATACTTTTCGAAGGATTTGAATTCTACCCCGCAATTACCAGAAATCAAGACAGTCTGGTCATTGATACATAATATATGATAATTGTAATCAATTTGAACTACCCGATGTAAAATAAATATTTTACAGTGCAAACGCACGCTGCAGTTTATCAAAATTTACCGAGCTGACTTTATTCTACCACTTTGTATAAAATTTTTATGCGAATATATTATTTTCTATTGTATTCTAAAACGGTACCAAAACTGATTGTTTTCCGTGGTTATAATTGTTATATAAATACCAGGGACAGTAATAGTTGCAAAACATGTGTGAATCTTTCTTTGGGACTAGAATTATTTTATATTCAAAATGCGGGTTTTTCCAACGCATCCTAATAACACATTCATATATAAATCTCATCCCGAGTATCTGTGGCTATTACTTTGTGGTCTATCATTCAAAGCTATAACACGCTTATTATTATCTAATTGATTATCAACTGTCCTCACATTCCAATAAAAAAAGAAAGATCGCTTTTTAGGGTTCCGTATTCAATGGGTAAAAACGGGACCCTATTACTGAGACTTCGCTGTCCGTCCGTCTGTCACCAGGTTGTATAGCTCAAGAACGGTGATAGTTAGACAGTTGAAATATTCACAGATGATGTATTTCTGTTGCCGCTATAACAACAAATACAAAAAACTGGCCAAGTGCGAGTCGGACTCGCGCACGATGAAACAAAAAAAGGTTAAAATATGAAGTAGACTTCACGTTATATAGCTAATGGTACGGAACCCTACGTGTGCGAGTCCGATTCGCAATTGGCCGATTATTTACTTTCATAGACAAAAGAATAATCTGTAGTTCAATAATTAATACAAAACAAATATTTTAAACATATCTTAAGAAAACATTAAATCAATATTTTAGTGAAACACTTGAAAAATATAAACAAACTATATAAGAGAAAATATTAATATAATGTTTTATTAAATATATTAAATATTTGTTATTATTAAATATGGATTTCCTCAGAGTAACGCCTGAATCAATTCATTATAAATATTTATTGTGAAGCTCTATTGTAGTTAGTACACAACTACAAGCATAAAAAATGAATATAGCCCAGTTCTGAACTCACTTGCTTTGAAAATTAGCCCTAGCATACTTATAACCACAGATGAAGTAATAGTTACTATGTGTAGCACCGACAAAGATCTAATCGATTGTACATCGAGACGCAGAAGTAGGCCCCCAGTATTTATTCAGTCGATTATACGTGCGAAGGTGGGTTTTAATTTACAGAATAACATGGCACCATGTTCACTCGGTAAGGCGGCGCGCACACCAATAAATTATGCCGTAATATTTTGCACGCAAATTGAATCATTGCTAGATTAATTTAAATTACGGTACTTGTTGTTTATGGACTTGTCTGTTACTGGCATAATCTGATAAGTTGTTTCCGATATTGATTCAAAGAGGGATACGTAAATGTTTGTATGAGCAAACTAATGCTAAACTGATATTATAGGCCAATGCTTTAATCAGAGCTAAAGACTACTGATAAATAAAGGACATATAGTTGCGTTTGAACATTTATACCGGAGGTGGTCAGTAGTCGTCAAATATAACACATAAAAAACAATTGCTATCAGTAAGTACACGTGTCTGACTATTCAAGTAGGATGTTGCATCGGAGATGTAGCAGTCATTTAAATTTAACATATTTTGTTATAAATACTGATGCAAGACTAAACTTTAACAACAATATACGTAGTCATCGATATCGGTCGTATAAATTAGATCTTGGTGTTCAATTTAGAAGAATAATCTTGTCATTGAAACTACTTATTTCTTCCAGTACGAGCTTCTTGCAGTAGTGTCAACTGTATGATCATCCCCGACAATAGATCATGTCGTTTCAGGGCTCTTATAACTGCAGTATTGTCTGAGAGGATTCTGATACTATAATAATTTACCTTTCTACTGAGTGGCGCTGTCAATGCCTGGATAACACCCACACATTTGGCTTGATGTGTATTCAGGCCTATTGCTTAATGTATGTTAAATTTGTCGGAGAAGCTACCTGCTTCAGGCCTGTTCTGTAGACATCTCTGTATATTCTATATTCGTGAGTACTTGAAACGTGTATGTTGAATTGAAACACACGTTTCAAAACATACAAACATACACACTGATTTTATGCGTTTGTTTACATACAAACGCTCTTAGAAAAGTGGTACTGCTTGTTTACTTCTTTATAGAGATATAAGATCATACCATTGTTGTTTGTAGTGTTCTTCTATTTTGTTGCATAAATTAAGAGAAGAGTACGTACAGCAAAGGAGCGGTGGTAAATGAGAATGATTATAAAGTAATATAAATATGATATGTATATATATAACTTTAGTGGAACACGTCATTTTTCGCCTCCTGAAAGTCCTCCTATAGGATCAAGCAGTACAACTCACATCCATCGCGTGACAAAATACTTTTACTTATTGACAACTATCTCACATGATAGATAGTAATGATGGGTCGAAGATATTGTTTAAGCTAACTTCGAATTACCGGATCTCAAAGATAGCTGCCGGGACACACCTTTAGGTGCTTGGCGATCGGTTTTCTACTTGGTTGTAGTTAGAGCATTCATAAAATGCCCTACCACTGTGCTGTAACGACTGCCTCCGAAGCACGGAAACACTTAGCTACTAGTAGTCACCCATCCAAGTCATAAATGCAACAGACGGTGCTTAAACTAGTTGATCGGTCAAGAACGACTAAATAAGCTACTCTACGAGAGCGCTTCAAAACACAATATAATGAAAATACAATATCATTAAGTTCAAAGGGTTTCATTTTGAATTGTTATTGATGTAATGCCACTTGTTGCCAACATTGTTATATATTATTATTAAAACAATGTACAGAGTAACTTCAAATAGTTTATCTTCTTATAATTACAAATAAAATTCTATATTCTCGTTCATAAAAATCATCAAATTTTGAGACAACAGAAACATTATTTATATGCATACAGTTTTATCACCAAAATCATCTTTATTTATTTTTCATTTGACAGTAAACACAATTATTATTATTTTTTCCCACATAACTTCACCACTGACAGCTATAAATAGTACCAGTATGTACGCCTCTGAAATCTCGCTTGGATATCGCGTTTGATCGAGTTATGCATTATTAATGAACATCGACGTGTAATTACAGGGCGCGCTCAGATTTATCGGCCGACTTGTCGGACACGGTTCCGAGAAATCGGGGTGTGTGCGTGGGGCCTTAGATTGAGACGTGAAGTTTAATTGTTCTGGTAAGATTGTTTATTAGATCTGGTGACTCAGTTAGCTTTTGAACTCGGAATGAGATTTTGCTTGTGGCTTAGGTAAAAGGAGCTTGTCGTTCTAAACTGATCCAGTGCCACTATGCTACTTGGATTGGTGATCTACTAGTGGCACTTTTAACTTTTAAACTTAATTAGGTACTTCTACGGGCAAGTAACGCCGTTTGTCCAGTATATTATATTTTTTAAAGCAGTTCTATTGTGTAATAAACTAAAAAACAACTAAATATAAATAAATGGTTTTACGGCACTGCTTCAAGAGTACGAAAATGAATATCCAGACCTACACGTACTGTGACGCTAATTTGAGTAGAAAAATAACATATCTTCTATATATAAAAAATTTACGTGTCACGTTGTTTGTCCGAGATGGACTCCTAAACTACTGAACCAATTTTAAATTTGATTTGCACACCGTGTGCAATTTGATTCAAGTTGAAGGATAGGATAGCTTACATCTCAATTTATAGTCGTAATTACCCGTGCCAAGTCGGGGCGGGCCGCTAGTTTTATATAAAACAAAGCATCACAGCTACGATTAAAGTCCATTACCATTACAATAAAGCTGTGCTGTAGATAATCTTAAACATCAGATTATTTTTTAATAGTTTTTGTGCCACTTTTGTGAATTTAATCAAGCTGCATCAATATCGACAGAAATTAAATAAAATATATCAGTCGTATACGCATGACATAATTGAATTGTCTGTATGAAACTCTTATGTCAATATTGTAAATTGTTTTAAATACTTGTAAAGTTATAGTCTTGAGTTCACCAGTTTTATTTAATTCGTTTTCTTTCTTTACTGCTCATGGGCTGAACTTTGATAACGATTTCATGTGATAATAAATTTGAATGTGGTTGAAGATGGTGTCTATACAGGCATAACCTAGACAGGACAGCTGCTGGAACACGCCGTTAGATGCATATTTTAGATGGTGGCAGATTTTCTACATGAGGGTGGTAGTTAGCCAGACGGACATTTGCATAATGTCTAATAGTTAGAACTATGCTTTAACAACCGGGTTTCATGTGCCCTCCGAAGCACGAAATTATTTACATACATACATACATACATAAAATCACGCCTCTTTCCCGTAGGGGTAGGCAGAGACCACAGATTTCCACTTGCTACGATCCTTACATATCTCTTTCGCTTCATCTATACTCATCAATCCTTTCATACATAAGCGTCGGTTTAGGGTACTCCTGACCTGGCCTTTTTTCAGAACATCTTCAATCTGATTTCGGAACGTTCGCCTAGGTCTTCCCCTTCCAACACTTCCGTTCACTTGTCCTACGTATACTTGTTTAGTTAATCTCATTTCATTCATTCTCTCTACATGTCCAAACCATCTTAACATACCTTTCTCGATTTTTGTCACTACATCCTCATTCACACCACATCGTTCTCTTATCACACTATTCCTTATCCTGTCACTCCGTTTGACTCCAATCATGCTTCTCAATGCTCTCATCTCTACTGCATTTATTCTACTTTCATGCTTTTTCAGCCATACCCAACTTTCACGCCCATACATTAGTGTCGGAACCAACACTCCCCCATGAACAGCCAGACGAGCCTTCTTAGACACCTTCTGACTGTTCATAAACGCGTGCAATGCTCCGTTAACCATGTTTCCAGCATTCACTCTCCTTTCTATATCACTTTCACACTCTCCATCTTTTGTAAACATGGATCCCAAGTATATAAACTCTTTCACTTGTTCCACTTTTTCACCTCCAATCACAATATTGCAATCGGTCACTCCATCATCTCGTTCAAACACTATAACTTTCGTCTTATTTACGTTTATTTTCATTCCCTTTCCTTCTAAAGCCTCATGCATAACATTTACCATCTCCTGCAGTTCTTTTACTGACGACGCAAGTATCACTTGGTCGTCAGCATAGAGAAGACATTTGATGAGTAACTCGTTCATTCTTAATCCACATTCACTGTCTTTCAGGTTTGTCAAGCAATTATCCATGAATAAGTTGAACAGCCACGGTGACGCTACACATCCTTGTCTAACACCTTTTTCGATGTTAAACCAATCAGTATATTATTTTATTTCATATATTAAAATATATATTCATTCTAAAGCAATAATATATAAAATGAACAAGGTAAATTTTTTCAACGATTGGACCCTCTTTTATTTTTATGCTTTAAAAAATAATATCATTGCAAATCGCAAAACGGGCCAAAAACGACACCAACAAGTGATCAAAATAATCGTAAATATACTTAAAATACCTTAAAGCATATTTGTTTAATCCTGCATCCCGCTGCTTTTGAAAACCAATTAAATTTAATGGTTTCGTGAATAAACTCTGATTGGAATCACCATGATTATTACCTGATCTCAAGTATCCACGGACGTTATGTGTTTTGCAATATTAACATATCGTACTTCGATAATGTACTGATACTTAATAAATTGTATGAAGGTATTAGTAATAAACAAATATGAAAATGTATATCGTGTAATTAATTTATGTGTTCCGTGCTTCGGAGGGCACGTTAAGCCGTCGGTCCCGGTTGTTGTCTTAGGATAGCAGTCGTTACAGCATGGTGGTAGGGCACTTTGCGAATGCCCGCCTGGCTAGCTACCACCCTCAAGTTGAACATCTGCATCCAAGCACCTAACGGTGTGTTCCGGCAGCTGTCCTTGAGAACCAGTAACTCTAGGTTAGCCTGAACAACATCTTCGACCACATCATCACTTACCATCAGGTGAGATAGTGGTCAAAGGCTAACCTATCATGCATAAAAAAAAAATGTGTTTTATATCAGACCTCTGTGTAATGGCTTCAGCTCCGTGCTACCGCATAGTGGAAGGGCATTTTGCGAATGCCCGCTAGCGACCACCCTCAAGTAGAAAATCTGTCGCCAAGCATCTAACGGTGTGTTCCGGCAGCAGTCCGTGAGAGCCAGTGAAATTACAGGCACATGAGACTTAACAACTACGTGTCCAGTTGACGGGCGCAGTGCAATTGGTGACTTGTGACGAAATGCATATTATAGGTAGAGGTTAGCCCGCTTAACATCAGATAAGCCTCGAGCTTGTTTCGTCACAATAACATGAAAAAAGTACTAATGTCAAAAGAGATACCCCTAAAAACTAAATTATGTGCTATGGCAACTTTCTTAGCAGCGCTTTGCATTCAATCGTAGTTAGTCATATTTAAGATACCAAGTGTTAAACTCGCTTCAATATTACACGCATGCCCTTGAGCCTGATGCTTCTGATTTGCCAGTTTTTCGTTTTATTATTGATCGTATAGGAAAATAAGAATTCCCATACGAAACAATTTTTCCGAATAATTATGAAAACACTTACTTTATGAAAAAAATAGCAAATTTGAAGGGTAAATATTCGGCTCAACGACATACATGCAAATGTTCACCGAGATTGAACAAATGGTATTTAAAATATGAAGAAACTGCGGTTGTGCGGAAAGCGGCGTATCGGAGACATTTCTCCTAGAAATTAAATTGTATATGCTTGTACTCATCAGAAAGGCTGTATTCTAGTACTGCGCATAATCCACTATAGTTATCACTATAGGTGTCCCTCATCCTAGCGTACTCACCTAAGAAATTTTTAATTTTGACTATGCCAAAAAATAGTGCTTAAATAGTGACAAATAGTGCCGTAAGAAAGAAAAATAGTGCCACTATATAAAAAAAGTTACAGCTATAGTTTGGTGAGGTCGCTAGGATGATATCATTCTAGCGTACTCACCTCTCGTCCGTAAAAACGGCTCAGGCAAAAATTAAGGTTTATATCTCAAAAAATAGTGCCAAAATAGTGACCACGTATACCAAGTCTCAAAAATAGTGCTTCACACATATACATATATATATATGTACATATACATACATATATATGTATATGTGTGAAGTATATATGTATATCTACAATCCGACAATAAAATTACTGCAAACATGAAATGAAACTAGCGTTTTAATATTTTTATGTTTGCAATAACGCATGCTCTGCGGATTACTTATATTAAGGAAACTAGCGTCCTTCTTGCTCTTATATCATCACATTGTGTTTCCCGGGATACCAGTCCCAGAGAGGAAAGAAAGAATATAAGACGTCGGGACAAAAATAATGTTAAATTTACGCGAGTTAAACCGTTTAGAGTTTTTTAATTACTAAGAATATAAGAATTTTGTAATAAGTTTCTTTCCTAATTGCAAGGATAATTACATGACATATAAAATGTTGAGCAATTCTAATAGAGGGGTGGGGTAAATAATATTAATAGAGACTTACAGGTGTCGCTTTCTAATCATTTCAAAATTCTGGGAACTTTATTTACAACTAATGAAAAAAGAAGAATGTATTATGGAAGACCAATCTTATTTTATCATTAAATAAAGTTGTAAATAAAGTTACAGTTTAGGGTAGTCCCAAACGGGCGTCTTAACTCCACCAGTTTGTTTTTGTTTAACTTTTTACGTTACTAGTGTCACCTGCGCTATCAAGACGAAACTAATGTTATGTTATACATTAAAATCGGTTAAGCCGTTTAGAAGTTAAGGTGATAAAGAAACTCACATACATACATACATGAACCCTGAAAACACTCACTTTTTTGAGCAGTTGTGTAAAATATGTCACTTTGTTAGTAGCTAACGCAGACAAGAGTTTCTTAATTTAAGAGCGTTAAACAGTCTAATTTAATCTAGTATTAAAAATCATAATAAAATATATTTTAACGATTGTCTCAAAATACAAATAAAAATCCAATTAACAAATGCAAAAATCGTATAAGCAAATTTAAATTGAATCTCTAGTATCGGAAAAAATCGTTTAAATCCTATTAATATGCGTTCTCATTCATACCCTTGATAAGTGCCAATGCGGTAAAATTGGCATCAATTTCATTTTTTATATTGAATTATAGGGAAGTGAACCGGGTAGCCGAGTGGAATCGCGACCGTAATTATATTTAACCACAAGCATTTATCAAACCAATTGGAAAAGAGCTACAAAGATAAATTGAGTGAGAGTTAAGTGAAAAGGGTACTTCCTTACAAAATGACAACGAGAGGAAAAAATCAGCTATGTGTAGGATTTGAACCCCACCCCTATAGCCGAGGTATGCTCTGACCGCTAAGCTAACGTGACATAGGACTCATAACTCTATTTCGTCCCCTCGTTATTAACCATTGTATGGGGATAGAGCTACATCTATAGTTCAACTTACGTTGTAATACAAATAAGACTATTAGATTTTTTTACCTAAAAATGGAACCGACTTCAACGCTCAAAAGTGTTAAATAACTTGTTGAAGTCGGTACTATAATAGTTCAAAAGTACCTATTTGCGCATGTATATTGCGCGCATGATACCGACTTCGACAAGTTATTTCACACTTTTGAGTGTAGAAATCGGTTCCATTTTTAGACAAAAAAAAGTTTTTAGCGACCCTTGCTACTTACGGGATCGATTGTCATTCACTGTCAACGACTATATCATCAAGATAGGAAAATATTTTTCCATTATTGGAGTGTAACTCAAAAACGGCTTAAGCAATTTTCGTAAAATTTTAATGGTACCGCACGACAAGCATAAGCTTTCAAATACAATAAGAATTATCAAATTAGGTTCACCCAGTCAAGTGGAGTAGGGGTTTGTTGCACTATAGGCGTTATACAGAGCTCTCTACGCTCTTTAGAATCTAATAGGTAGCGGATACTCTTCTGCTCACGAAGGCGTATTATATTTAAAAAAAAAGTCCCGTAGGGTCCGGGCTAGAATGTCATGTCATTGCTGCCCGTGGGTGTCGTAAGAAGCGACTAAAGGTAAAATACCGGAAGGTAGGCAGCACCTTCTGAGGAAGTGATACCTTAAACTGCGATCCAAAAGACGCTTGCCAAGCGTGGGGATTATGGCTAATCGCCACTTAATAGGGGAGGCTGTATTCAGCAGTGGACAGTCCGGCTGAAACAGTACAGCTTATTTACAAACCGTTGATTTCTTCTCTTATTATCTTTAGTATAGCCATTGACTTCCATATTACCTATTAGTAATTCATGACGCAACTGATAATGTTACGCTAATCTTCAAAACATAAAATAGATATATATGGAGGAGATCAAAATTTGGGCGCTTTTCTAAGGACATTGAATAATTTAATATAAATTATTGCCAATATACTCATACATATTTAACATTTTTTTAAGCCATTATTATATTTTACCATTCTCAAAATACTACGAACTATATACAACACTACAGCTACTAGAATGAAAGCATTTAGACAAACTACAAATTATTGCAGACTTATAGGCAGTCCAAATGCTCCAGTCCACTACAAGTTGGCAGCGTGCCCAGCATGCTGGCAGCATTGCCCCTTTAAACTGCAATGCTTATTCGTTGAGCCAAATAGGTACTATCATTTTGATGACGTGTCGCATCATTTAATTACTTATTTTTAATTTCGTAATTTATCAACTAAACCATAATATAAAATTCTACACCAAATTAAATATTGAATAATCTCATCGGCTTAAAGACCTACAATAAACACACATTGTCACACTTATAGCGTTCACTACCCACGTGCAATTAAAGTATTTAAATGGACGAATTAAATTAAATGAGATGCTTATTTAGAGTTTTCATTAAATGTTTTGTTCATATTGTCCATGGACTTTTGTAACTAGTAAAATAAGTCACATTGCATATAAACAACAAGTTTCATTATTACCTCTTCAATTGTCTAAAACTAAGTATATCATAGGTCTTTAGATATGACTTTTGATATAAGATGTAGATATTTTGTGTAAAATTTTGACCCAAGTCAAATTATAATTTATACAATTATATTTAATTTATTTCTAAATGTGAATATAACAATTCCCTTGATACAACACTACAGCTACTACAATAAAAGCATTTAGACACCTATAAGTCATAGCAGACTCATAGGCAGTCCAAATGCTCCAGCCCACTCCCAGTTGGCAGCGTGCCCAGCATGCTGGCAGCATTGCCCCGTTAATATTATAATTATATATATCTCAAAATGTTTGTTAGGACTAGCAGAAGTCAACCCTAAGAGGTTGTTAGACATTTACCAATAACCCTGTATATTATACTATTTTAAATTCCGGTGTCGTGTTTATAAAGTATGTCAATATAAAATCGTTTTGAAGTTATATTTCGAATGGTACGACATGAGAGTATATAAAATACAGTAACTTATCTCACAAGTGATACAAAAGTCGATTACACAACATTTGCATTTTAAATCCTTTTAAACGGACACCGATATCCGATACAAATTTACACGTACTTTCCCTTAAAAACCGATGTCCTCCCATCGTTATCTTTATTACGAGATATTTAACGATTGCGTCGTGTCGGTCTGTTTGTTTTTCTTTAACTGGTTTTATCCGGTTTTGCCAAATTTAAAGGGGTTAAACATAATTATTGGCTCTTTATCACGTAGTTTGGCCAAATCATATTTATGGATATATTATATTATTTTAAAGAAGGTTTTAAGCAAATATGCCAGTGAACAGATAATGATTATAAACTGCTCCGTTAACCCACGATGCGCTCATACCGTTGAATGCTATTGCTATTGATATTTGTCTTTGCGAACATAATCCGACGAAAACAAAATTCAAGTCGAAAGTTTGTCTTTCATGATATTAATAAAGTAGTATTAAATGTACATTTACATTTTGTGACATTTCTCTTCACAGGAATACTGATATTTAACCAGTACCTACTATGGTGCCCAAACGGTTTTAAAAGAATATTATATTAGGTCAAATGGGTGTTACTAGTTTCAGGTCACTGGTATCCGTTGTACATAACGTTTTGTGTCGAATTCATCCATGGCATTTAAATATATATATTTATTCATTCTAGAACACCCCGTTAGAGCCACAAAAGAAAATACAAGTTATTAGATTTTACGTCTTAAATATTATCACAGATTAAAGAAACACTATTCTGAATTTGTGTGGTTTATATCCATGGAATATTATTCGTACCTACCGTAATCGTACCTACAGATCAAACGAATGTGCTTATTTTTGCAGCGTGTTTATTTTTGGTGTTTAATTGCCATGCATGGAAATGACACAAATTTACAGTGACTATTTTACATGCATGCACAATATTAAATATGTAACCCCTAATGATTATAATATTTTTTTGAAGCATTGGTAGCATAAAAAACCAAAATTTTTAAAAATCTAAAAGTCCATGGTCTAAAACGGCACAAAACTACACACATCAAAAGTGCCTAGGGATTAAGTACGTTTTCGTGTAAATCAAGTAAGTTTTAAACCGATCTCATTTGGATCAGGGGCAACCACAATGCTCAGATTTATGCGGAGAGTATTGTTTCATAAGTGATCATCCCTTTGCGAAGCCGTTTGGGTAATTCGTTTCATCTAATGCACGATAATGCACGTCCACATACGGCTATAGTCTTAACTCGTACTCTTGCCTCGCATCAACGTTCTGCCGTGGCCTGCTCAGTAGCCAGACCTCAACTCCATTGATCATGCATGGGATATGCTACGAAGAAGAGGTCTGCCAAGTATGGATGCCGTGCATACCCCACAACAACTTTTTGACTTGTTACAAAGAACGTGGGTGGCCATTCCTCAAAGTGATTTTGTTGAACTGATTTTAAGCATGCCAAATCTCTGTGCTTGTGTGATTAGTGTTAATGGTAGAAACACAGATTAGTAATTAATATAATTTTACAACAAACATGGCAACAAACCTATTCTTTTTCGTTTTTCTGCCAAACAAGTCAGTTATAGTTCAAAATATATATGATCCCTATGCACTTTTGATGTGTGTATTTATTGGCCATATTTAGGTGATCCAATGAAGTTAATATTTACCAATTCCATTGTAATTTTTTTTTTGACATTGTTCTAACATACTGCCCGTTTGTCTGTTTGCACTGGATGAAAATGACACAAACTGGGTTTGCACAATACGAAGGCTATCTTAGATATGATGCCATTATATTTTTAAACTTTAAAATAATTTTGGAAGTTTTGATTTGAATCAAACAAATTACCCACAAATCATTGAATTACTGAAAATGCAAGTGACAGATGTGGCACAAAACGCAATAATAAGCTTTATAGATACGACTGTATGCACATACAAGAAATTAGCAACTTTAGATTTTTTTTTACTTATGACCCCAAAATAGCCTAGCGCTATCGGACATGTACTATGTTCAAGCAATGATGGCCCATAAGCAATAGCCATGGACAATGAGATGTACTCGTATGTACCAATCTATACTTCAGTATTTCTTCAAGAGGTTAGGTCAAATATAATACTCATTGTTTTCTGTAGTGTAGACAAATATGGTAAAAATAAGAGAAAATTTATTACAAACCCTGTTGAGCACACAATTAGAAGTGAAAAGGACGATGTATACCTACTTATTCTTAAATTAAATTCCACTTATTTTTATGTCCAATTTTTATTATTGGTATATTTTTATTTAGGAAAGTGATAGAATTTAATTAAATTTTTAAGAGTAGGTATCATCAATTTGCATTTTAGAATAAATATAAAATAAACAATAAAACAGTGCATAAATAATATTATATACAGAGGTAGGTTTAATATTATGTATTGTCAAGAATGTCAAGTTAAAGTTCACATATAAGTAAGTATATAATAATATTATTATATTGTGCTGTGTAATAATTCTTACTACTTAATATTCTTTTTTCTCTTTAGGTGAATATGACGGATCAAGCACGAGGCTTTAAGCGGACTAACGTCTGCCTTTTGTTTGCCATTAGTTTGAATTGCACTGCTCCCAGCACCCTGAGACAAACAGTTGTTAAGTCTCATGTGCCTGTAATTTTACTGGCTCTCAAGGATTGCTGCCGGAACACACAGTTAGGCCAAGATAAAGTTGTAGAGGGTGGCCGAAAAATACAAGGGGCACTGCGCTTAGAATGTGATGAGTACCAAACATCGACAGTCAATATGGTAGAGGGAAGAAGAAGAAGAATCAAATGGATGTTTATTGTGCTTATTGTGAGACGAGGGCAGGAGCAAGAAGTAGAAGATAGAGCAGTGTGAAGCTCTCGAACTTGCCAACTAGGAACCTTCACTGATGTCATAGCTTAGATAAGTGACTGCTAGTGGCATTTGTTCCTGAGTGCTTACGTTATTTTGACACGTTAAACCATCGGCCTTGGTTGTTATTTTAAGAATAGGCAGTCGTTATAGCATGGTATGCCAGCCAGCCTTACTAGCCACATACCTTCTGCAAGTAGAAAATCTGTCACCAAGAACCTAGTGCTGTGTTCTGGAAGCTATCCTTGAGACTCAGTCAATTCTAGGTTAGCCTGAAAAAAATTTCACATACCATCAGCTGCTGCTAATCATGCTATATATAATTGAGCGAGTGCGAAGCGCAAGCGTAGCGTCCGTTTCCGCTTGGGCTAAAATGCTTATCGTATGTCTGTCTGGCAGGTATTCAGCAGTTATCCTGTACAGGTCTCATTTCTTAGCTGATTCTTGTGAAGTTTTGGGCAGGTTCGTTACTTATAAAGAATTTTTGTCAATACTTTTTTTTTTTCAAATTGGCCTATGTTAGGGGATTAATACGTTCAAACAAAACATATTCCCGCCCGAGGTCTTCATGTCACATAGTCACTAGTGAATAATGTTTGAATACTATCAGAAAAATAAGGTCGGTTTTCATACAAATCCAAACCCAATCACATAAAATCCAACAAACATTAATTACCTCACTTTTAAACATTCACCGCCCATAACTGAGACCATTCCATTTTCATGACTCAATTATACAACATGAGTTTAAAACAATAAAATTTAATATATCATCTATATGGACCGCACATTCCTTTATTCTATGGTATAATTTGATAGCTTCCTTTTAATTTATGATGGTAATAATATCTTCGATTACAATAAATTGGATTTAATTACATGTTGAGATGTATTTATAATCTGTTCGTTTTTAGAGTTCCTTACGAGAAATCAGGACCCTGTTACTAAACCTACGTCCTACCTGTAAAGATCATAAAGATAAAGATCATTTAGTAGCCATAAAATAACATTCGTTACAGGCAGGTCAACTTTTACAATTTGAAATCACACATTAAACACCTTAACTAACTAAATACATTCTTATATTGATTGTCGTGCCTGACACAAGAATGACGTTTCCAAGACTTGCATTGACATGTACTCATTAACACTATAAAAAGGGTTATTTTGGAAAAAGTCTTTACCGTTTGCCTAAATTTATCAAAATTTTATTTAGTGGTACTAATTAGCAACTTATCGTACATCAAAAGTTTAAAGCAACGGCCCTGATTTCGGACTTTCGCTAGCCTAGTTTGTGGTATAACTAAATTTTCATTACGATACACATCTATGAAGGTGCCTGAAATTAGCCGAGCGCTAAAAGCTTTGGGCTGCCGTGTCGCAGGTCCATGGTTCGATACCCACCGCCGACTTGAGCTTCACCGAATGGTGAAAGAGCATTTTGCAAAGGCAGGCTAGCTACCCCTTCAAGTGAAAAATCTTTCGCCCTGCACCTAACAGTGTGTTGCGGCAACAGTTCTTAAGAGCCAGTAAAATTACAGGCACATGTGACTTAACAACTGTATATCTCAGGCTGATGGGTGCAGTGCGGTTAGTAAATTTTGACGAAATGCATATGTTATAGGTATAGGTTACCGCTTAACAACAGGGGGGCCTTGTAAATGTTCTGTTACTAAACCATATAAGAAAAAAAAAGTTCACGTACAAATCTTCTCTGAAGGTGAGATTATTGCGTATTGCCTAATAAATAATAAAAACTTCATGTGCGAGTTGAGCCCCTTCACCGAGGGTTCCGTACTAACACAGAATGTCTCACAATTTTTTATACAGGTGATTCTTAATGTGTATCCGACTGCACGTGGCCATTTTTTTAAAATTTTTGATATGACAGATATTGTATTATAATCATAACAATTTTGAAGCTTTCATGTACTATAGAGCAAAAAGTATAAGCGATATAAATATTTCACACCTTTGAGTATTAAAGTCGGTTTCATTTTGCAGTAAAAAAACCTTATTTCACCAATTTTAGTGTTCCTTGCTACTTACGGGATCGATTGTCATTAATTGGCAATGATTATATGAACAATATAGGAAAAAACTTTTCAGTTATTAGAGTGGAACTCAAAAACAGCTTGACGGATTTTGATAAAATTTAAATGAAACCACACGTCGCCACACATCAGATTTCAAATAATAAAGAAACATCCGACTCGGTTCACCAGTGAAAAGTTCACTAAAAAAAAATCAGACCGATTGAGAACCTCCTCTTTTTTTTAAGTCGACTAAAAATCATGGTTCTTCTAAGAATCATTTTATGAGTTCCGCATATAATATGTCCTTTTATATTTAACATTTTGTTATTTGTTAAGCAATACGCCGTACTAAAATATGTTATATATAAAATGTAATAAAATCCAAACTGGATACCTATTACGGTTCCAAATATATAGCCCTTTGAGGGCGGATGATCGGACAGACGGATGGACGGACAGCCAGGGTTTAGTAACAGGTAGAAAACGTTATAGGAACGTTTTCTAGTACGGTACCCCAAAAATAAAGCAAGTTTATACCTAGAAACGTGTTGGTCTTAATATTTTTTATGCTTATTTTGGTTTAAAAACGGTAATACGAAAAATAGTCCAATCAAGTGTAATTCTGAGTAGGTTCTTATGTATACAGGCTAAAAAAACTGAATAAAAATATGTTTTTTATCACATCTATTCGAAAAGATCTAGTTTATTCTTCGTAAAAGGGGACTTAAATAGCTTTTTAATCCTTGAGGGACTATAAGTGATTTGAATTTAGAATGTGCATATTTTTAGTTCCAATCACCAAAGAGATAAAACATAAACATAGCATGTACAAATTTACAAATTTACGAGGGAAAAAATTATAGTCATGTGCGTGATTTGAACCCGCGTCCATCCACCCCTTTAGCCGGGGTTGTGCTCTAACCAATTGAGCTAACATGACACAATGACTCATAACTTTAATTCTTGCTCTCGTTCTTCAACCATCGTATCGGGATGGAGGATTTGTAATGTAATTCGCCTAGCAGGCGGTATTACAATCTTCACAATTTTAAAATTGTATGAACAAGTTAGAGGCAGATTTTTTGTTTCATAGTTTTTTTTTTTTATTTAGAGCTTTTATATTATTTTTACATCCTAAATCCTAAGACGAGATTTTCTGAGATTCTCAAGCTGTAAATAAATCGAGAATTGTAAGGGATGGTAGTGGTAAAGTTGTTACGATGCACTTTCATAATTGTTCCATAATCATTAGCCTCTAACTATTTCTATTATTTTTCCTAATTATATCGAAATAAATAAACGTAATAGTCTTATTTATAAGTTGCACTTAAATACTTTCTCATAGAGGGTGGTAAAAAGTAGAGTGTCCAACTCGGAAGCCAACCACTATTTTGAGCTCGAGTAAATTTGAATCCGTCCCTGCACTGTTCGCTGCTGATTTAAAGAAACACTCTGGCCTCTTAAATGGTTGTTTGCTCCCTTGGTAAACAATCTACTATTTCTTGCAGTAGCTACTACAAAAAACAAATACTTTGTGTAGATACGGAATCCTTATAACTCACACTTGACCGCTTTTATATATAAATACGTCAATTTTATTACCAGCCCTTGAGCTTAGAATTATGTTCGCGTATTACGATTAAAAGTAATAAAAATATTGAACAGATGCTTCCACTTGAAATTTATAAACAACGTCCTTCCGCATGAAAATGGCGTTTTATTAATACGGCTAATTGAATAAGCTCCTACTGATCGCTTGTTTTGACTCTTAAAACTAGATACCTATATGAAGAAATTTTACATTAAGTAAGCATTGATATTAGGTTTCAGGAAATGCATGCAAAATTTCACCCAGTTTGTACAATTAATATTTAAAAAAAAATGTTTACCCGAGTAATTGAACCGACTTCAACACTAAATAGTGTGAAATAGCTTGTTGAAACGGTACGGTACCATGATATTTCAAAACTACCTATTATCATAATACTTTGCGCATGGTACCGACTTCGACAAGTTATTTCACACTTTTGGTAAGCGGTTCGATTTTTCGGTAAAAATAATTTGTCATCCTTTATAGTGTCCCTTGCTACTTACGGGATCGATTGTCATTCACTTTTAATTAATATAAAGATAGGAAAAAACTTTTCAGTTATTGGAGTGTAACTCAAAAACGGCTTGACTGGTTTTGATTAAATTGAAATGGGACCACACGACATGCATCTTCGGGCTATTGTAGGGCCAGGCCCTCGCCCAAAACCCGGTGGAGCTGGACGACCGCACAAGCGGTAGCCAGCATCTATGTCCTCCCTAAAAAAAAAAAAAACGACATGCATCAGCTTTTGAATAAAAAAAAACATTAAAATCGGTTCACCCAGTAAAAAGTTCTGAGGTAACAAACAAAAAAAACAGACGAATAATAATTACAGATGGTTGCAATTTTAGCTCGACACACCATGAGGAATACAGTAAGTATTATGAAAGTTAAATGTTTGATAAAGAAAAGTGTATTTTTCTATAATGTTCGAATCCCGCCGCGGGCTTGAGCTTTACCGCGTGGTGGAAGGGCATTTTGCGAATGCCCGCCTGGCTAACGACCACCCTCAAGTAGAAAATCTGTCACCAAGCACCTAACGATGTGTTCCGGCAGCAGTCCTTGAGAGCCAGTGAAATTACAGGCACATGAGACTTAATAACTATGTCTCAGGGTGACGGGCACAGTGCAAAATTCGTGACTTGAGAATCTTGTGACGAAATGCATCCGTTATAGGAAGAGGTTATCCGCTTAACATCAGGTGGGCCTCCAGCTTATCCCGCCACAATAACACGTTCTCCCTCCTGAGATAATAAACTTCACATTGGTGAATGCAATATTTGTCCAATGTTACACATTTATATCTATATATTTACCTTTAATTATAATGTTCATGTAAATTTCCGGTCGTGGCAAAAATTTAGTGCTCAATAAATTTGTAAATGTGATATTCTCATACATTTTCAATTTTTCACATATCCTTTTTAATTTTAAATCCAATTACTGCTCAAAGTAAAAGCGGTCTTAAAATTGGTAAATATGATATTTTTTTCTATGCTTGATAAGTCAGCATTTTACCACTATCTCACCTGATGGTAATTGACTGCCATCCTAAGACAACAACCAAGACCGACGGCTTAACGTGCGTTCCGAAGCACGGAAGTACTCAGTAGTAATGTCACTAGCGGTCACCCATCCAACTCATGACCGCGGCGGACGTTGCTTAACTTTGCTGATCGGTTAAGAACAGCTTAGCAAACTTCGCCACGAGCGTTTAAAAAATCCTATACATTTACAAAATTTTACCTATACCTTTGACTATCATTGAGCTAATGGTATATATAGGTCAATGTTGTCTATGAACTTTCTAAATATATTCTTAAGTTATCCACAAGCCAAGTTATCTTCATACAGAAGATGAACCACTCGCCGTGGGCCCAACAAAAAGTTTCAAACTCCAATCATTCAACCCCAAATGACGGACAGGGGCCACAAATCACGGACCCTTGTCATAATAAAATCTCGATCATATAACTTTAGTATTAAAACTGTTATCGTTTTGGGGTACGATCGATGTGTTGACAAGTTTGTCTATGTTGTTACGAAAGGGTTCTGTGGTAAAAGCAACTTCAACAACAACTTGAAAGTAAAGATACTAAAAGTACAAGAATGCATGTAACAACACAAGGACATAGTTGTACAGTTGTATAAGTTTTTATTGATTTTGTAGCCACCCGCCTGCCTGATATCGACCGTAGTTAGGAAAGCTCTCGTTGGTAGTAAACCGATAGCTGGTATATAGCCGTCTCTCTGATATTCTTACCCTTGTGATATGAGACCTGCTATACATTGTCTTTAAAGTTACGCTATTGAAAGGGACAGTAATGAGCCCACATGCAACACCCAACCGACATCATGTTAGTATGCTGTTCATTGGGATTACCCTAATGCCAACACCTACGTACAGGAATAAAAAAAAACAACCGTTTTTCAGTTACTAGTTAAGAACAAGAACAGTACTAAAAACGGCAAACTGTTATATCAGTCTTTTTCTTGCCCTTCTTCTCATCGTTTTTAGGGTTTCGTACCCAAAGGGTAAAAACGGGACCCTATTACTGCAACTTCACTGTCCGTCTGTCCGTCCGTCTGTCTGTCACCAGGCTGCATCTCAAGATCGGTCATAGCTAGACAGTTGATATTTTCACAAATGATGTATTTCTGTTGCCGCTATAACAACAAATACAAAAAGTTGGCCAAGTGCGAGTCAGACTCACGCACGTTAAACCAAAAAAAACGCTCAAATGCGTGTCAAGCCACGCACAATGTAGGGTTCCGTAAAAGCCCGTTGTCATAATATATAACGATTCTGTAGTTCTTTATTCTCCTCCACTTTCTTCCTGCTAAATCTAAGAAATAAGAGTACGATTGCCGCCAAATTATTATTTCAATTGTAATTCGAAAATTTAACTAAATTCTTTTGTGAATATCGGTAGATAATCGAATGAAAACGTAATGATAGCGCGATTCAGAATCCGTTAGTACATTGTAAGAATTTGAATGTCATTTAATTTTTTTTCTGTAGCATAAATAATTATTGTATTATAAAATAGTTGATATTTACATATATATATATATATATATATATATATATATGAAAGAAAAATTAAAAAGTATACACCGATATATGCAAGTAAGCTTATAAATGGGCTATTATACTATATAATAACTATGGTCCGGCCATAATTACTGAAGCATATACTCTTTTCAGCTTTAGAATGGTTTAGAATTTGGAACGCGTTTATTACTTTAAAATTTTCTATCGATTTCGCGCCATTTCATATATTATTTCGTGTTTATTATCAAATAACAATATGAAATGACTTCGAGGTGTTAAAGAAAATAGAATAGCAGTATTCGCCTTGTACAAAGTAGGTATTGAGCCGTCGTCGCATCCGTCATATTCCAGACACTGCAAAAGCTTGAGCAAGAAATCAGCCGTATGTTCGTATATCGTAACATCAACAGATACAACAACACTTCCTCTGTCGAAGACCATAAAAGATCAGGGCAGCCACGTATCTTAGACCTACAAAATAATGCTATTAAAACCAGAATTGGTCGAAATCCCATTAGGAAGTAAAATATTCTGATAACTCAATAATAATCCTATTGCGAGAAATGAAGATTCCCGCTAGGAAAATGTCGCGTATTATAAAACAAGACCTAAAGCTCGGTGCTTATCGTCGATATCCAGTACATGCCCTAAATCAATCCTTAAAATTAAATAGAGTGCCTTCCGTTGCGATACGCAAGTGAAGGGCACAGAAATATTCACGTAACCGATGAAAAAATTTACATGCACGATTGAAAAGTCCTACAATCAGCAAATTGATGATGTGTGAAATGAAGTGAGCGATGACCTTGGTACGACAGGTACAGACAGCGTACGGCGAGTATGAGGTCCAAAAAGTACTTTATACCTATACAAGTCGAATCTTTGTAGTCATATCTATATCTATACTAATATTATAAAAAGAAAAATTTGATTTTTGTATGCAACGAATAAACTTATAATCTACTGGACCATTTTGGATTTAATTTAGCATGGAAATAGTTTGAGAACCGGAAAAGAACATAGAGTAGTTTTTTTCCAACTGCGCAAAAATAGGTTAATGGTTTTGCGCGATAACTGCAAAAGGCGCGGGTGGAGCCGCGGCTGGACAGCTAGTCTATTGTGTATGACATAGTTATTTTTTTAAGTTTTTTTTTAGATTAAGTTTTCAATGCCAGTCTTTTCCCCTTATAATAATAATACATTTCTTTATTCAGGCTACAATGGCCCAATACATTAGTATACATATAATAAACTATATTTTAATGTTAGTTTTAGTAAATAGGAAAACAAATAGGTATATAACAGAAGACAATATACATTCAAGCGCTGACGATTCGTATAAAACTTATTTAGTCAGCACCTGAACAAAATGTCTGCTTATAGCTGAATTGAAATTTTCAGCTACAACTTTCATGATATTGTTGACACTGCCATCCATCCTTCTTACCAATGAAGCAGTTCTTTTACGAAGGATCGCATAAAAATCGTCAACTCGTGCTTCTGCAAACATCTTTGAAGCCCTGCAGAAACGGGGCAGTCCCATCAACACACGAAATCCATTATTATACTGGACACGCAGAGCACTGACAGCTGCGTGCATACATCATCTGGCAGTATGCCTTAAAAGCGTTATTTTAACGTCCTGACTACATTGTGCAAACCTGCGAGCCAGCATATTGCACCTGACTGTCAGCGCCCTGCGTTCCCTTTAACATCAGCTTAATCATCAAGGTCCTCGTTAACAAGGTGTCCCAGGTTAACATCCCAGTTATAAGCAACCAACTACTTCATATAAGTCACTTTAAGAGATTTATTCTTTAGATTTTATATTTGGTACAAAATAATCCAACACCCAAGTTCAACGAATATTACAGCTAAACTAATAAAGTTAAATCAACCGCTATACTTTTCCTTTAATGTTCATGAAATGCACTATCAGATTTAAATTTTTCAGATTTTTCAAGCCAGCAGTTTAGCTTTTAGAGGGGGGGGACGCCCTGCTGGAACAAAAATATGCACTTTAAAGTTTAATATTTCGTAAATGGAGCATTAAATTGAAGAACAGTATTAGCAACCCCTAAGTCATTTTAAAAGACCTATTCAACCATACCACACAGACCTGGAGATACACGACGAAAAAAAATAACATCCCCACATCACATGTATAGGAGGTACCATGAAAAAATATATTTTTCAAAATTTTATTTTACCACTTTGTCGGCGTAATTGATTTATATATCCATACGAAATTACAGCTTCTTAGTACTAATGGTCTCTTAGCAAAACCTCGGACAGATGGACAGACAGACGGACATGACGAAACTATAAGGGTTCCTTGTCAGGACTACGGAACCCTAAAAAGGTCAAAATATGAAGTCTAATGTCGTATAGCTAATGGTACGGAACCCTTCTTGCGCGAGTCCGACTCACACTTGGCCGATTTTTTGATTTCGTCTGTTACGACATCTGTCAGGAGGATATGTAACAGTCGAATTGCCGATGGACCATATGAATGTAAGTGATGTTGTGATTTAACATTTGTAATTTTATTTTATGTGTTTGTGACGGAGCAAGCACGAAGCCCATTTGGTCCGCCTAACGGGCTAAGATCTACCTACAAGTATAACAGATGCATTTCGTCCGAACGAATTGCACTACGCCAGTCACATTGAGACATGCAATTGTTAAAAAAAAAAACTCTCAAGGACTGCTGCCGGAACACACTGTTAGGTGCTTGGCGACAGAATTTCTACTATATTTTTTTTATTTATGCCTTATAGGTTAGCCTTTGACCACAATCATCACCTGATGGTAAGTGATGATGTGGTCGGAGATGTTGTTCAGACTAACCTAGAATTACTGGCTCTCAAGGACAGCTGCCGGAACACACCGTTAGGTGCTTGGCGACAGATTTTCTACTTGAGGGTGGTAGCTAGCCAGGCGAGCAAAATGCCTTTCCACCATACAGTGAATCCTTAGTCGGCTGTGGAGTTCGAACCATGGGCCTGGGGCATGGCAGTCATAGATAGCTATTAACGCTCGGCCGTAATTGCAATAATGTCGACTAACTGGCACTCAAGAATATATGTCAGAATAAACTGTTTGGATCTTGATAGACAGCAAACCGGACATTTGTTAAATGCCCTACCACCAAGAATTGATGATAAAAAAAAATTAAGCTTATAATAATTTGACTAAAGAGCCCTAATAAACCGAGAAAAACCTATTTAATAACAATATAAATCAAGCTCAACACAATTAATACTATAGTTTAATACAAAGCAAGGTATTAAAAAGAAACAGACCTGTAAGTAAAATAACTAAGAATATGAATAATTATGTTCCATTTAAATATTTAACGAATGCCAAGTGATATTAAAAAAATAATTAAGCTTTTAATAACTTGACTTAAGAGCCCTAATAACCCGAGAAAAACCTATAAAAAAATACACAGTTTAAAACAAAGCAAGGTATTAAAAAGAAACAAAATGCCTATGACCTGTAAGTAAAATAACTAAGAATATGAATAATTATTGTTTTCATTTAAATATTTAACGAATGATGCAACAAAAAGAGATGTAACCTCCCTACAATCTCATAGGAGAACATTCCCGCGCTCTGTTGGTGGTCACACTTATCAGATGCAATCGATGTATCTTGATTAATTACTGCATGTTGATTACACGACTATGGTTAAAATCATGTGCTTATCCGCGGCACCATCGCAGTATACGCAGCTGACAGTATCTCAAGTTAGGCCTGTTTGTTTTAAGGGGTATTATAAAAATAAAAAAATAAATAAAAATAAAGTATTAATTATTTTAAAGTATCATCCCTGGTGATTCGTAATACCCCAGCTGAAGAATTAGTATATTTAACCTATATATAGCCTAACCTCGGTAGGGATCAAAAATCAAAATAAAAATCAATTAATCTTTATTTTGCCTTCACCGACGCACATATTATGAAGTCCAATTACAAGATATTATCGACTTCAAATGTTTAAAATTATTTTAAGAAACCATGTTATTAAAATCTCAGAAAAGCATTTAACAAATAAATAAAATATAAGAATGTTTAAAATTTATTATATAATCAATTGAGAGACGATTCCGCCTAAATTTCCTAGTAAGCCGATGTGACGTCGAAAAACTCGAAAACGCCATGATGATTTTGATGTGTTATGTTACTACCTAAGTAATGAGATGAAAGACAGATGTTTCCTGCAGGCGTCTGAAATCTGAACAAAATATATAGCTTATTAATTTGCAATAAAAAGTAGGTACACTTTTAAATTATTGTATAATATAATATTATGCTTGTTGTTACCAAAGTTACTACCAAAATTTTTAATTACTTTATAAAGATATGTTTGCATCTTATTTCAGCACAAATGAAAACAGGATTAAAAAAATTATCTACGCGTTTGAACTTACTGTTGCGGCAATTTTTAACATTGAGTACAGTTACTGTTAGTTTTTATACCGATCTTACTTTATCTTCTACAAGATTGGGCATAGACAAAAAGGGTTCCAAGTGATCGTAAACAGACGCTCTTGTTTATGGGTGGGCTGAATTAAGATAAGATTAGATTATATTGTGGTTTTTATTAGGTACCTAACTTCCTATTAGCGACGAATCTTCGTCGGTTTAGATGTAGACTTGATGTAGGCTGATGTGAGCAGTGTATCTATGTGTTAACTTGTTCCTTGGCTGTCGTTGAGGAAACAATGTTTTTTATGTTCACTTCCCACTACTGGATTGTATTTATGATTATGGAGACGTTTTATGATGCCATAAGGGAGTTCCGCGACAATTTCACATTTGTCTATAACTTTTAAGTGTTTAAATTCCAGGGTTTTTATGATAGCCCTTAAAACATATTGTTTTGGTGTTTTTGACTTTGATGTAACTCATAGAACAGTCACCATGACCTCGCAAATGTTTTTAACAATTGCTTAATATCGTTGACCGTTCTCTTTAACAATTGCACAGCGCTTGTCACTCTGTAATATAAACCAAATCAAATCAATCCCTTATTATCAAGAATACAATACAAGATCTTATATTTTTTATAATTATTGAAAAAATCAGTAATACTATAAAAACATAAACGAAGTCAGGCACACAATTGTTTCTATAAGATTTATTCATAAATTTCAAAATCATAGTGTATTGTTCTTAGCACATATTTTTAAGCCTAAATTCTAAACAAATTGCCTCCGCCATTGCCTCGTAAATTGTAATATGAAACGATCTTCAAAGGCAACTTCATGTAGCTATTTGCAACGTACAATAATCTGGTTGTCAAAGTGAAGCCTTTGTACTAGCTTCATCACCGTGAGACAAGGACACATGCGAATTATTCGAATAGAATACAGCCTAGTGCTGGCAGAAGGTTTTCTTTTTGCTGTTTGGCGCTTTGCTTCCCTAGTGATACGACAACGTGACCACAATCTAAAACTTACCAGTTGGTTGGTGTTTAAAGACTGCCTTCTCTGACCCACATTTTAAACCTCCCCGTCGCCGACCACGGCTGGTATTGGACGACCCGTATGACCCCATTGCAGCCATTACGTTGGCAGCTTTAGCGTCATCCGCAAGACGTCCAGGTAACATCCCCAGGTGTGAGGTATTCAGAGGTTACTCGCCGGCGAGCTCAAAGCAAAAATAAAGTTCCGATTAGTCATAGAGTATTTTCCGTAGGGCCTATTCTCAACGGTGCAACATTGCAGTTGCACCGGGGCAATTCGTTCCGATTCGCCCAAATGTCTCTCGGCAGCTTGCCGTCAACCCCTGTTTTAGTAGTGGTACGTTGTTTTCGGTGACCGCAGGAGATGGAGGTAAAAGGCTCTTTTCACCTTCTACGCCCATCTCGAGCTGTAGTAGTTGTACTCTCCCTCCCGGGCTATAGTACGGCCTTCGCTCGCCCAAAATCTGGTGAGCTGAACGTCCGAACAGTTGGTAGTCAGCATCTATGTCCTCCATAAAAAAAGGTGTTTAAAGAATTATTAACCATACTTTATATTACTCCATCTTCTAAAACACCTACCTCAGTGATCATATTTATTTAATAGTCAATCTCATCTTGATCACAAGACTAATTAAACAAATAAAAAATCAGCAATCTGGTGACAAATTTGTTTTCAATTCTTATGTAAATGTAACGCTTTAATTGTCATTGTGTATAGCAGCAAAATTTAAATTTAATGGAGTCTTCTTAGTTCTATTTTTGAAAATGGAATAGCTCTACTACTTGCACGTTTTTTTTAATTAGCACAAGTTTTGTCTTTGTAAGGTAATAATTTCAAAATGAAATGTCTTTTAATAATAGTGGTGTGTAATGTAACCAATTTTTATTTTAATTGTGTATACTTACAGAGTTATTGGTAAAATGCTAAAAACCTCTTAGGGTTGACTTCTGCTAGTCCTAAATTTTTTTTTGTTTTAATGCGTCTGGTATACAACAAACGAAAAGAATGTCCAATGCTTGCAAATGTTCTGTGGCTGACCAAATGGACAGACCTTTTATTCATAGACACCATGACAACGTCTTATAACAGAAATGGTGATTAGAAGTGTTGTTGTTCTTCATTTTAAGTATAACGTCACGGACCGAACCAGATGATACTGTAAAGTTTTTGGGGGATGTTCCCTAGACTGGTTTATTTTTAAAAACTTTACCACAGAAAGTATTAAAATTTTTGGGAGCCCAAACTCTAACTCCGCAGCTGTTCCTATGAACATATAAAAGAAAATCGTGTGTACTTTGTGTACTTGAAAATCGTATAGGTTATGTTAATATGGACAACGGCTTACTACCAACAGTACTTCCGCATTGTTTTTTCATCCTTTAACCTTTTACCCACCAACTTTCCCTTGATCTTTATCAAATGAGTCATTAGCTTCAATGGAAGGGTCCATTCCTAAATGAAACAATTGTAAGTACGTTCGCGTCATTCCAGTTTCGCCCACTGCTTTGTCCGAGCTAGTTTGACTGTGGTTCAAGTGGAAATGGATTATATTCCAACACGTATGTAATTTCTTAGTATACAGCGGATCTGCTGTTCCCTTTTCCTTTTTATCACCGATAGGCTTGTCACTTCAATCCTTAACTGCTTTCTGACCTGTTGGTAGGTGATGATGTGGCCGAAGATAATAACTGGCGAGAACCATAATAGAAACTGGATTTGGACTGGTAGTCTCTATTCAAGTACAATTAAGGACACAAAATGTCCTGAATGTATTCTTGTAACACGTAGTTATCGAAATATGTTTCATGTTTTTCTGTATATCATTATTTGGACAGTATGTAGATGTCTATTACTACACCGTAGGGGTACCGCGCTAAATTTGCATACCCCTATCGTACTGTGAAAGTCGTAACAGGCGACAAAAAGAAAAATACCAGAAAGTGAGCAGCAGCACCTTCTGAAGAACCTTACTTACGAACGCCATCTTACTTACTTGCCATAATACTTACTTACGCCATAGAACATATAGGTAATAATACTACATACTGACGCTGCAATCCCAAGTCCCCTTAATGGCTGTGTTCAGCAGAGGACAATCCAGCTCCTTCGGTTTAACGTATATATTTTGATGGCGACTATCTTGCAAGGTTCCCATCTCATGAAAAACCCAAAATTTTCATTTTATCTAGAAGCCAGGCCCTAATTACCAGCTCAAAACTAAGGCCAAAGTCAGGTGGTATTTTACACCAGGGCGCAGCTTCCACTTCTATCCGATCAAGTTAAGCTTGTAGATTTAAATTAGGTTGAGAGATATGCAAATATGGTCATCCATGTCCAACACGCCGGTTAGCCAGATCTAAAATCTGAAGACCTATGGGTTGCCGGACTAGAATTTCATTCCCAAATTTCTTTCTGGGCCTCGTAGAAAGCGGTGAAGGGAAAAATGTAAGAAGGTAATCGCACTTCTCGAACCTGCTAGATGCCTGCCGGGGATTATGACTATCCTTCCCCCTAAAGTTCAACTGTGGACGTCATGGATGCTATTGTTGATGATTATGTCACTTAGGAAAGCTTGCCCAAGAGATGCACAACTTAATACCCCCTTCTCAGTTTTACCATCGTCTAGACTAAAGCCGAGGTGAGTAATGTTACAACAGACCAGTCTTTTTAGGTCATAATTACTATTATTACTATTACTAATTATTACTTTATTACTAATATTATAAATGCGAAAGTAACTCTGTCTGTCTGTCTGTCTGTCTGTTACGCTTTCACGCCATAACTACTCGACCGATTTGAATGAAATTTGGTATGAGGATAGTTTGAGACCCGGGAAAAAACATAGGATAGTTTTTATCTGACTGCGCAAAAAGAGGTTAATGTTTTCGCGCGATAACCGACATACGCGCGGGCGGAGCCGCGCCCAGAAAGCTAGTTTATTATAAGTGCTGCTAAAGCGTCAAATTTTTTGCTGTTATCTTTGTTTTCTAAAAATTAAATGGTTTTAATTTTTCGAGACTTAATCTAGCCTGTGAATAGGCACTGACTACGTTTACTTTCGTTCGCATCGCCCCTTTCAACATCATGCTCGCGTTACAAAACAAAAGGCGGTTTACGAATTTTTCATTTTGACAATTAAAATTCTGTACGAAAGCTCTATAGATAAAAATTCACAAATGCAACGTGATGGGCACTTTTGGAACGGGCGCAACAAGACGGGGAATTTTTAAATTTGTAGATGACGCATAATAATTATTACATATATACATTTTATTGACATTCATTTACGTATGTGGCTGAAGTGTCAATATCATATATAACTAAGAAATGGTTTTCGAAAATATTTTTCTTTCTCTCTATAATTGATAGAAAGCTACAGACAACGTTTTGTAACTTGTCCCATACATCGTCACATAAGGTAAGTCACGAGCAGCGGCCGGGCGACAGCCGATATCATCGCTCCCTTAACCGTCTGACCCCGGTACCCCACGGTGGACTTCTTGATCACGTTTGTCTCTTATAACCTGTTATTTACTTCATTACTGGACACTGTTCTCTTGTCAAATATTGTATGTACGTTTGAACTGCCACAATCTTGACGAGATATTTAAAGCCACGAACTGTAGATATCCTGGCAGAGTCCCAGTTCAGATCTATCTGCAGTGGTTGTGATTGTCACTCTTCGATGATACCGTCATTTCACCAAGGTGTGACATAGCTCAAAGTCTTTTTTCATACTCAATTATAATTTCAAAGTCTGAAGACTACTGGATGGGAAACATCAACTATGTCGTTTTCTTATCCGCCAACCAGTAATAGTTATTTCGAATATATTAGTAGTATTTACAATATTAGTAATTTAGTAATATTAAATAGAATGTCAGTCGTGGTAATAAGGCATTTTGCGAATACCGACCTAACTGGCTTTCACCCTCAAGTAAAAAAATCTGTCGCAACGTATGTATATTGTGTTCTTGCAACTGTACTTGAGAGCCAGAAAAATTACATGCACATAAGACTTGCACGGCGCCCGTCACCCTGACCAATCGTCGACGAAATGCATTATTAGGCAGAGGTTACCGCTGATCACCAGGTGGACCTCGCGCTTGTTCCATCGTAATAAAAAAGTCTTATTGGCCAATACACTCTTATAAGTTAATTGATAGTGTACATCAGTGATAGAATATGACAGCAATTCCTAGAACAATACTAGCCTACCTATAATAACTGAATTTTAGGTTGGCTAAAATAACATTTTCGACCACATTAGCACTTATAAGCACGCGAGATAGTGGTCACACGCTAGCCTGTCAGCTATATAAAAAATCGATCGACTTAAGATTTTTTTTTTGATAACTTGGTCAAAATATCAGTCTTTTTGATTATTTTTGCTCGATTACATTGATTTATTATTATGTAAGTATAAACCGCTCGTAACCTAAGTTTTTTTAAATATTTTTATTTTTTTAATGACTCAAAACGTTAACTCTTTTAACCTTAAGTACTAAAATTTTACTCGTATTGTTACAGAACATGTTATACATAAAACAGTCGTCACTTTTCAAAAATCCATAATTAATAATAACTTAAATTAAAAAACATATTTGGAAGAGTTACATTAATATTTTAGAAAAACAATAAAAATATATCTTGTGACAAAATCCCCTAAATTTAACTGACATGATTCGGAAATGCAACTTAGCCCAGCTGTGATAGTTTCTGCCACGGTTAGAAGATATAAATATATTTCCAAAATGTTCATATTTTTAATTAAATTAACTGCTTGCTAATAATATTTTTGAATATTTGTTATTATCAGGAAACGTTCCTCTGAAATATAATGAAAGTGGTAGAATCGGTCGGCAGCCTTATCAATAAAAGCAACCGCTTCCACGTTTTATTCTATGTGCAATGTGAATTTTCGGACAATCGCTGACTATGATCAGTTACACACTTTGTGAAGAGTCGAGTTGGAGTTTAACAATACATCATATTTTTTTTACTGGATAGGTTATCCTTTGACCACTATCTCACCTGATGGTAAGTGATGATATGGTCGAAGATGTTGTTCAGGCTAACCTAGAATTACTGGCTCTCAAGGACAGCAGCCGGAACACACCGTTAGGTGCTTGGCGACAGATTTTCTACTTGAGAATGATAGCTACCCAGGCAGGCATTCGCAAAATGCCCTCCCACCATGCAATGGTATATTAGTAATATTCTTTGCGAAGCAAGTGGGATAATTTATAATTTTAAGGATCAAGTACGAAATATTTAAATTTCATTAATTTTTTTAATCATAAACATTTTTTTTTGCATTTTACATAAATGTATAATAAAAAAATTAAAACTATATATATTAAAACTCATACATTGACGCTTTCCCTTAATGTTCATGATCAGCCGACGTATCTAAATGCCACATAGCCTACCCTACCGGGAGAATTTTTCGTGCTTTTCGATTCTACACGAGGCATCATCAGGAGACCTTTACGTTTAGATCACACGTTCGGAAAGATTGAAATTTTTTTTTTGTAAAAATTTTCATAGATATTAGTTGAATTATTTCTTAAAACACTTTTGAAATACATATTTGTATTTTGTTATTTCCACAAATAACACCTTAATCTAATAAATTAACCTTGTCTTGTCTTTTTTATAGGTATTTCGCCAATAAGAAGGACTTACCATCAAGAAAGATAGTGGCCAAAGGCTGGCCTAAGTAAAAAAAAGCTTACTAAGCGAGTATATTGGCAACATACCCTACCACCATTCGGTATAGCTCAGACCCACAATAGGATTCAAACTTCTGCGTGGCAGTCCATAGTCATTACTACTGAGCTCCTTCAGCCTGTCTTCACTTCTTCAAATAAGCTCTTTGTAAAGCCTCAAATAGTATTGATATTACCACAAAAGATTATTACCCAAATCTCAAGTTTTGTCAGATGTTAATTAATCATTACGTATTTTCCATTATTATTGCGCTCCTAGAAAATATTTAATGAATACCTCGTCGCTTCTATTTTGCGATACTCACTAATAGGTAACTACCGCACGCAGCATTCAATACCAAAATTAATTTATGTCCAACAAAAACCCACCCTCATTGAAAGGAAATAGTTGCTTCGAGCCCTTTGACGACCTTACATTGGCTGATGAATTGACGCGTGCATGTAGGGTAGCCATTACAATATTTATTTAAGGAGACATTTAAACTGTAATGAAATATATTTTGACAAAAAATTACATAACTATGAAAACATTATTGTAATAGTTTATTGCTAAAATATTATTTCCTCTTATTAGTAATACAAGCATGCGTTCCAGTAGCATCGGTAAGATTTAAAGACTAGGACCCTGCCTATCTCTGCACGATGCGGGGGACGCTCGCGTGACAGCAATTATTGATTTAAAGGTATTTTAAAACTTACTATATAAACACATAACTGATTCTTGAAATTACTTGCTGTATTCCGCAAACCTGTGCAAATAGGATTATAATCATGATGCTTATCGTACATGTTATATTTATAAAAGGAGCTAACTTTTTTTATCAAAATTATTATAGAGATAATCAAGTGACTTGCATGATGTATTTAAGTATCTCAAATGCTATGTTCAGCCCAAAGGTAATGAACGAGTATCGTGTGTCTTTACTATTTAGCGTTCGCAACTGAAGGTGTTGCATATTTTGCGTGGTTCGTTTATTGTAGCAAGCTATTTTACCTTCAATTTGATTATTTAGTCACCTTGTTCCTTTCAACTGTCCTGAGAGCCAGTTTCTAATTTTACATAATATTTGACCTAATCATCACTCTACCGTCCAGTAAGATAGTGCTCAAAAGCTAGCAAATATATAGCAATGTTTTTTAGTAATTAAGGTATCCATAAAATTCAAATTTACAAATGATTGGAGCACAATACTTCTGTTCTGGAAGGAAATCAAACCTGCGTCCACTGATTACGCGCCGGATGCCTGTACCTCTCCGCCACCGCAACTTCACTCTTTCGAGTCGAAAAATTGTGCTACAATTGTATTACTTTAAGGGTCCGTTTCAGAATGTCCTAATAAAGTTTCGGGTTGCTAACCAACACATAAAATAACTGAATGATAAAAAATACAGTTAACAAGCAGCGCGTTTGAAGCTTTAACCGATGGATAGGCTAAATTGATGACTGTGAAACGCAAAGATAGTGTTTTTTTTTAATAAATATGTTGTGAGTAGTATGATCGAAACTTAGGGCCTAAGCGTCATAGGGGACGGTGTGTGGGTTCGATTCCCGTCCGGAACAAAAAAATTGTGCTCCAATAATTTGTAAGTGTGATTTTCACTCTGCACACGGCAGTGCTTGTAACCTATATTTAGAAATATGCA
Source organism: Plagodis dolabraria (assembly GCA_963854805.1). Taxonomy (NCBI): domain Eukaryota; kingdom Metazoa; phylum Arthropoda; class Insecta; order Lepidoptera; family Geometridae; genus Plagodis; species Plagodis dolabraria. Next base: position 5,261,317 of record OY978443.1, on the reverse strand, counting down.
TATAGATTTCAATCCATGGGCACCCTACCACACCCTTTTGCCGCGTCTACTGATGCCCTTTGCGATTGATTAGCCGACATTTCAGGCCCTTTCAGTCGTAAGGCGTCTTGTAGAAGCCTCATAAAGTAGTAGCTGCTTGCCTGATGGGTAAATTAGTTATTCAATAGCTTCCCTGTGTGCTGGGGTTGGAGCAGTTTTATTAAAGTTTGTGTGTTGTGTCAAATTGAATAGTGAAATTTTAAGTCAGTGTTGATGAAAATTTAATTACAGTGTTAACTCTTAGAAGTATTGAGAAAATTAAAAGACATTTATTTCCTTATATGCTTGGGAGTTTTCTCTATAGCAATGTTCATTTATTTTATAAATGTATAGTTTATTATAATCCTTGGCAAATCCTGGTATAGAAACCAGAGTATTTTGCATAGTGTTAGGGCATTTTGAGAATGCTCGCTATCACCCTCAAATTATTACATTCAGGTCTTACTTTGTGGAAATCCATATTTGATGATATCATATATTATAAGAAAACATAATAGCAAAATTTTGGAAAATTGTTCAAATAAAATTATCAACAAAATGTTTCTCAATTGCGCTCGAAGACCTCCTGATGATGCTTTGTGTAGAACCAAAACGCATCGAAAATGCTTCCACTTGGACTACGATGACTTAATAATAAAGTAACAACAGAAAGTTTCTCAACGTCACGTCTTAGAAATAATATTAGGTGGAATTGTTCCAATATATATTATATTATACAAATTAAATAGTTTTTTCAGCTTCCAATAATAACCACTCTCATGTAGAAAATCTGTTACTAAGCACAAATACAAATAAGGATGTATTCCGGCAGTTCCAATTCTATTTTAAGCCTGTTTACTAACTTCGACGATATCATCGCTTACAGCTGAGACAGTACCTTAGAACATATAATAATACTAGCGGCCCGCCCCGGCTTCGCACGGGTAATTACGACTATAAATTGAGATGTAAGCTATCCTATCTTTCAATTTGGATCAAATTGCACACGGTGTGCAAATCAAATTCAAAATTGGTTCAGTAGTTTAGGACTCCATCTCAGAAAAACAATGCGACACGTAATTTTTATATATAAAGAAGATGTCAATAACAGTCAAAGGATTACGAACCAGTGGAAAAAAAATTGCAGCATTTTTACTGTCTTTTATGAAGCTATGGCAAAAATGATTTAATACGTTAAAACAGCTTATATTTAAGCATTAAAACCATTTAATTGAATTTATAATATGTATATAATCTGTTTGCAAACCGTTTTGACTGAGTGAGCCCAAAGGGTGAAAGAGTCTTCGTTTCAACTACAGCAAAATGCTGTCGAATATCTCCTGAAGGTCCAAATTTCCGGTTGTTTTCCTCTACATGTTGCATTTTTATGAAATTTTGTTGGCAGGTTTGATGAGTATATGGATTTTTGTCGATTCAGTTTTAAAACATAAGTTTTTAAACATATTACCCTCAAGTATAAAATCTTTCGCCAAGCACCTAACGGTGTGTTCCGGCAGCTGTCCTTGAGAGCCAGTAATTCGTATGCATTACCCTAGCAAGAAAATCACTCCTGGAATAAATTGAGTTCTACAAATAATTAGTGCGTTATACGCTGTAAATGTGCACCAAACAATAAATTTGTGCACTTTGCCGTTTTGTTAAAAAAAAGGAAAAACCAATTCTGCTGGAGTAACGTTGTTCCAGCAGGAAAATTTTGATCGAATGATCGGAAAGAAAAATTAAGTATATGGACAGATAGCTTATATTTGTGCATAAATGTGCGCCAAAAATTAAATTTGTGCGTCGTAAGGTTTTCGAGATATTTCGTTTCCTGCTGGAGTAACGTTTAGCAAAATCCATTTTCTCGAAAACCAATAATTGTGCGATCTTACGATAAAAGTATATTAGTAGCTCTTAATTTGTGCTTATTTGTGACACCATTAGATTTTCAAAAATCTGTACCATTTCTACGTAATTATGCAATTACGAAAATAAAAAAAATATGTCTAGCGCTAAAACGAACAAACGGTTGTACTCACTAAAAACGGTATTTGGTTCTTCTTGTAATTCCATTCATAAAAAGTAAACTTATTAGACAAAATATACACGCATTTATCAATAATATCAATATATGTCGCAACCGACAGTGTCATAGTTAGACATCAAAATGCAAGAAATAGAATTAACTCAACATGTTTCGGTGTTAACCAAAAGTTAGTGCGTTTAATGAAATATTTATACTGAAAATTTCAGCTTCATATGTAAAGTATTAAAGAAGATATGAACAAAAACTGAAACAATAGCGAGATTACTGGTTACCCGAGCAAATTCGAAAGATAGCAAAAAAGCGGCGGTTTCATACATATTGATGGTCTTCTTTAATAAGTAGTATTAATGGAAGCTCATGTCCGTACAGTCACGCATAAAATACTTAAAGAGGAATTTGTGATAATTTTTTATAATAGCGGTACGGTATTGTTGAGATTTTTATTTTGTCGAAATATTTTTATTTATGTAATTCCTACGCTCAGGCAACTTATAAAATATCAAATGAAAATGCAGGTTTTGTTTAAAAGAAATATTTTTTTTTTCTGTTAATATACAGAAGAACTATTATGAAATACTTATCAAGTAAGTATGGCATTCATCATATCAATCACTGATCAATTGCTATTTTTACAATTATTTTAAATTGCTTGATCAATGTCGTCGATTCTAAATTAGGTACAAATATAGTTTGTGAGCACCGAATAACACAACCACTAATCTTTGCAAAACATGTTTAGTTTTATCGATATTGAACTACTCGGCTGATTTAACGTAAGTGAATTTGGTTTCAACATTGTTTAAATACCTATGTGTACTACTTACGAAAATTTTTATCGAATTAATAAGAGTTAATTCTATTCTTTTCAACTGCTTTATCATATTAACATCGATTTGACAGTGGTTACATCTCTACATCTCGCCATAGGAATTGCAAGTGCAACAGAGCACACTATATAAATCCCTTTCCCATGATTTAATAGCCGTACGAACTTCAGTCGACTTCTTCGCTGCAATCGTAGGTATTGTATAGGTAAGTTGAAGAGAAGCAATAACAACTATGTAGGTACTATTATTGAGATTCTGCGTTCGGAAGTGATAGCGAGTAAACTTGTGGGAGTGATTTTGCTTTTTTATTCAGTTTAGGGTGGTTATTCCACCATATTGATTATTATAAGTGTTGTGTTGTCCTATTGTGGTGTCGGTAAGATATAATTAGTCAGTAGTTTTGTGTTTAGTGGTCGATTTTGGTGTTTGAGGTTCACCTAACCTCAAACACCCATCATGGATTACGATCCACCTGATCCACCGGATCCTCCGGATCCTAATATTACTCCAACCGCAACCAAGCGGCGAATCGAGGGAGAAGAACAACCCCCGGCCAAGAAGGTTATTACCTCGCCTGAGCTGGCATCGGCCTCTATTGAGACTGTATACACAGACTCTTCACTCGTAGTTGGCGGACTTGCTTACACGTCTCTTGACAAGGGCCCGTATGTGGTCCACGTTTCCCGTGTAGAACCCGATTTATCTGCAGGAACTACCATTAGACCTATCAAATTTGGTCAATTTTTGAAAACTCATATGGTGTCCAATGTTTGTGTTGAGGGAGTCAAAAGAGTAGGCAGGAATAAAATATCGGTAGAATTCACATCTGCTGAAGATGCCAACAAATTTATCACCTTCCCAATATTAGCCATGTGTAAATACACAGCTACAATACCCACTTACAACATTACTCGCATGGGGCTCATTCGTGGAGTTCCAACTGATATGTCCATGACAGATTTTGTGACATCACTTGAACTCCCTGTAGGATGCGGTAAAGTCTTGAAAGCTCGTCGTCTCAACAGGAAGACTATAGTAGACGGAAACCCAACTTGGGTCCCCACGCAAACAGTGGTTGTTACTTTCCTTGGACAGGTTCTTCCATCACGAGTTTTCTCATATTATACATCTCTGCCGGTAGAGCTCTATCAATACCCCACCATCCAATGCCACTCATGTTGCCGGTTTGGCCATACTAAAGCTCAGTGCAGGTCAAAACCCCGATGCTTCCGTTGCACCAAAGAGCACACTGGTGATAGCTGCGATGTATTGGAAAAAGACTCATCTTGCCTCCATTGCTCAGGTCGACACTTTGCTACCAACAAGAACTGTCCAGAACTTGATAGACAAAAGTGCATAAAGGCTTTTATGGCTCAAAACAGTGTCTCCTATAAAGAAGCTGCTACACAGTGTCCTAAGGTCTAGATCATATTCTGAAGTCTCCCAAAGCATACCTACTCCCCCCTCCAATTCATCTTATTCTTTGGCACAGCCAAAGTCGTCACAATCTCAACAGAACTCATATGTCAGAACTGTATATGCCAGCCCTCGTACAAAAGTCCCCCTTGGGAAGTCGTACGATAAAGCAACCCACCGAGATATAGTTGCCACTCCTACATCTGCAATGCCTAACGGTTGTGCTTTAGGCATTAGCCAAACCACAGAATCTTCTCCACAAAATGAGAATATGTTGGAGACATTATTAAACTTAATCATTAACATCATCTTAATGAACCCTCAATCAATACCGTCCCACGTTGCCAATAAACTTAGACAAATAGTATCATTTACTGGCCATAATGGATCCAGTAACCATTCTGCAATGGAACACCCAGAGCATGCGACCAAAGAAGCATGAGCTGGCCCACTTAATTTCAAAATTCCACCCGTCAGTCATTGCCATCTCGGAGATATGGTTGGTTCCTGGTTCCCAATTTAGGGTTTCGGGATACTCCTGTCTCCGGGATGACAGGGCTGACGGGTATGCTGGTAGTGCTTTACTCATAAAGCGCTCCCTTCCCTTTTCCCAAATTACCTTTCCATCCCATTCCCCTGATATCAACATAGTTGGTATCAGATCCCTGGATATGTCTTTCATCTCCATATACATACCCCATCCTAACTCTTCCCTAATACCCGATATATTACTTCTCCTTTCATCTATTCCTACTCCAATGATGGTCATGGGTGATTTTAATGCCCACCACATTATGTGGGGCTCCCATCATTCCAGTTTATTCGGACTTTCCCTCCTGGAAGCATTTAATGAGGTCGATCTCTGTGTGGCTAATGATGGGTCTCCTACTCATCGAGTGTACCCAACCCAAAACCCTAAAAGTGCGGTAGATCTAACACTATGCTCTCCTTCACTCTCATCACTGCTTACATGGAAAGTTCTACCACTTACCTATGGAAGCGACCACTTTCCCATTATTATCTCGTTTCCTAATAGAGTAGTACCCTTCCGCAATCCATGCCCATTATTAAAATATAAACTCTCTTCTGCTGATTGGTTGTCGTACTCTGCTACCCTAGACAGTAGAATTGCTGCATCCTCTATATATCCTTTAGACATTGACCCTCTTGTTTCCTATGACTTATTCATAGAAAATATTACTGCAGCTGCTGATCTCCACATTCCCTTCAAGAAACCTGCAAAAGATTTCATAATATCCACTCCTTGGTGGGATCATGAATGTACATCTGCTGTTCTGGATAGGAATGAAGCCGAACAGATCTATAATTTTTGTATGACTAATTCTAACTTTTTAAAATATCAACAGTCAGCTGCTAAGGTTAAGAAACTTTCTTCCAAAAAGAAAAAGTTTGGCTGGATAGGTTTTTGCGAAACTCTGTCACCAAGAACACCAGCATCTCTTGTTTGGAAACAGATCAAGCGTTTTAGGTGTTCAACAAACATACAAAATATTTCAACTAATGATCCTTCAAGTTGGCTAGAGGCCTTTTCAGATAAACTTGCTCCGCCTTCTGTCCCTTCTCTGTATTCTCTTCCTTCACCACCTACCTACCTTCCTTCCCAAGATTGCTTTGATCAACCATTTTCCTTCCATGAACTGACTCTTGCACTAGACGGACTGACTGACTCAACTCCAGGGATAGATGGGATCCCATATTCTTTTATAATTAAGTCTTCTGTCAAATGTAAGCAAACATACTTAGACTTAATCAACTACTTTTTTGAGCATGGTATAGTACCTGACAAATGGAAAACCCAGATTATAATTCCCCTTTTAAAACCTGGAAAGGACCCATCAGATCCAAGCAGTCATAGACCTATTGCAATGTCTTCAGTAATGGCTAAAATTATGGAACACTTAATAAAACATAGGCTGGAATGGTTTGTTGAGAACAGGCTTATTCTAGCTAAGACACAATTTGGTTTTAGAAAGGGATATTGTACCATGGACAGTCTAGGCCTGCTAACAACAGACATTAATATTGCATATAAGGAGCAAAAATATCTCGTGGGGGTGTTTCTTGACATTGCTTCTGCATATGATAATGTGTTGCTTCCACTACTCAGGAATAAACTTATTCAGCTGAGTATTCCTGCGAGGCTTGTACAATTCATTTGCAACATGCTAATGGAGCGAACAGTAGTCATCAAACATGACCATCATTTTCTACCCCCTAGAACTGTTTGGAGAGGCTTGCCCCAAGGATCAGTATTGAGTCCATTACTATACAGCCTGTACACCTATGACTTAGATAGATCTGTGGACTCATTCTGTGATGTACCACAATATGCCGATGCTCTGGCGCTGTATGTACAAGTGCAGTCCACAGAGGAAGCGATTCATAGATTAAATACAGCCCTCTCATATCTTGGAGACTGGCTTTATGAACATGGTCTTTCCCTATCTGCTTCAAAAAGTTCAGTGGTAGTATTTACTAAAAAGAGAGTTATCCCTCCGATCAAAATACTTATAGGTCTGGAATCTATCCCACAAGTCAACAGTACTATATTTCTAGGTATCAAGCTGGACTCGAGAATGTCAGGTGTCCCACATTTTAATACCATAGCACAAAAGGCAGAAAAGAACGTAAACATACTCAGATCTCTTTCAGGTGTTTGGTGGGGATCCCACCCATATTCTCAAAAACTGCTATACAATGCCATAATCCGAAGCCACTTTGATTACGGTTCTTTCCTTTTAAATACATGTGATAAAATAGGACAAGAGAAGTTATGTAAAATTCAATCTAAATGTCTGCGAATTATTCTTGGAGCTATGAAGTCCTCACCTATCAATGCCATGCAGGTCGAGTGCACAGAGCCCCCTCTAGATATTCGCAGACAATTTCTTTCAGACAGATTTGTTTGTAAAATAATTCAAAATTCCAACCACCCCTTACTTTCAAAATTGAGTATTCTTTCTGACCTATATGATTTGCAGAACACGGATAAAATTCCTTGCCTTCTTCGCAGCTACATTAAATTCACTAGACTCCCTGAACCTCTCATTCAACTCTCAATAAACCCTCTATACTCAACTCCTTATGAAGTACTTACCTTTGAACCTAAAGTCCTTTTACATTTTGGCATCAATAAAGACTCACCTAATGCTTCAGCCCAATTCAGTGAACGCATTAGTTCCCAATTCATTGGTTGGCACTATATATTTACGGATGCGTCAAAGCTGTCATCCAATAGTGATGTTGGTGCAGCGGTGTGGATCCCTTCCGGTAAAATTTGTCTTCCCTTCAAATGTCCTTCCTACTCCTCTGTATTCACGGGTGAAGCCCTAGCTATATTGGAAGCAATCTCTTTTGTTAAGTCCCATAACCTTAATAACTCCCTAATATTCACTGATTCAAAAAGCTGTCTAGAAAGCATACTTTCCAATCCTTTTCGTTCTTCTTCTCGTTTCCCTGTAATTTTTCAAATTAAACGTAGCCTATTTGAATGCCATAAACTGGAACTAAATGTTGTTCTTGCTTGGATTCCAGGTCATTCTGGAATTCCTGGCAATGAAACAGCAGATTCATGTGCAAAAACAGCATCTCAAATTGGTTCTCTTGAGCATTTTAAAATATATTCCCATGACCTTTGTCTGCTCCCTAAATTACACCTGCAAGATTCTTGGGAAAAATATTGGGAGAATTCAAAAAAACAGAAAGGCAAGCATTATGGAGATATACAACCACAAATCCCTAAAACTCCCTGGTTTTTTCAATACCGAAATGCAAATAAAGCTGTCACCTCAACAATTTGTCGTCTTCGATTAGGTCATTCTTGTAATCCTGTCCACTTAGCCAAACTACGGATCAGGGATCACTCAAGGTGTGAGTGTGGCCTGGACGAGGGAAACGTGGACCATATATTTTTTAATTGCACCAAACTACGTTGTTCTCTGTATGATATCCTCCCATCTTCTATCCCCCGTCCAACTTCCCTTAAATGTCTTTTATCTTTAACTTTCACTAAACAAACTATACCTATACTATGTAAATTTATAAAAACAAATAAAATAAAATTGTAATTATGTACCTATTATTGACATATTATTCTGATATAAGTTTATGTAATGTAATTTTAATTATGCATGTTACTAACAATGTAATTGTCTTAGTTGTGATGTCTCTATGTTTTAGATAAAATAATCTTCATGGTTGGAAAACATCATCTGGATTCTCCCTTGTAAACACCAACCATTCTCATAAAATTAAATACTCTCCACATGATTTATGACACTAGCATGTACGGACATTGGCAGAATTGTGACAATACGCCACAGAGGCCATAAATATAAGAAGACAAGACAAGGTACTATTATTTATTCTGTGATATGGTTAACTAATTGCACCATCTAACAATCGTAAAGCTAATTTGTCCTTGTACTAGCAATTAATGAAAAACATCTCAATTAATATGCCTAAAATACTTTCATTTCATTAAAATGTTTGAGTTAGTAATGGAACCCGAATTTATTTTATTAGTCTTTTATTGTTGGGAAAGCTACAAACTAGATACATACCGTTACTTACGTATATAAAATACATTTTATATAAACTCAATATAAAAAGCAATTAAATATTTCCCTTAACAGTTTTATGCCCCAATGTACCCAGGCACAATATTTGTAAACCTGTTAGTTGAGCAAAGTTAAGAAGCTCATCAATATGTATGAAACCGCCGCTTTTTTGCTATCTTTCGAATTTGCTCGGGTAACCAGTAATCTCGCTATTGTTTCAGTTTTTGTTCATATCTTCTTTAATACTTTACATATGAAGCTGAAATTTTCAGTATAAATATTTCATTAAACGCACTAACTTTTGGTTAACACCGAAACATGTTGAGAAAATTCTATTTCTTGCATTTTGATGTCTAACTATGACACTGTCGGTTGCGACATATATTGATATTATTGATAAATGCGTGTATATTTTGTCTAATAAGTTTACTTTTTATGAATGAAATTACAAGAAGAACCAAATACCGTTTTTAGTGAGTACAACCGTTTGTTCGTTTTAGCGCTAGACATATTTTTTTTATTTTCGTAATTGCATAATTACGTAGAAATGGTACAGGTTTTTGAAAATCTAATGGTGTCACAAATAAGCACAAATTAAGAGCTACAAATATACTTTTATTGTAAGATCGCACAATTATTGGTTTTCGAGAAAATGGATTTTGCTAAACGTTACTCCAGCAGGAAACGAAATATCTCGAAAACCTTACGACGCACAAATTTAATTTTTGGTGCACATTTATGCACAAATATAAGCTATCTGTCCATATACTTAATTTTTCTTTCCGATCATTCGATCAAAATTTTCCTGCTGGAACAACGTTACTCCAGCAGAATTGGTTTTTCCTTTTTTTTAACAAAACGGCAAAGTGCACAAATTTATTATTTGGTGCACATTTACAGCGTATAACGCACTAATTATTTGTAGAACTCAATTTATTCCAGGAGTGATTTTCTTGCTAGGGTAATGCATACCAGTAATTCTAGGTTAGCCTGAACAACATCTTCGACCACATCATCACTTACCATCAGGTGAGATAGTGGTCAAAAGCTAGCCTATCTGGTATAAAAAGATCGCATTTCTTAACTGATATATTCGTGAAATTTTATGCATAAGTATATGATTTTTTTGTCGATTCAGTTTTTAGAACATTTTAAAAACAGTGGAGATATGGGGATTGAAAACGTAAAAAAAAACATATTTCTGTAGCTCATAGAGCCACTAGTAATTAAAATTGGGTGGTTTTATGATCGAGTGGGCACTTCTGTGTACTAGGCAAACATAGAATGCAGTAAAATTGTTGTTACTGAAATGCTTTTGACATTGGATAGTACTCTGGCAGAATATTTAATTGTATAATAGTGCACCTTTTTGTTTAACGTTTACGCTGAACTGTTCTTGGGGTTGGAATCTCGATTGTGGAACACTTATATTTTCAATTATAGTCTGCAGAAGATACAGCAAGATGTGAGTAGCTCACAGCTTTTTGTACCTTCTTCTCACGCTTTACGTTCCTAATAATTGTTATTCAATATATAAGTTAGGAAATATTGAATTTATTTATTCCAATGTGAGTATTTATTTAAGTTATAATTTGTTATTCAAATATATCATGTCTCATAATTTTTCATAATATTGGCCATCTAGTATTAAACATCATATAAACGTACTATATTGTAACATAGTACTTACGTGATCATCCTATTACATGGGACCAAACAAATACACTTCTACCTAGCCCAACAGGATAAAGCTTTGTTAATATTTATAAAAAATCATTTTAAATCTCCTTCCCCGTGGGGTGCTGGATAGAATATCATCCCCCCATTTATTTCCGTGGGTGTCGTAAGAGGCGACTAATGGACAAATTCCAGAAGGTGGGTAACAGCGCCTTCTGAAGAAATAACAACTTCTTCTGCAATCTCCAAGACGCCTGCCAAGCGTGGAGATTATGGCAAAACACAAAATTTTTATATAAACTCGTTTAATGTATAAATATAATATGAATTCAATTAAATACCTTAGTGTTTTAACAGATATTTTTGGCAGAAAAATCGCATCATGAAAAAATATTTCCTTGGAGGTCTGACTATTATTATCTAGCAAGCAATATTGTCATCTAAGTATGCTTACATGCTTTTGGAGCGTAGATAGCCGAACTAAAACAATCGTTTGAAAGTGACAATGTTGTTAATAGTTTTCATATTCTCGCAAGGTGCAAAATAAATGATTTATGAATATGAAATACATAAGTTCATGGATAGATTCAGGCGTTACTTTGCGGAAATCCATATTTAATAATAACAAATACTTTTAAAAGTATCCTAAAAAATATTAAATAATATTTAAATAAAACACTTAAAAAAGCATAAAATTATATATCTAGTGACAATTCCGCCTAATTTTCCTGTTATCTACGTGACGTCACAAACATCACGCAGCCTAACCGGAAGAATACCCGAGCGCACGATCGAGAAGGTCTCGATCGTGCGCTCGGTAAGTCAAGACCTCCTGAAGATGCTTCGTTTAGAAGCGAAACTAGTCGGGTATTCTTCCGGTTAGGCTGCGTGATGTTTGTGACGTCACGTAGATAACAGGAAAATTAGGCGGAATTGTCACTAGATATATAATTTTATGCTTTTTTAAGTGTTTTATTTAAATATTATTTAATATTTTTTAGGATACTTTTAAAAGTATTTGTTATTATTACATAAGTTCATTTCGTTTCATCAGAAATAGTTTGAAAAAATATGAGATACATTTTTGCCTGAGATGAGACAGTACAAAGTCAAAAGTCAAATTCAAAGTCAAAATCATTTATTCAATTTAGGCGTCTACGACGCTCTTATGAAGGTCAATTACAAATTTTAATATTGAAATATACTACATTGTACTGCCATAACACAATTCATCACATGAAGTGTAGGTACTTAATCATTTTTCGTGACATATGCAACAGTTCACCATGCTGAATTTAAATTATTATTTAATGCGTATTTAAGTACATTATCCTCTGGTAATGGAGTTAAATACGCATTAAATAACACTAACCAATGGTGTCAACTAATTGTGAGAAAACACCTTTTACCCCAAATTACAAGTAAAGTTACTAACACATCAGTAGCGAACAGTAATTTATGTTTTATTGCTGCACCTGCCTGTTCGAAGCCGAATGGCGTTATAATGTATTTAAATGTATGCCCAAAATATGGCGGTAATGCGGTGGCACTGTGAGCGATTAGCGTTATTAGATTTTTCCTAGGCGAATATACAATTTTTCAAAGTCCAATCGCCCCGTGACAATACAAATTAGTAAATACTGGTCGCAATGTACCTATGCATTTTACATGGATACTTATTTGTGTTAAGGCATCTCAGAAGGAAACCAATATGTCAACACAGGTAGTCAATTAGCATCAATATAATATATCACAATCAGAACAAATTAACAGATTGTTCAGTAACATCACTTACCTTTATCACTCGACGGAGGTTCGTTGTAGAATGAATAAATCATGGCGACCGCTTTACGGATGTCAAAGTGATGTTTGACAGGGCAACGAAGTTTTGTGAAGTTGTCAATTAGTTCTGTTCTCAACGCCACAGATGAAAGACGCGGCGCTTGTTACACGTGTGTGTGGGACTATAACTACTGGAAGGTCCTGGGTTTAAGGGGTTTAGGGTTTAAGGTTAAATCCCGCTGCGGGATGGAGCTTTAACTCTAAAGTGGTAAGCTAAAGGCATTTTATGAATGCTGGCTAACTACAAATCTCAAGTGGAAAATAGAAGAAGTCTCCAAGTACCTAGCGGTGTGTTCCAGTAGGTGAACCTGAAAACCTAGATTTAATCTAGATTCAATGTATTAATTAAAAACTTGATTTCAATTTGAATTCAAATTCAAATTTAATTTATTTCAGGTAATTTACACCCATACGTTTTAAAATAAAATTACAAAAAAAATAATTTTACAATCAAAATAAAATTAGTCAATAAAGTTTCTTTCGACAGAAAAAAAATATATGACTACATCACAGAAATTTCGGTTAGTCAAGTTTTGTTTTTATTAAATTTATATCTTATTATTATGTTGCAACCAAATTTTACAGAATCAGACTTTAATCCGTTATTAAAAACACATTTTAATTTCTTTAATTATCGCTCTTATATGCGCTCATGGAATTTAAATATTTTGTAGTTGGAATAGTTTAGTTTCTCTTACTCGCATGGTAAACAAGGTATCTCCGTCATACGCCCTTAGTCTGACATTTTTCAATACGAACCTCACCTTAAGTACCTGGAATGAGCCGACAGACTCTATTTGCCTTTTGTTTCAACTCTGTAGTGACCGCTGTCAGTCGCGCCGCTCCCCAATCGGTCACACTCCCGTGACGAGTCAAGAGTCGCGCCGACATAAAGGCAAGCTCGCACCTGCCCACATTACCTCCCTACAAAGCCCCACCATATTTACATGTGTCGGACTATACCCTCATTTATTTCGACTTTTCTCGCTTGTCGAATAAATTTGAAGACCCTTTATTCGGAAATATTTGAGATATCCGAGACTGCTCCGCTTGACATTTTGTTTTTGTACATGGAAATGTTTGGAAGGGGAAGGAATTTGAATAGTTTAGTCCGTTTGTCTGTTTAAACACAGACGATGCTTTAAGAATGAAGGAAGAATTAGTATTTCAATTCGTCATAGTGCTATTGAACAAAATTTTTGTATAAGCCTCATAATATTGAATTAGTTTCTAAGACGTGTTTCTGCACAACTTTTGAAGTTTTTGTTTTGATTTATTTGCCTTTTATGAATCATAGCTGTTATATCTAGTAATATAAGTAATGAATCATTTGTGTGAAATAATAAATAAAATAAATAACTAAAAGCACTCAAATCTATCTAACGTAGGTAGATACGTTGTTACATAGATTTATTTCCTTTTGTAATTTGCTTTAATATAAGTTTATTTTGATAAATTTATCTTCGCTACTTTAACACAGACTAGGAGTGGGGAGGATATGAACAAGAACTATTATTTATAAGAATATAACTTTAACATAAAATTGTATTCATATTTAAAGGGAACATAAAATCAGCTTGGTTCCCAATTTTCATAAAATTACACACAATTACCCCCGGCAAAATACGTAATTTGACTGAAATTAATTTGAATTGCAAAATTATTCGATTTATTAATTAACAGTTCCCAATTCTCCAATATTCAGAAAATTCATAGCCCCGGATCACCAAAAATAAAACCACATAATGCACAGTTAAACATAATTTATTTCATATTATTTAATTATCACAGATCCATTTATTTTAATAGTCGTCATCACGTTAACAAAAATATAATATAGTACTACGGTTGCGTTGCGTAGGTACATTTACAAAACCATGGTTAATTATTGTTTTCTACGAGCTAGTTAATTTAATTACAATAAAGATACAGCTTATTTAGATAAATTGTTGATTACATTTGTTTTCTTGTGTATTACTAGTCTTGGGTTTACATTTACATTTTTAGAAGTTATAGCTTTTGGAGATGTTAATATTAAAAGTAAGTACCTACTTATACTTATTTGCATCAAAATCAGACTTTATAGCTAATTATTATTGCATAATATGCAATATTCGTATAATATAAAATATCTTAATTTTGTTTCTCAGTAAATCCGTTCTGTCAAAATTTAAAGACAACCAATAGTTCATTTTATAAAATGCTAGCTGTTTTCTAATGATAACTCGCTTAGATAATTAATCGCTCACGCTTCATTTCCTTTTTTAATTAGCAAAAAATAAAGGGTGTTCGTAAATTTAATTATTAGAGTGATGGTAAAAAGAGCTATTTTTATGCATCGATACTCTTGGGGACGTAAAAAATTAAGCGTTATTTTTTCCACTTCAATTGAAGTGAATATGACTATTGATTACTGGTGGGCGATTCTGGTATAGCAATAGCGTCAAAATGAGTTTACAGTGGTGGTAGTAACTGTTGAATTGATAAAAGTATTATGAAAAATCTGTGATCTATTTCCGTTTATTTTAGTTAATCTAATCCCTCTAAGTTTAGGTGAATGCTGTCTGAGGAAGGAAGCCTTTTTATAGCTAGGCCGTTAAAATTTGACATACTGCTAACTCGATCATTTGAATCGCGAGATTCAAAGAATCTCTACACTCTCTCTAATGTAGAGATTTAATAGGTATATGTGCAACTGATTATTATGGTTTTGGACATAATACCGTTATATTATTATATATAACGATTTGAGGTAAATTATGTGGGTAATCATGTTTATTAGTGTCCACTCCAAAATAATATGACTTTTTTCCAGTGTCGAGAATTGCAGGAACTTGTCTTAGACTTGGTACAGATTAAGAAATCCCCATCAATTTTTCGCATAGAATTAATCAATTCAATTTTAATCAATAATTTATCTGTCATAAGTTTCATCCTAGTGTTGAAAAGTATCATAGTATAGTTTAAAACCTAGAAGTTTAAAACCGTATCACTTATTATAATTAAACTACCAACATAAATACATTTTATTTACAATCTATAAGTACTTTATATACACAGATGTAAAATGCAATTTATAAGAAATATTAAGTTCATAGAAAAGACAAAGACTTAGTCATAAATGCATTGAAAGTCTTTACAGTGACAGGTGAAATTAGCTTAGGGGAAAAAATACTTACTAGAGAAATTAATTTTTGTTTTTTAATTGTGACAATGTCGTAGATAGTCTATTGCGAGACATTCTTAATACTATATACGCTGAGCTTCCTGGTATAGAATACATACTGTATGTCTCATTAAAAGCTTGTTTCAATCTAAGGTGTGTAATTCCTATATACAAAAAAATACCTTATATCGTTTTCACTGAATGTGATCGAAACGTCGAAGAAAAGAACGTTAAAAATCGTAATTAAACCCTTGTAAGATTAGCGCATTTTATATTAAACTGATCAACGAAAACTTGCTTTTCTATATTTTTATTTCAAATATAATTTAAACCCTATTTGTAGATGGTATAAAGTAACAAAACGCTTAGCATTTACCATGTACAGTAAGCTCAAACACGTATAACATTTCAATTATTGCCAATATTATTTAGCTGTGACGATACACATTTGGCACAAAGTTCGAAACATTATTCACAAAACATAAGCAAAGTATAAAAAGTCAGATGACATAGACATTACAATATAAACACTCAAAACTTTCTTTTCTAAAAATCAACAAATTAACCGTCCACCGACAATCGCCGGATATATTTCTTTTAAAGACAATGTAGGCACTATTATTGCTAATACAATATAATTTTATTCACCGCTTATTTATCTACAGCGTGGAATAATTCTATACAAAATATACTACTGAAATTTTACATTGACCGTAGGCCTGCGAAACTATACTTTACTAACGTTAACATTTAATCTACAGATTAGTTTACTAACAATCTTTCTGACTCACGAGTCTTCACCAATATTCTCACAGACTCACAAGTCTTCACCTTTCTGACTCAAAGTCCAACACATATTAACTTTCATTTCTTTAGCCTAAGTTTTTTTTTACAGTAAACTTACAACTATTGAGTGCTTCAGTTATGAAAGGACAGTTTATATAGCCATTGGGTCAGTTTTATCAGTCCTCAGATGCAATATATAATAGTTTGTTTAAACCAATTCATAACCAAGAAGGTCTACCATGCAGTAAATCAGCAGCGTCATGACGATCCATTTGGCGTAAAGCAGCGGCTAAAGCTGCAATAGCTCCAGCACCACGCTCTCTACACTCCCACAATTCTAGTATAGCTTCAGTAGGGGAACTTTTAGTAGCAAACCAAGTCGTATACCGATCGACTCCAAGTCTGGCAGCTAGCGCTCGCCAGTCATTCCCCCTAGCGTTGGGTGGATCGAGAACAGCACACAATTGCCGCTTTAACCTCGCACTCAACTTAAACGGCCCTTCACCCGTGCATTCATTTACTCCCGCCTCACTCACGGTCACGTTCCTTTTACTATCGCTTCCGTCTTCACTTCTGCACATACGAGCTTCCAGAAGATTCTCTGTTATGTTGAAGCTACGTTGCGACTCAGCGCGGGGCGAACGACCCCGAGGCGACCTACTCCGCACGTCCTCTAGAGATATTCGGAATGTCTGTTTGTAGGACGGATTGGTCCTCTGACATGCTGACACAGTAAAGTCAATGTTATCGCAGTCGTGTGTCCTTTCCAAAGCAAAGCTGCAGTGCAATGCGTTATAGTTTGAGCTCCAGACGTGATTGAATGGAATCTCCTGATACCCGATGCCGGGCTTTGCTTTCCAACCGGGGCTAATGTGCTCCAAATTCAAACACAAGTTTGATCCTCCGTCTTGGAATAACAAAGTTTTGGGGCGCTCGAGTAAAACTCCACCAAGCTTCTTCTCTTGTTCCTGACAATAGTAAGCCGCGCATGGTGTGTCTTCGAAAACGTAAAGCCGAATATTATATTCGGCACAGGTTTCGTTAAGTGCTACAGGGGCGTATATAGCTAATTGAAGCTCTTTGACCGCTTTTCCATTGAAGCTTTCGCCAACTAATACAAAGGTAGATAGCATGTCGGTCACTAGGAATATTTTATCACTGTCTAATTGCGTGAACACCGGCGTATTGATCGTCTCTTGGCCGAGGCCGACTATTTTCTTCCATTGTGGTTGCGTGGTGTCGGGTTTTGTATTAGCATGGTCTATCGCATACAGTGAAAGGTTCCAGAAGCCGTGTTTGAGACTCGCGCAATGAGGTATTTGTAGTACCACTGACTTGTTCAGTTGAAGACGAGGTGGTCCGCATTTAACTACTGGACTCAGTTGCGTGATACCTGCGGGGCGAAATTTGTCTTATTATATCTACTAGTTATAGGCGCGGCTCGCATAGTTATAGCCTAAGGCAGACACATTTTTCTCAGCAGAAATTCCAGTTGCCTTTTGAACATAATGTTGAACTTTGTGAAATCAATTTGTTTTTATTAACTTACGAAGTCAATTTCAAATTATAAATATTCATCGCGGTTTCAATAAATATTAGGTTGGGATAATGAAAATATTTGAAATTTGGATAATTTGAATTTGGTATGAATAATGTAGTCGGTAACCTTTACCTTTTCCGAGGCGAGGTCGGTATCGGTCGTCCTTTACGACGGCCACGTAGATTTGCTCCCTTCGGCCCCTGCTGAGGGCCCCTTCGGGGACTGAGAGGGCCACGCCGGCTGCTGGGAGGGCCAGCCGGGCCCCTCCACTCGATACTGAGAGGGATTGAGAAGTTGGTGAGTTTGAGACCAGTTCTGCTAGTTGAAGAGTAACTGATTCGTTTGCTGCGTCGTACATTGAGCCCGCTGGAAAGGAACTAAGTGTTAAAACTGTTTTTTTTTAAAAGAAACTGTAAGAAATCAAATGAAACAAAGCAACCCAATATATAAATAATCATAAAGAAATGGAGAAAATTATCACCTTACAACAATTTTATGTCGTAAATACATGTTTTTATTATGAGCATGCCATGTTGGTGAAGTAGCAAAAGCGTAACTTTGTTATATGGAGTTCTTAGATTTGCTCCCCGGGTTCATTCATCGGGTCGAAGTTGAACAGTTGTTAAGATATTCTGACATATACAATCCCAGTAGGTGAGTTGAATACACATGTAACAGTCCTGTATATATTTGGGTGTGTATCCGGTGCAGGGCTATACGCTTTCCTCCTATTACATGGTACCAAAATATGTCGGGTGTTCCGTGGGTATTCAGGCATCTCTGCTTTCCCCATTGGAGGTAGTAGTGTAACGATTATGTTTTTGTGGCTTATATTACAGATTTGTTTACTCACTAAGGCCTGCCCCTCCACAGTAAACTATTGATGCCCTTTTGTACGCAAAGGCCTTGTTTGTACAAATAGATATCTTAGTGTGAGTGGTAATACATAGTAAAATAATCAAATATTGCTTGGGTTACACACTACACTCAAAACTATGGAGGGACGCGTCTTCTTCAGTAGAAAGGACTGCCTACAAGTATTTATTAGCTTAACATTAGGAGTCGACCTGACCCACTCTACATTAAATGTCAAAGACCAATGTAATGAAAACTTACAACTAGTAAAACAGCTGGATACGGAATGCTCTGATTCACTGTAGGGCTTGCTGTCGTATTCATCACTTTGCCCTTTGCTTGAAGCGCAAGGAGTCACTTGATGGTCTACCGGAGACGCGTAGCTGAAAGAAAGGAGACTGTTATGTTTTGGTAATAGCATATTGAGAGTTTACTAAATATCTTGAACACAGGATCTCGTGTTAATCATAGACATTGACATACATTGCTCGGAAAGACAATCAACATACAGATGGAGGCAAGTTTTAACGAAAGCTTTCAAATTAAGACCATTCTGATTTGAATTTCGGAATGCCAAAATAGGGAAACAATATTTAAAATGGCAATTTATTTTTGTTGTATATTAAACGCTTTATGCAGAGAGCATGCTGAGAGAATAAATGTGTATTATAATTTAAATTGGCATTTTTTTGGCACCAAAAATGTATCCTTGAGGCACTGTCGGAAGTAACGAGCAAAGGCACTCATAGTTCGATAGTTTAATTCATATTGATAAAGTACATCCATGTTGAATACTCTACTTTTCAAACCTAATGAGTCAAAATAACTAAATCTCTTTTCTATGGGCCCACTTCTATATATTACAATTTATAGTTTAAACCTCTTTTTAGTCAAAAAATTACCTGTTCGTGAGATGAGGAACGTCATAATGATGTTCTGCTCTTGAATCTGGTTGAGGATGCTCGTATCTTGGAGGCCTGTGCTGCATCAGATCAGGAGCCAGTGAAAGAGATTGTTTCTCTACCGTAGGGTACATTTCTGGTTGAAAATCTGTTAAGGAAAACACTTTTTTTAATAAATTAAAATAACATCATGTTTACTTAACCTAAGAAGAGCTATGAATATATTATGTAAATACGCTCCACGCACAGTGAGGTCCAAACACTTATCTCTTATTGACCGATAGATCATTAACATTATTTGACGATGAAATTGAACCGGCTGGCCCTTGCATATTAGTAAAAATCAGTTCTTCTAAAAAAGATATTCAAAAAATACTCTGTTATTAGGTTTGAGATAACAAGAGATTTCTTAATCTTTGAATGATACTAAAATAATATGCTGAACATTTAAATTTTACGCTAACCAGAGCGGATTGAATAGTTCACTCTTTTAAAAAGGTATTGCAGAAGGAATTTGCATGGTGGTAGGGCATTTTGCGAATGCCCGCCTGACTAGCTACCACCCTCAAGTTGAAAATCTTTCATCTTCCACTAACGGTGTGTTCCGGCAGCTGTCCTTCAGAGTAATTCTAGGTTAGCTTCTAGGTTAGCCTGAACAACATCTTCGACCACATCCTCACTTACCATCAGATAGTGTTCGAAGACTAACCCATCAAGCAATAAAAAAACTAAAATAATATGCTAAGCATATAAATTATACGCCAACCAGAGCGGATTCAATAGTTTACTCTTTTAAGAAGGTAGTAGTAATTCTTAATATATACCAGTTCTAGTCATGGTGTACAGAGAGTGGTCTCTAGTCTTCCTCTGCAGAAGTTTGTAGACCACTGCTGCTCCGGCGAGGAAGACCACCACTGCCACTGCGATCCCAATGTACAATGGTATGTCACTATGGGCTGCCACTGGAAATAAAAGTAGCTGTTAGATTTAAACATAATAAAATTAGTATGTAATTCTTTCCGAATTTTGCCATATTTTATATACGAAGTTTGAACTTTAGGTAAAATTTTGGATGCATGTTTGAATAGTTGGTAAGAATTTAAATTATGTAGAATCTCTTCAACCTATGATTGGTACTGTATTTTTGAGATAAATTAATATTAATGAATCCTACATTTTACTGCTGCGTTGTGCAATTAGGGCAACTACGAGAAGAACGGACATGAAACTAGGGGCCTTTATATTTTATTTTATTTTACTTGTATTCAGGGGGCTTACAGCTTTCATTACAAAGTAATATTAATATAAACAGAGAGGAGCCATTTACAATTTTTATTTATCATTATTATATTATGTAGGTTTGCATAGTGAAATTACATTTTATGAGTGCTTGTCTAGCTAGCTACCACACTCATGTAGAAAATCTGTCGCCAAGCAGGTAACTATTGCGTTACGGCAGTAGTTCTTAAGAGACAGTAAAAGTGCAGACACATAACAACTTTCAGGGTAACAGGCGCTCTGCAGTTCGTCACTTAACGTATTGCAAATAAAGAGGTTATCATTTAACATCAGGTGGGTGGGTGTCTTGCTTGTTCCATCACAATCATAGTCATCGTAGTCATACACAAATATTTTATTGGTCTATAAATTATTAATTAAAATGTAGTTTAGTAGGTATTTAATATAGACTGTGTAAGGAGGGACAAGTGTACGAAATAGTGAGACGACAAGCAATAGAACCTGTGGTGAAGAAGTAGTCAATAGTGAATCTCCACTGGTGTCTAGTATTGCTACTAGTCATGTAACTATTATTTAATCTGTGATCAAGTAGCGGATCAAGTAATCACACCATGTTAACTTAATTGATCGGTTATAATCTAGCATGACAATAATCTGCTACAAACACTTCAATAATAATATAAAGTATACAATATTTAATGTAAACAGATCACAATAAACACAGATTTCCGTAAGCAAAGCTTAAAACTTTACTACATCATTCACAGTGTTTCGCCCATTTAAGATTAAACAAAGAAACATTAATAACAAAGTTACTAAAAGTAACCATTTCCTGCAAACTTTTATTACGTGAAGAAACGAGTGCTTTTTCAGGTTACTTTTTAATGGACCTTCTACTATACTTACCTTCCTACTCGTCGATTTTCTACCATTTTGTATGCTATGAAGTGACGAGACATGGAATTCGCCCAAGCGATGGTAAGCCTCACGCCTGTCCATTACAGTGTCAATGTCACTGTCTTCATTCTCTTGACAGTTGACACTTAGCTGCGCTTGTCAAAAGTTGTCAAAAAAGTTTGTTCTTTTATCAAGTTTGTCTAATTATTGCATTTACTTCTCGCCTGAATTTAGTTGTGTTTATACACCACTGCTGCGAGGCAGAATATCTGACAATACGGTGGTACTACCAAGACACTTGCTGAAAATGCTAACACCTGGTGAAAACTAAGTTTAGCATTTTATCTACTACAACAACATAAAGGATGAAACAAAAACTGATATATTTTTTCTCTGACAACACAAATGATGACAGAAGACCATAAGGAATAAAGTTATTGCTTCGATTTTATGCCTAGGCGCCGTCCTGACGCTGACACTACTTGGGAACAGATATTCTTGTTGGAAGTACCCCGTTGCCTTTCGGTTAATGAGCGTGTTAAGATGGCAAAGAGCGTCGTTGTGCACCAAATGTGCAACGACACCTTAGTCACATTGATTACGAGAGCAATAGCATGCTGGTTATTCAGCGTATTCTTTTAATTAATCTATTTTTACGACTTCCAACACAAGAACAGTGCTTATATACACTTTAAATCACAGGTTGAAACAACGACAGGTTAAACTATGAATTTTACAGCACAAAATTAACATATCCTTCCTCCGTTTCGGCAGCGCTTGCAACAACTACACGGGAAAGGCGCGTTCGATTCTTACCTGAGCGGAAAATTATATGCACCACAAAATAAAGCAATCTCTCCTGACTCACTTAAATACATAAACGAAATAGACTGTCTTAATTTATCCGCAATAATTGTTTTGTTATCTTATAAGAAAGGCAATGGCAATGTTTCTTAAATTCAACTGCATGTCTTATCGTTTCACGTCAACCGTAAATAATTGTGTACAAGTCAAAGTCTTAACTTATCTCGCTATGTCGCTTTGGTATGTCAGTATCAAGACTGGAGCTACAGATACCCCTTGAAGTAGAGGTTACCTACAGGGAAATTAGGCCATGGAAAAAGGTGGCTAAGCCTTAATAAAAAAACTGTTTTCTATCATTTAACGGTGTGTTGCAGAAGCTGTCTTTTACAGAAAATTCCTAATCTAAGAACAGCTGAATAATTGACAAAATTTAGCCTATCAGTACGTAAGTAAGTTTTGGCTCTTTTTTAGTATTTCACATAGTAACAGCCTGTTATAATTGTATTTTTGAATGCATTATTTTTTTATATTTTTTAATTTAGCCTGCGATCCTTTGCTTGAGTCTGTTCTGCACCTTGTAATAATGTAAGAAAAAACATCGTAGGTTTAATAATACCCATTCGTCTATAGTAACCCAAAAAATATGTATACGTTTTGACATAATAATATATATATTCTATAGTAACGTAATCAAATAGTGGTAGAGTAATTTTACGAAACAGATATTAGTAAGTGCATAAGGCATTAGTCAATAAAAATTATTTAAACTAGGACATAATTGTTTTACCAGTGGATTAACACCCTTAAAGCTCATACAGAAGCTCAATCGAAGCAGACGGTGATAGAAATTCTCAAAATTCACGAAGCAGAACATCTATACTAACCTTTAGAAATATAAGAACATAACATTGACCTGAAATAAACTAATATTTTTTTCTGAGCATGTAAAGTTCTGGATTAATAATTTAACGCATTAACGACACACAACTAGTTTCCTAGGTTTATGACCCGATTTTTTGAAGACCAGCATGGATGGTGTCACCGACGTGATATATAGACCGCTCTTTGACAACAGTCAAGCCGAAAGTACTGATATTTTAAATGCATACAATATTTACCAGAAATGTAAATAAAATTACATTGGTCTGTTATTTGATATCAATGCTTATTCCAAACATATAGAACGTAATGGATCGTTTTAGTCTTTAACAGAAGGACTCAGAAAAAGCAGACACAACTATAAAATGAACCACGAAATGAGCTACCACCTGCATATGATAAGCTTTTAACGCTATGCTATAAAAACCGTAACTGCCAAATTTATTAAACACTCCATCTAAACCTTTTAAGCTCTTGTAACGTAAACTACAGAGTTCAAAACTGTTTGTTTTACTTTTGTTTCAACGGTATTATCATTTTGTATACTTTTTCACAGGATAGGATCCCGATACAAGATTCTGGCAGCGAACCTTTTAATATTATTTATGTCATCGCGTCTTAAAGTTAACGATTACCACTGCGTTTTAACGACGATTTTTTTGTAACATCTAGTTATGTTAAGACTACGAATGGTTGGAGATTTTTAAAACGATTTTAACTACCCTGCGGGAGACGGTTATAAGTTTTGAATGTTAAATTCGGTAAATTGGATGTTTTTGGACTGTCAAGTCCTTTTAAGTGGGCGTGATAATAAGATGGGTATAGAATGCTTGTTTAATTTGAAACAGGTTCCAAAAAGGTCAGATATGATCTTTTAATAAAAGTAAGTGTATATTATTGTAAATGCTTTGAAAGCCTTTTCGGAAGAGTGGCAGAATGAATCACTTTCGTCATCAACAATTCAAAACGTTCACTATTGAAAAATGGCCATTGTAAATAAAAAGTAGGGGATTTGCACTACTCCTCACGCTCTGCAGATGTCGTGAGGATTGCAGTATAAGACAGTAAGTAGTTCTTCAGCAACCGCTGCTGCTACTTTTTCCTTTCGTCTAAGTGAGTAGGTACTCAGTTAGATTTGAATATGAGTATTGAATATTGAATTTCTGTTTAGTAAAATGTTGTTTATTTTTCGGCATTTTGGATGCAATAAGTGACGTATTAACCACATTATAGCGCGCTCTTATATTAATTAACTTTGTTCCACTGCCAGTTTGTTTGATTTTCTTACTGAACAGCAACTAGTTGCTTTAGCAACTCTTATACCCTTATGAATACAAGCGTCATATACGCCAACATCAAAAATAGACAGTAACGTTGTTGAATGTTTCTGTTGTAGTCTGGCATTCAAAGATATATCAATGTCGACCGACATACAAACAGGTGCAGGTGCTAAACAAATACTTAATCTGCTAAATAAATTCAATCAATTTACGCCATTACAGTTTTGGATTATACGAACTACAAAATGGTTTCTAAAATAATTATGTCCATGACCGAATTAAGGAGTGTAAAATATTCAGTTTAGTAGGTACCTAGTGCCTTATGTACGAGACTAGCATACGCTCGCGGTTTTGGTCTACTGGAATTTTGTTATGTCGTGCTCTCGCGGGCATAGTCAGTAAATGGGGATGAAATGACGGACATGTGGACTTAAGCATTCACCAATCTTTTCTATTTCATCAATTTCCTTTGAGTTTGGTAAGAGCAAACTAACAAATACTAACTTAAATAGTATATTATGTAATATTGGAATGATAGGATTGGTGTATACAGTAAAAAGTAACTAATCCTATATTCATTATAATTATTTAGAAACGCATTTTTGATAACGAGTTTGACGATTAATGTTACACTTATCAGAGTGCTTGGTCAATGTTACAAGCTGTGCTACATTTGGACTGCCTGTGCAACTGTCATGGCCTTTAGGTTACATAAATGCATACAACGTTTTTAGTATTCTTTTAAATCTATATAAACGTAAATGGATCGTTTGCTTGCATATCATCAGGTGTTATCGGACCCCATCGATGCAACCCTGTGTTGTCATGGCTTACTCCACTTGGAGTCGTAGCGATGGCGTTAAAAATAATGCGGTTAAGACACTAAATAAAGTATTTGAAGAACTTTCCTATTTACTTAACAATATATGGCTAAGTAATTTTTACCTAATACGTGTACATTAAATTCCACATGATTTATTTTAATTTTATTTCTGATAGGTAAGCGTTTGACCATAATCTCACCTGATTTGGTCGACGTAGAATGAATGGCTATCAAGGACAGCTGCCGGAGCACACCGAAAGGTGCTTGGTGACAGATTTTCTAGTTGAAGGTGGTAGCTAGCCGAGCGGGCATTTGCAAAATGCCCTTCCACCACGCGGTGAAGCTCAAGCCCGCTGCGGGGTTCGAACCATGGACCTGCTGTGCGGCAGTCCATAACCAATGCTACTGAGCCATCACTGCTTTAAAACACATAAATGTATTTCTTGTTACTTTTACTATAGAAAATATACCCCTCATCGTTCCCGGTGTCAAAGGTGCCCATCAGACTTGCTGCATTCCCACGTAGAATGCTGATGGCCAACCAAAACGAACAAGAGCGGGAGTTACGCCTCTTTTCATTTTACCTACGCCCTCTCCCACTAGTAAAATCTTTAGCGTCTGCTTTTCTTTAACAATTAATTTCATATAGGTATACATATGTACATTATCATAGCACTTTTAAATTTCTTTTTATTTTAATCATTAAAATACCATAAAGTATTGGTGGCTTTATTGCTAGGTCTCTAACAGAAAACTTAAGCTAGATGCTTAAGCTTATTGCTTAACTGCAATAATTCGATTGACATGACTGGAGTGGTGAAAATACATAAATAGGTGAACGATAATAATTGTATCTAGGTCATACAACATAAATCACTTATAGTTACACAGTGATATCAAGGAGATGTAAAACTTCTTAGAAGTAATGACACTTTTCAGAACTAGTAGAGAGTACCAAATAACATCAATTATAACGCACATAACGCCCACTACCATAACGATTTTATTACGGCCTACCAGAGTAAAACCAAAAAAAAACAAGTTAACTTGCTACAAATACTACTCTATACTACTCTATCTCATCCAAAAAAATATTGAGGTACTGAAACAAAGTCATAGTAAACATAAAAATAAAATAAAACCTCCTTCATATGAGCAGTCTACAAAGAGTAAAAACTGAATAAAAACTCAACGAAGAAAAACTAAATTAGTTCCACGTGCAGCACTCCAGGCGTGCAGCCTTGCTTTTAATTACTCTATACATGCAGAGATAGCTATCGAGGTATCGAATAGCCGCGATGACTTCATTCATTATCGTTCACTCACTGATGAAAATAGGTTACCAGTTAATTGGAAACTGGGGTACGGATCCAGTAATGATAGTTTCTAAACTTGGCTACAAAATATTAACCACACTTGGCAACATTGGATGTGGATATTAGAACGAGTATAGACATGATTGCTAGTTTTGGACGATTTAATAACGTTCAGCCTAGCAGTGATGGCTCAGTGGCATTGGCTATGGACTGCCGCGCAACAGGTCCATGGTTCGAACCCCGCCGAGGCCTGACCTTCACCGCATGGTGGAAGGGCATTTTGCGAATGCCCGCGGCTAGCGACCAAGTAGAAAATCTGTCGCCAAGCACCTAATAGTGTATTCTGGCAGCGGTCTTTGAGAGCCAGTGAAATTACAGGCACATGAGACTAACGTCTATGTCTCAAGGTAACGGGTGCATTGCAATTCGTGACTTGTGATGAAATGCATCTGTTATAGGCAGAGGTTGATCCGCTTAAAATCAGGTGGGGCTCGAGCTTATTCCGTCACAATAACATAAAAAAAGAGATATAAAAGTGAGTAAAATATCATGATTAAATGTTGACTCAACAAAGTTCGTCATTCATTTCGGAATAAAAACCGTTAGTGCTGGCTATAATTTATGCATTTAGTAGTTAAGTGTAGCCTACCTAATATTTCGATATTTTCTTTGTCATCGTGGCCTAGCTGTGCGTTCAATATTTAAGGTCAAAACTTTTGTATTACAGAATATTCAAATTATATTTTTGCCTTATTTAAAATTGGTTGACCTTTAAAGCAAGATCTTCTCTTATAAACATTGGAATATATTTTTTTATTTGCATTTCTTGTGTATACATTTATTCTTATGAATAGGAACTATCGGATTGTTGAAAAACCACCCTATAGTTTACCTAAGCATTAACAGATATGATACTGACTGATATATTACCTACATCAAAGATTTAAGGCATAGTTATTAAGAGAGAGAGAGGCTTGTTTATGTAATTGTGTTTGATAGTTAAATAGATATTATTAAAAACTTAGGCTTGTGTGTAAATTAGCTAATTATTGATAACATGTTGTACATTGTTTTGTGCAAAATAATCAAATCATGTGCAAAGTTTTTCGCAGTTCTCGTATCGTAAACCCTGCCTGTAATGCAAAACATGTTCAATAAAAGCTATAAATTCAACGAATGGGTTATGTTCAATACGAATTCAATACAGAGCCAAATTATTGTTGAACATTCCGCAAATAGTTTTATAGGAATATTGCCGAAGCATGTTGGAGCTGGGTTTTCGTTTGTAGTACGAGAACATACTCAAAAGCAATTCAAGTGCGTTTTTACATTTAATATTAAATCTCCAAAAGGAAAAGCAGAATAATAATTGCATCCGGGTTTAAATCCCACGAGATGATATACGAAATCTTATTCTTTATTTTATTTTAATGTGATTAGGTCACAGCAAGCACTAGGCGCACTTGATGTTATGCGCTAACCTTTGCCAATAACAGCTGCAATTCGTAACTTGTGATTGTTCATCAACCTAAGAAATCAAGTTGTTAAGTCTCATGTGCCTGTAATTTCAGCACCACTCATACCTTTCAAACCTGAACACAGTAAAAATCATAATATGATAATTATGGGATAAAATTGGTAACAATTATGACATTTTACCATACACAGTTTTTAACAAACCTGTACATTAAATCTAAAATTTTATCTTGCCAATATATAAAATTTCCTTAACTCGTAAAACACGGAATCAGTTATATCGGATACGATAACTGTAATATCACAAATAAATATCCACGGCGCGTACGCAATGGCGCAATGCTGCAGTAAACTGTACTTCATATCTATAAATCTGACATATAAACAGGCCCAAGTCTCCGCAAGGTTTATAGCTGACCAATGTTTGAAATTCAATAAATCACCTCGCATCCGCCACTTCACTTCGAACCCCGTTAACCGAAACCGCAAGTAACTCAGTTACTCGTATAAAATTAATTTCAAGCGCGATTAGTGCTAAGCTTATCGGATTAATTTCGAAATTTGTACTCAGTGTAAACATTCGTCTGCGTTGGTCGTATATTCGTGTCCGATGCAGAGATTTGAGATAGAAAATCCAATCGAATTTACAAACCCTTGTCGTTTTGCCCATAACGTGGTAGGAGGCCTGGTGGAATTAAATTCTACAACTGAACATCTCATAGCAATCGCACCCCTAATGTGTGCCTCTAGGGGTTATAATGGCATGGAAGATGTATTTGTATATATGAATGCAGTTTGCGATCACCCGCTGCGCTCACTCGACGAAATCACAACAAATCATTTACGGGACCCACCTCCAATAATGACGGCCGCATCGCATATAAATTGGATTTTACTGTTATTTGTTTATTCATTAATCTGTGCATTGTCAAAATCATTAATAAAACATACAAACTTGATGTCACTATTAGTTTCGATGATGAAATAATCTCGGGTCAATATTCCAAAAGAAATAATTATTCATGAAAGGCCAAAAGCAAAGTTAATATTTTACTAATGAAAATTTATGCTCGTCCCCGTTTCTAGGAATATATTTCTACGGTCAATTCACACGGAGATTAAATGAAATAAATTTGGGTATATTTTAATAGACAATTCTAAACACAAATTTTGCAGACAAAAGTATCCATAACGCTTAGATTATAGCTTTTGTAACATTTATTTGTACGTTGCGTATTTTGATTGAATTAAATATTAATTGTATATAAGAATAACATAAGGTAATAGAATGTTTATTTCTGTCGAGAATATATTGTACAAGCAAGATCAGTTATATTAACATTTTTATAATAGGGCATGATTCTAGAAGCCAATAATGTATGCAAGTACTACTCACTAAGTATCGAATGGAAAAGAAAATAAACACAAGATATTCTGTTTGCTTACTTTCATTAACAGTGATCAGTGAGAAATTATTCGCACAACACCACAATGTTTAGGCAACAAAAGATGAAGTGCTATAAAATTTCACCATTCCCCTTTGTGAGCTGGCAATTAGGCTAATGAAGTAGCTGGGCAAGCGAGGCGGGAATGAATGGCCCTCCCGACGTTCCTTGCATTCAAAGACTACCTTTCATGTGGGCAATTTACTGATGGTCTACATTCTATGGCATTACTTGAATTGCATAATCGTAATGGATGGGATGGTATAGGTAATATAAACATAAAAATGTTCTAAAAAGATTTACGGACTTTATATTTTCACATTATATAAAAGCTTTTAAGCATAATGAAAGTAATATTAGTAAAAGTTCAAAGATACTGAGTTTTTCAAATCAATCAACAACAAAATCAATCGACTGAAAAGTCCATAAAGAAAATCTTCCATAAAAAGCATCAAACTAGAGACTGATGCTGCCCAATAAATAACGATCAATCTGCGAGGGAAGATAAACAAAAGCAATTTATAAGCAAACACGAAGTAGATTGTGTATTTATTTAGCGTGAAAATCGAGAACGTTCGCGGCGAAGAAGAAATTGTACAAACCAAACAACGCACAAGGCGGCCTGAGGCTATTTATCAAACGTACGATAACCAGAATGGGGAAATTGAAACCGAGTCAACGGGGACTACGGAAATGATTTATTGCCATTATAAACAAAATATCGACTGATCATTCTCCATTTTGAGATTGAATTTGGACCGCCAAGGGAGCAACAGACACGAAAATGGTAAAATGTGTTTAATCGTTTATGTTATGTTTAATAGCTGTTCTTACATTGAGGTTGGATCGATTTTAGATTATGATTTCGATGTTAATGGTACAGTTACATGAGTTATGGTCGCTTTGGGGAGTCAGGTAAGGCAGGTTTCACTTTGGTTGCATTTAAGTTAATACCTCTTTTTTTTATCAAATACATTTAAAGTAGTTTTTTATGAAATTTACATTTGCTAAGTATGTTAAAATAATTTGTTTACCAGTATACAAAAAAATAAAAAATTCAAAGAATGAGTTTCAACGTAAGAAATGATCAAGACAGCTGGCAGTAAAATGTCAGTAAGAAACTTTTACTTAGAATCATAACAAGTCCTTTAATGGTAGCAGCAGTGACTGCCATTAAATCCATCTGCCTTTTGATGTCTGCACAATAGACAATAATGACCAAGTTTGTCATAACCCAGTTAGATATAAAACTAACCCTCAAACATTTTCAAGAATACCATAAAGTTTGAGTCCCTCAGCTATATTTAGATATGATACGACCCAGATGGTCACGGCTCCCGATTTTAGTATCTCTCGAATACATTCAACGTGTCCATATAAAACAGATCTGTGCGTTACCTTTTCTTTACCTTCAACTTTGTCTAAAACCTTACTTACGGGAAAAGTGGAAGGAATCTATTTAAACTGGTTGGTTAGAATTACAACCGATAGCCTGTTATGAAGACCAGTCCGTGTAACATTTCATAGTTATGAGCGGGCACGGAAAAGGAAGTGTATATTTAGTTCTATGGCATCTGGCTGTACCGAAACGCGCGCTTTTCATAGAATCGACTTAATTAATATGTCCCTGGAGGAACTGTTTCATAATTTGTAATACCCGCAAGACAAGCTATCATAAAGTCTTGGTCGAAATTCGTTGCAGGCGCGCTATTTGGGGATTGTTGGTATTATAAAGATGATTTATTGAGTCAATTAGTGTTAATAAATACGCTAGAGAGGCTGAGAAGACGGAAATGTAAAATATTATGAAAAATGCCGCGGTTATGCACTGGCATATTTTAAGCTATAATACACGATGGCTGCCTAATCATTATGGCGCTGATGAAAGTGTTATGGTTATGGCAGTTCCAAGTTTGGAGAAGAATATATTCGTTTCGAAATTAATTAATTTTGACCGTTAGGCCACAATAACTGTATTTTAAATTATTTGAAACTGATGATTGTTTTTGGTAAACAGATATTGGTGTATCCAAAATTAAGTTAACCAATAAATAAACCATTTTAGGAACATAATTTAAAATTCCGTCATTTCGTAAGTCCGTCTTGGTAGGTGTCAGCGCAGTAACAGAGATTCTGCCGCGAAGCAGAAGTGTGCAAACACAAGAATGTGTTTCGACGTGAAGGTAAGTAAATTCACTTGCGGCATGCGTTGTATCAATATATGTACCCCGTGAAGAACAAGACACTTAAGTCTCTGAGTGACGAGCGCAGTGCACCGTCAAGCTGAACGAAAACGGTGTCACTGCAATTGTAATGGACAGTCACGGCGCCTACTATAAGGTGATACTTTTCCTTCTTATTACTTTAAGAAAGTGTCCAAAAATGCTGCGCTATGTTTGGACAACAAATCATAAAAGTTGACAATTTTCTAATGGACATACCTAACGATGATGGTTCGTTTTCTCTCTATTGTGAACGTCATAGCAGATAGTGTTGCACTAAGAGAAACAATACTTTCTCCATTATGATATTACTCACCTCCATGCACCCCACAGTAGTCGCCTACACAATCTGCCTGTTGAGTGTATGCTCCAGCGCAAGGAGTGTCTCCAGTACACGATCTTCGTCTGGTTTGACGACAGTCGGCTCCACACACTGACCATTCTGACCAAGCTCCCCAACGGCCAGGGAGTGCTGTTGAAACATAAATAATTTAGAGTCACATTGAATCATGAAGCTTATTTCATTAGCTAGACGATACATCTATGACAATTTAAAAGGTTTGCAGCATTGGGTCTAGTTACAAACCTTCACAGAACGATAACGAGGATAGAAAATGGTTTATTGATACCCTATTGATATTTCATTTTATTAGAATATGACCGCTCTTCCCAGTAAAATATTAATACCAATTACCACATGCTTATAGAGGACAAATTCTATAAGAAAAGAATAATGTCAGTGCTTTACTTCAGACTAATTTTTGAGCTATTAACAGACGATTTGGGGCTACTTATTGGAAATGCATGTTTGACGGTGTCATGTTAAATTTATTGTGTTAAATCACTAAACTTGAAAATGTAGAAGACTAATCAGACTGTAGCAGTACTTTCTCTTGCTTAGTAAACATTTCTTTTATTTTACCTCTTTTATAAAGTTGTTACAAACTTTTTGTTGAAGCTCGTTTAACGGAATCGCTGCGGGAGCATTTTAACCGGAACGACAAAAAAATCTCATCTCTGTGTTTGGAAGAAATACTTGAAATTTACAAGACTCAATTACTGTTTGTCGTGTTTGGTATAAACACTTAATTTGTGTTTTATAATTGCATGATGATTGTTTTATGTAATTATTTGAGTATATTTCAAACATTTTTACAAACTTAATAAAATGAATAGCATTAAAGTACAGACGTCAAAGCAGGCATATCACTTCATAAAAAATATTTACTTGGCCATGAAAACATAATTTTGCTTCTTTTATTATTATCTTCCGAAATTCTCAGATTTGCCGTACTTTAAAAATCTTATGTATACTTGCATCTTAAAAAGGTGATTCTCCTCTGTGTATAAGTATGGGTGTTTTTTTGTAACGTCCTGAAGCAACAATATTTAAAAAGCGAGGTGTAGTTTTATTTTTGTCAAGAATACAAGGGTTAATTCAACTTCCAAATGGGTAAAGGGGAATTAAGGAATTAGAACAATATAAACATTCCAATTATTATGTATTTGCTTGTCAATATTCATGGATACAAACACAAATATTATAAAGAGAAAAGATTTGTATTTTTGTATGTAACGAATAAACTTCAAAACCACTTTAAAACTACTGGACCGATTTGAAAAATTCTTTCAGTTGAGTCCTATATTATTCTCAATTAAGGAAGGCTATAGAATAATAAATTTTTTTTTTTTTTTTTTATACTTTTGATAAGTTCCCTTGGGAAGCTGGGGCGAGCCGCTACTTTATAAATAATGAAAAAATGAGGCATTCATTTTGACTGTGTGTATTTATTGCTACGCTGATTGAAAATAAGGCTAAGTTGGCCTATAAGAAGCTTGGTGTGCTCGGAAAGGCCAGGCGGTACTTCACGTCGGCCCATCGCCTGCAACTTTATAAGGCTCAGGTTCGACCTCACATGGAGTACTGCTCTCACCTCTGGGCGGGAGCACCCCAGTACCAGCTTCTTCCATTTGACCGCATTCATCGCAGAGCGACTCGAATCGTCGATGATCAAGTTTTCTCCGGTTGGCTTCGACCCTTTGGCTTTGCGTAGAGATGTTGGATCACTCTGCATCTTTTACCGTATATATCACGGGGAGTGTTCTGAGGCACTGTTCGATTTACTACCTGCAGCTCAATTTCGCCACCGGACTTCCCGACAAAGCATGATGTTTCATCAATTTCATGTCGACGTCTGGAAGTCCACAACCTTGCGATTTTCACGGCATTTTCTACCTCGCACTGCCACATTATGGAACCAGCTGCCAGGTGAAGTATTTCCGACCAGTTATGACTTCGGAACCTTCAAGAAAAGAGCAAAGTCCCTCCTTAAAGGCCGGCAACGCATCCTCGAGACCTATGGTGTTGCGGATGTTTGTGGGTGACGGTGATCACTTACCATCAGGTGAGCGCCTGCTCGTTTGCCCTTCCATCACATAAAAAAAAATAGACAGATGGGTATCATTTTAATTAAAAAAATACGATGACGAATACCTTCATAGCAATTACAAAATATTTGACAGGATTTAAGTACTTCAATATAAGTGAATGTAATAATGTCTTCTCAACTTGACATATGATAAAGATATAACTGATAAATATTTTTAATATACATAATATGATGTCAAATAATAAGTTTACACGCAATACATATTTTTTTGGTATAGTATGCTAATTCCTTGATTTGGGGAATTTACTTAAACAATGAACTTATAATGTTTCTTAACAAATACAATGAATTTGGATGAAGAAAATTTAATTTAAAAACCAAAAGCACGATGCCTGAAGCTTTAATATTTTCACTGTTGAAACCTAGCTAGAAGTGGAAACACATAAAACACGTCTTTGTCTGACAGATCTAACATCTTACATATACATATATACAAATACCTATCTCAAAGACTTCAAAGTAAAAATCTTCAATAACGCTACGTCTTCAACGTCTTTCATAAAGAGGGAACTTTTTCTCAAATGAGCACCACATATACATTTTTATTCTCACTCACACCACGTAATACATCCCACACATTGTTTAAATTCCCCCTTAACCGTATCGCGAACAAAATTATCGTAATACAATTCCCCCGCTTCAAGAATATCTTCAAATTATTCCTTTACGTATAAAAATGTATTCGTAAAACGTGTTTTCACAAAATTTCCTTCTGTAAAAGGACGAGACACGACAATTACAGACAATTTATTTACATACTTCACGTTTTAAAAAACGAGAATTATGTACATGTGAAAGTCCTTTGTCGTTCCTCTAACTAACTCGGAGTGATTTATGTGTTTGTGTATTAATTAATAAGAATACACAGGCGTAGTTAAAGTGTGTGTTGCACCCACACATGCTCGGGTGGTTTAAGTGATAAGATCTATCGTTGTTGTTCGAGCGTACAGGACATGGGGTTAAACGAGTGGCTCATTAATTATTGTTACTTGCAGTGTTAGACGGGTTAGTTTCGAATAACTAATTTCATGGTCAAATTGTATAATTTTAAGTGTATAATTTTGATACTATTTGAGATGTCTGAGAACTAAATACGAAAACGCTGGAAATAGCTGTGATACGCTACTAGCATTCTCCTCGATTAATGTACAACAGAGCTAGTATACTCCGAGTTGTTAATAGAAAGGATCAACGAGACTAGTTACAATTTACAATAAAAGATTATGTTAGACTAATTTTCATGCAAGAATTATAAACCATTTTGCTTGCAATAACTGTTATAATACGAAGAATTTGGGTCCTCAAAGCCTTATAGATTTCGTAAAAAAAACTGTACTAGACATTGATTTAGATGATTATTAGAAGTACAATTAGCATGCATCTATGTAATTAACATCAACAATGTCTATATTAAAGGCATATTTGTACAACATACGTTATCCACACTAATAATATTGCATTCTCCATAAGTGTGAGCAAAGATATTGCTTTTCCTATACCAAAGATATATTAACCTTTCTTTTACAACAATCGTTACTTGGATGGAGGATCGGAGATGGACAAAGTCTATTTTTTATTTCAAATAACACAAAGTGCCTAAAAATACACTAGCAGTATCATCCATAGACAATAATACTCATCCCAACCTTATCCATATAAGAAAGGTTTGATAAAAAATGATGATGATGACATATTATGTATCCCAAAACTTAATTCTGCATTGCAAAGATGATTACCAACTCTATTTAGGTGCTGTGCTTGTCATTTACGAAGCCCGCCTACCAAGTCCATCAAAACATTTTATTGTTTTAGCCTTCTCGCTCTTACTCCAAACAAGCACTCACGTATGGCTAGCTTTTATTTCTTTTGTAAAAGTCTGTGATTTATGCTCGGCTTGCATGTAAGGGCCGCTGCCATCTTGGCGATATATTTTAATTTCAATTTATAGGGCGATACCTCAAGCCCTGTATTATTAGATACGCCATTTATAATGTTAAATGTTGCGGTAATTGGTTTCGGTGGAATGTTTTGAATTGTATATCTGGTTATGTCTGAGATGTTTCTGACTATTTAAAAGATGATTTATGAGGTGTAAATGATTTTCGTTTGAATTAAATTTTCATAGTAACGTAGGTATTTGAACGATACATTAATAATAAATGGTAATGTTTGTTAATTTCTATCAACTTTGCCCGTAGGACGTATAATAATTTTTTAAAACGTATGGATTCATAATCAACTGAAAAAGTACTCTATTTTCCAGATTGAAATAGATAGATATAGATAGATAGATAATACTTTATTGTTACACCACATAATACATGAAACAGAGAAGATTTACAATTTACAATAATAGTGTTACAATGGGCGGCCTTATCACTAAAAGCAATCTCTTCCAGGCAACCTTTGGATGGAGAGGATCTATAACACGATTATAAAGGGGTAACTAGTAAATAAAACTAATAAATAAAAAGAAAACAAGCAACTACTTCTTGATTTTAAATATAACACATGTGAAACTAAATATATACAAATGGTATACGAATATACCTACATACAAAACAATAAACATATAAGCAATAAATAAACAAAATATCATAATATATATTCATAACATATATTTATATATAGGTATGTATAATATAAGTAGGTACACATTTGAAAGGCTCCGAAATAGCTTGTTCTCCATGTTAATGTTTACGTGAACGATACAAAAATATTTCTATAATTGAAAATACTCGTGCTGCTTTTGAACGTGTAAATTATGGATTCTTTATGAATGCAATTCAATAACTCAACAAAATTAGTAAAACTATAGTCCAATAAAGAAAAGTTACGTTGAATTACCTTGAAACAAGTATAATTTCAAGTATATTGGATAATAATAGGTTCTAATAAAAATTTGGCGATAATAAGTGGATGAGAAGCTTCTGGTGACCATTTCACTTGCGCGAGGATGGTAATATTAATCGGAATCATTAAATACAGAAGTACACCCACGTCGATTGATCCACGTGGATATCTTTTGAAAATAAATAATAACTTCTGTTTTTTAAGGATATTCAAATCCTATTTTACAAAGTTACTATCTTATAAACTAAGTTATATATATACTAAGTTATATATAAGTTCAGAAAGGGTTGCGGACTGGGGAACAATAATTAAAATTTAAACGGACCATCGCTATAACTTATATCATTAACATAGTTATTTACATATTATTTATTACTATCATCCATATAGCACAATCCCAAAATCAAATCCCAAGTGTTATCTCTTTCTGAACAGATTCGAACAACCTTTATTCTGCAAGTACCTCTTGGTTACCAGAAAATCTAACTAGGTCATACAATTAGCACTTGTTCATGCAACCTTGATTTATGAAGAACAAAGCTCCAGGCAGACACCGTTAGTGCAACCATTAAAATATCTAACGCAACATACAGTCCTCAAATTCATCAAGCATGCCGCCGAACATGTGTTACCAATTAGAAGTAGCGGACACGGTGTAACGACCGGCCCTTGATTGGATTTTATTGTCTACCCGGTTGGTCTAGTTAATTATTTTGATACACACAGATAGAAAATTTGATCTACTTGCTTTTGGATCGAATAATGCGCTTACAGCAACATTTTTATTGATACAGAAAGAGAATCAATCTAATGAGCTTGACGAACCTGTCCGGAATCAAATTGAGTAAATTTGAGGCTTGAACATTTATATCGACGCCGATAATGATGAATTAGATTCTTTTGATCTGTTAAGTTAATGTTATTTGGAACTATAACTTTGAAACTTGATTGGTAATTTAAAGTAAAGGGCAATAATGTATTTATTGGCGCCGACAGTGATTTTATTGGAGTAGTAAAGTCTAAGTAGAAGCTATTCAGTGTTATTGGCTATTTTATTCCAATTAGGAAATGGAGCACACTTTATTGTAAACGTAATTGGGTAAGCTGATCAAGTTATATCGTCGGCTTTAAGTTATATTGAAATTAGAATAACATGACATTATCTCTATGACATTTCTTCATTATCCATTTTTTATACCTATTTATCATGATAGGACGGTAGGTGTGCGGCACTTTTGATACTCTAACTCTAATTAATATAAACATGTTACGTAGCTTTTATTCTTGAGAACTAGAAGATTGGCCGAAATGTACTTGTACATTATATCCAAGCAATCCAAGATTTCCAAGTCAACCGGATCGTCGTATTAAGGTAGTTTGTAGTCAATATTATGTGCTTTAACTTGTTTTATTTTTCAAGTAGGTATTTCAAAGTAAATATATAAAATATATAAAGTAGTAGTGACTCCGTACCTGTGCTAGGTGAAATTTTTCAAATTCATTACTGTAAATAATGGCACCTTTTCTTCCTGGGTTATTTGTTATGTAATTATATATAAACGAAGAAATACTCGTATAATCGAAGTTTCCATATAAACACACTTCAACATTTTTTCAGAATAATTTTGAAATAAAATAATTTAATAAAAAGTTGATATCATCCAAAAACAAAATATCATCTGTTAATTGGTCTTTTAGTTCAATCACATAAAATCCTTTTACATGTACGGTAGCGGATATACAAGACCTACCAGTGCAAGGAAACAAATCGGTACCAATAGCAACTGCCTATCGCAAAGGCATAACCACAAGTCGAGAAGGAACCCTGGCTCTTTCAATTTATCTGATAGCACTTGAGTTTATTGCTTTGTACAATGAAGGGATTTTATAGATATGGTACTTAAACGGTCATTTGTGTTGAGCTGCCACGTGTTCTTTATTTTGTTTTTAATGTTGCATTTGAGGTTTTAGTGATTGGGAGGTCGATGACTAGAGGCATGTTTTGGATTGTTTACTCTCACACTGATCTCTTCAGTTCATTTATGATTATACGTTTCTGTATTTAGTACACATTGGGACAAATTATTGCTTTGCTGATATATTAAAATAATTATGTTGCGTACATAGCGAAAACAGAAAATAATCCTTGGTCAAAGTGTTTACGGGCCAAACTTTTTCGGGTCACAGTGTAAATAGCCTGTACCATATCAAAATAGAATATCAAACAGTTCTTTTTTATATTACGCTTAATTAAATTGAGGGAACGGGCACGCCAGGAAATCGAATATTAATTTATATGTTTTTGGCATATTGATGGTTCTAATTTAATAGTCATTAATTGGACCGTTGATAAAATACGTAACTAGCTTTAGTCAGTTGAAGAGCATAAAATGCTATGTATTAGCGATCGATGAAACACCTTGGTCTCAGGTATTATAATATTTTCTGTGCGAAGCATCGTTGCGATTTAGACGCGTGAACGGCATCGGGTATTCCCAAAACCTAGTTTGACAATATCATCCAACACTTGTAGGTACAGCCGGCCATATAACACATTAAAAACTTAATAGTGAGTTCCAGGAGCTGTTCTAACGATCAGTTGTTCTAGGTTTTAGCATATCAAAACCGTCGACTACATGACCATTTACTAATTAGAGTAAACAGTGGCATCATCCCTATCGTCGCTCGGCTTGAGCTTCTCTCTTGCTGCGGGCATACCAACGCTAGCCTTTCTGCTATCATAGCTGCCTGGTAGCTATAGCTACCGTCTTCAAGAAGATACTTTGTCGCCAAGCACCTAACATTTAACTTCTAGCAGCAGTCCTTGAAAGCCAATAAAATTGCACAGGCACATGAGACTTAAAAACTGTATGTCTGAGGGCGACGCGGACGGTGTGCGGTTCGTCACTTGCACAAAATGCATTTGTTATAGGTACTAGAAGTTACCGCTTAACATCAGATTAGGCTCGTCCTTTACAATTCCATGTAAAAAAAGTGTTTTTGACTGTCTTAAATACCTACATGGTTTACGTAAACTATATATGCTATAAATACATAATGCTTTAACCATGCAATAATCGTTGAAAGATACCATATAACCAACATTTATTTCGAAATTTTTACTTACCAAGTCTTTACCATATCGCTGTTTAATAATGAAAAAAATACTTTGTACATTTAAAAACTTACCAATCAACAACTGTTGAGTATTATCATATCCTTGCAGATCCATATATCCATCTTCATAGTAAGCAATAAAAAGAAAATACTAATAGTTTTAATTTTGCACCAAGTTATTTTTCTTATACTTAAACAATTTAATGCATTCACAAAAAGTAATAACTAAAACCAATAAAAGCAATGCTTCATCAGAAAACTAATATTCTAACATGACCAACTTAGTTGCGAAACTTAGAATCCGAGCTTAAAGTGTCGCTTCATTGGTTTCTCTCTTAGCTAAGTTTCAAAGTCGACGAACTTAAGTTAGTTAAGTTTTCTAAGTTTAACTTCGTGATACAAGCTGCGGGTATTTATGTCAATTAGGTGCTTAGGTACTGATGACTTTAGTTAGTTTTATGGTAATAGAATAGACAAAAATAGTCTTTTAGCAATGGGAATAGTAAATTATAAATATTTATGGTCATTTTGTAAATCAAATCATTGACCTTCCTTTTCTCCTTCGTTAATAGAAGAAAATTGCATTTAATATTCTTTTTAACCATAAGACATCGAAAACATGTTGGAGATAAAAAAAAAACATTTTCTTGTTAGGTATAAAACTTAATAGATATTTTTATGGGAAAGTATTTTTATCTTCTATCAAAATGCTTATTGTACAGAAACTACAAGAAAAAATCTTAATGGCAGCCTGGAACAGTTGCCGACAGATAGGCTCGATATTTATTACATGGGACAAACAAGTCGTCGGGGAAAACAGGCGTGACCATTAGTTTTTTTTTAGCCGATTTCCAAATAAGTAGGAGGTTTTCAATTCGACTGTATGTTTACTCGTATTTTGTTAGATCTGCTTTCGTGATTTTGACAATAAGAGAAAAAATACCTTAGGTTAGTTGAAGATCAAAACTGATTGATTTATTTTATGTACCTCTTTATTTAGTTTCTAGTAAATTCTACTAACCACTTTGACAAGGCACGCAGTCCGCTGTCCTTTGCACGGCTTGTCCCTGGCAGGGTGCCCCGCCATTCAGGGGGTGGGGCTCGGTACAGGTCCTGGTCCGTCTCTGGCCCCCTGCGATTCGACCGTTGCATCGACACTGCGTCCACGAACCCCAGGAACTCCAACCACCATTCACTGTTAACAATTATAGTTGGTAAGTACAAGCTTGCGATAGGTCGGGATACAAAATATTGGCTTCTCGGGCTAATTGTAAAATACAATAGATAAAGGTTTTCAGAGTTTGAGCCTCACAGTCTAAGCATTATCTTTTTATGTGAGTATATTGAGAAGATTCAGGTCCTTGTTCAGGTTATCTTCTAAGTTGGATGGGTGACCGCTGGTGACATTACAACTGAGCGCTTCCGTGCTTCGAAGGGCACGTTAAGCTATTGGCCCCAGTTGTTGTCAAGTTGGCAGTTGTTATAGCGTGGTGGTAGGGCATTTTGCGAATGCCCGTCAGGCTAGCTACCACACTCAAGTAGAAAATCTGTCGCCAAGCACCTAACGGTGTGTTCCGGCAGCTGTTCTTGAGAGCCAGTAATTCTAGGTTAGCCTGAATAACATCTTTGACAACATTATCACTTACCATCAGGTGAGATGGTGGTCAAAGGCTTACCTATCAGGAATAAAAAAATACTGATTGGTAAAGAAGATGAGTAATCCCCTATATATACATAAATACCTATATGGTACATAAAATTAATCACATACCTATCTTCCTCACGCTTAATTACTACTTTTGTGGTATATTATGGTATATGTAAAATATATTCTGTGACAACACAGACTAAAGTACATTCGTAATATAGGACGTGTTGGTCAGTTTTAGGGCTAACTGCATTCCTAAGGTCAACCCTCAATGTAATTTTTGGTAGTATAACCTTCTGGTTAATAAGATTTTTGATATGGCTAAAGTCCGCTGTAGACGACAATACCATCCATAATACGAGTATATACGATATTCTGTGTGTACCTTTTCAGCTTTAAGGCCCTCTGAAAAAACATTTAAATATTTCGTATCAATTCCTAACAAAATATCTAAATTTCAGGTTTATACCTCAATATTTTTACAAGTAACATTCCGTATACAAACGGATATACGGACAAGCAAACAAAATACTGACTTGAGACATTTTTAATATCTTTGCGGTTCGAGACTTAAAAAATCGTGGACAGCAATATATTCTCATACATTATGTTTTAGCATAGCATAGCATTCTGTGAAAATGCCAACGGGCTGCCTATTGTGGTTCAAAATATAAAGAAATTAAAAGAAGAACAGACAAACAGACTCATGGATGGATAGACGCCATGAACCGCCGTAACCTTGAACATAGACTACAAAATTGTAACGAGAGGAAAAAATATAGTCATGTGCGGGATTTGAACCCGCGCGATCCACCCCTATAGCTCGGGTATGCTCTAACCGCTAAACCAACATGACATGACGCGTGACTCTAATTTGTCCTTGCGTTCTTAACTACTGTAATGGGATGGAGCATGGATTATTATTTGTCGTACAAAACCCTTAACTTAATGCAAAATTTACCCTCAATCAACAAATACTCGATAAAAACCACAACAACGAATAAAATTAACAGTAACGTTTAGTACCTTCTTATCTAACAGATGTATAAACTTAATTTAACATAAAAACACAATAGAGATGCTATTGAAAATTCATCAAACAATTGCGAATAAATAAATAATGATCGTAACTTAACACGTAGCAGAATCAATCATAAATATATTGAAATATAAAAGACAGAGGTTACGTTGGGACTAAAAGAGCGAGTAATCAAGGTAACTCACAAAAGCGTTAGTCTCAAACTTATCTTTATATAGTCACATAAATATGATACGTGGAAAAGCCTATAATTACTTCGAAGCTTATTCCGCAACCGTTAATCTCCTTATCTTAATACCGTCAATTATTGTGCTTTGCATGAACAGCTGGAAGAAAATTTACGAGTACATAGTTATTACTCTCTACTCATTAAAATATTTGCAATTAGAAATATTTTATTTAAAGCTGCATAATTTTGCTATGTTTTATGACAGCGTTCAA
Source organism: Plagodis dolabraria (assembly GCA_963854805.1). NCBI lineage: Eukaryota > Metazoa > Arthropoda > Insecta > Lepidoptera > Geometridae > Plagodis > Plagodis dolabraria. The sequence goes on along the minus strand of OY978443.1, from coordinate 5,217,732 downwards.
GCCAAGTACCTATAGCTCTGTCGTATACCCAATGGACGTGTGTAGTAGAATGCCGCTTATTTGGATTATTATTTTCCTGAGTAAAATTTTACAATATCGAATAAAGAGAAATGAAAATCTTTAGTCGCAAGTTTTTGAAGCAATGATGGCCGAGCAGTAATAGCTATGGACTGCCGAGCCGCAGGTTCCTGGTTCGATACCCACCGCCGGCATGAGCTTCACTGCATGGTGGAAGGGCATTTTGCGAATGCTCCCTCAAGTAGAAAATCTGTAGCCAAGAACCAAACTGTGTGTTCCGGCATCAGTACTTGCGAGCCAGAAAAATTACAGGCACATTCACATTCTCGTCTCAGTGTAACGGGCGCAGTGCAATTCGTCACATGATGAAATGCATCTGTTGTAGGCAGAAGTTAATCCGCTTAACATCAGGTGGGCCTCGTGCTTGTTCCGTCAAAATCACATAAAAAAAAGCTATGGCACACAAATACATCATAGTATTATGTAAATTGCATAGGGTTTATATCAGGATTTTATAGATTTTGGCGAATGTGCCAAGACTTTGTAAAGAAGTAAACAGCGGAAATGGGATAAATCGTTACCAATATACGAGTAATAACAAATTTGGCAATAACAAATATACAAATGAAGAGGTCATAGCCGCCGTGGACGCTTATTTTGAGGAGTTAGAAGATTTTTTTAAAACGGGTATATACGGCTAACCTAACGGTGTGTTCCGGCAGCTGTCCTTGAGAGCCAGTAATTCTAGGTTAGCCTGAACAACATCTTCGACCACATCATCACTTACCATCAGGTGAGATAGTGGTCAAAGGCTAACCTATCAAGCATAAAAAAAAGAAAGATATATTTAAAACTACAAAACGAAAGACCATTTATAAAATAACAATGAAAATGTTTATTTAATTACAATTCAGATGTGAGTTTTATTAGTTTCTTCGCTAAACAGACTGTAAAGTATGATATACATTTTTTATTTATGAGTTGTGTTATCGTAAAAAGTATGAAGTTTGAAAAAATTGTATTAGTTGAAATTCAAGTCACACTGATTGGTCCGTCCAACTCCTTTATAATACGAAAGGGTAAATTCAAACTTTGAGTCACTTCCCACGGTAGAACATATTAGAAGAACATGTTCCAGACCCCGAGACAAATGGTCTATCCGCACACGTGGTTAATTTAAATTTTTTCGTAATAATTTGCGTAAGACACAATACTGTTTCCTGCCTACACAGTCACAAAAGTAAACGATGTATCGATGCAAAATTATAGACGCGATCATTTGAATTGTTAATCGAAAGCGCATACAAAACCAAGCATAAATAAATACCCAGTCAATGGGCATGCACTTTATGAACGCTGGTTACATATTTATCACTCCGAGGCGGGAATAGCATTAAAATTCTAACCATTTCTTACTTCATTAACATTAAAAATAAACGCTGCGTTTTATGGTTTTCAATTTGCATTTATTTTAAAACACCTCGCCTCTGATGAAGATATAAAACTAACTGAAAAATAAAATTATTTTTTAAATGTTGACACGCAACTTTACGGTTCTCGGTATTACTATTACTTTTTTGTAATTATGGTAGTTATGAGTAGATAATAACGTTTTTAATTTGTACAAAGAGGTTTATATGAAATGCATTTACAGGAAATTGATTTTGAGGACTGTTGATTCAATTGTTTTGCAATGACTAGTGTTGTTCATAACACCAATATAAGGTACTGTAGTTTACATTGAAATGTTGCTAGTGTACAATTAAATAATTCTACTAAACTACAGTCAATACTCTGAAAATGATTTGAAAAATACTAAACGCGACAAAATGCAACTTGGACTCGCTTCCGTGCCAACGCACATTTTCAGCTACAATGTCATGTTTAAAGCTGTGATAGCCTATTGGTATAGAATATGGGCTGCAGCGCAGAAGTTCAATTCTTTGATAGCTAGTACACATTCTACGTTATTTTAATTTACCACCTTCGACAACATTATCACTTACTATCAGGTTAATTTTATTTATTTATATATCAGGTTAATTGAAGTCACCAGCTAGCCTTACACCAATGGTAAAATGAGACTCCCATATAAAATATTTCATTGAATTTCCAAATCAATATTTTGATAAATTGGATCAACATTATCTACAATACATCTAAATTTCCGAATTATTTCATTCCGTTTATGAGCTAAAGCCCCTTGTAATATAGAGACGGAAAAACAAAAAGATTTAACAGACAGCTGATTGACATTAACACTTGAAAACAGAACTCTAGAAAAACGGAGTTCAGGCACATTGAAAAGCCTACTTTATCTGTGCTGTTTCGATAAGTCCACATTAAAAGTGAAACTGTTCTGTACACTACTAATCCACAGGTTTGCTCTGAGTTAAGCCCGACCAATGACTTAATTCGGTAGTTTATAAGTGACGACATAAGTGTTTATATTCTGTTTAATAGTATAATGTACTGACGATAAGCAGCTTCTTTTACCCTCATATTCGCTAGGCTATCGTACATACTAACCAAACAAGCGAAACCAAACGCAGTACACTACAACTCAGTTAATCAGCTCCCGTGATCTCTCCCTACTCACGCGACGTTGCGTGCAATACCTAGCTTCTAAATCCAGACCCTAACGACCTAGCTGGAATTTACCTTGGTAATTGTATGCCTGTTTGGATGTTGATAATTGGTATGGTGATAACCGTTGTTGATAATACTATTTTAGGTATGTTTTGGTATTTTTTATACAGTTTACTTTCGTATCATCCGTATCAGCTGTTTTTTTTAAATAAATGCAGTGTTTGTACGAGTTTTATTAACACAGGCAACTTTCATTTCATAGGCAGTCCATAACCTCTTCGGATTTAATTTATCCCCGATTTAAATATCCACCTACATACCTATTTAAAACCCGCTTGATGATAAGTATTTTTATGGCATTGCCTGGCGGACAATGAGCAGGTGGTTCATATGGATTCACCGTCGCCCACAGAGATCCAGAATACTAAAGGACTCAAAGGTACGTTGATATATTATTGTAGAATTTAGCACACTTTTTTCATCTGCCTAATTAGTATGGTCTTAAAATATCGTCATTCCATCCATCCAATTTCTTATTTCCCGGATAATATCACCCTTATTTTAAATAATTGAAACAAGCTACGGAAAATTGTAACACTAATAAATTCTAATGTCTACCGAACTGCTCAATGTGACCTTGCTACAAATATAATTTTAGTGGATTAATTAACGTCAAGAATGTTTCTATTAAGTTTGAAGGTTACAAGGGCGGTGTTCTTTTTTTTTATAAGACCGATTATTGGTAGGAACATAAAACCTACTTTTGTTTCTCGTGTAGATTTTGCCGATAGTTAACCAGTTAATTTAGCTCTCCGGCACGAAAAGGACTGTTACGGCGGCCAAAACCTCGCTTCAAAATACCGATAGAGATGAAAAGTAGTATATCTCATTTGATAATTGTTTTTTTAAGATCTTTTGCCTTTTAATTCCTCAATGTGGTCAGTTGTTTATAAAAATACTATATTCAACATGTGAGCAAAGTTGTTTTTTGATGGGAACGATCATTAAATCCCCAGTTACGGAAGTAGTGCAGAATAATTAAATCACGTAATATATATACTATTCAGCAAATTGAGGGATTAAAAGCCATAAAAAATTATGATTCTGGTATATTTCCTACCGTTACCTCCTACAACACCAAAAGTGCACTTCTAGTCTAGCACCATCAAAATAACGTGATTAACTGCGAATCTCGGGTATTATTGGTGATAAAGATAAATAATTAGAAGATCTTTATCTAGACTCAGCTTATTAAATTTAACATGCAGATTGTAAATTGCTGAAACTTTCATACATTGATTCCTAAAATATCATCTTTTTCTTTTTCACAAATTCAAGACCACCCAAGATTTAAAAAAGAAAACATAATTATTTCCAACACATAAAAACAATTTTAAATTTACCTTGCAAAATAACCAATTACGTTTATTAAATACAATACATGTAAATCGCTAACCTAAATTATCGGTAATGGTAGTCCATAACGTTTTAGCTGATACTCTCTAATCGTTTTGAAACATGTGGTATACTTACGATGTTTTATACTAAGGTACGTCAAAGGAATATCAATCTTGGTTATATAGGAATAGGTATCAAAATTATGAAACAAGTTCAGTGACTATATTGGAAATTCTTTCATGATTAAAATACTTTGTATCCATTTTTGGATAAATATTATACCTACGTAGATAGGTACTAAAATATTAGATAGTCGGGAACCACTTATAACAGATCTTATATGTTACATGGTTGTGGGTAATATTCTGCCGCCAAAAGTTTTTGACGCGGAAAAGCACGTTCAATTCTCGCGTTTGCAATCGGTTTGAAAATAGGAAACGGCAATGCGTCTGGCTTTACGAGCAGCGTTTCTCAACTCAGGTCGATGTAAGTAGTGGTATGTTGTTACAATGAGGCTGTTGCTACAACAGGGCCCCTTAGCATTCTAACACTATGGTAAATACCCCGCAACGTGGCGGATGTATAGTCGCCTGCAATAACAGGTATACACATTGTAATATTGTAATTAAACAACTTTAAACGGTTTAAATCGCGTATATTTTTCATTATTTTATCCCGAATTAGTCACCCCGTGACCACGATCACTGCAAAGTGTTTGAAACGTCGGGATAAAATAATGAAAAATATACGCGATTTAAACCGTTTAAAGTTGTTTAATTACTATGTGCAACAATCGCGAAAACCTAAGACAACATTATACACATAGTAATTTTCAAAATTGCGGCAAAGACGTCTGTTGCTATCTATTTACACAGATGTATCTTAAAATCAAAGAATGCATTGGATCCCTACCGCCCCGGCTTAAGCTTCACTGTGTAGTGGAGGGGCATTTTGCAAATGTTCGCCTGGCTATCTACCAACTTCAGGTAGAAAAGCTGTCGCCGAGCACCTAACAGTGTGTTTTGGCAGCAGTCCTTACGAATCAGTAAAATTACCGGCACATTATCAACTTTACGGCTTAAAATGACAGGCGCAGTGCAATTCTTCACTATTGTGTGGAAATGTATCTGTTATAGGCAGAATTAAGACCTCTTAACATCACTTTGGCCTTGTGCTTGTTTCGTCACAATCACATAAAAAAAAAAATACTAATTATTAACCGCGTTAATCCCCAAATATAGTTAGTATCTTTTAAGAGCCTTTATCCCAGCAAAGCCATTTTACAGCCCTTTTCTCAAGGCTGTTGCAGCTAAAGTATAAAAGTTTTTGTTTTTTAAATGATGCAGATAGAAAGTTTATTGTTTTTTTAATGGAGTGCATTAACCAAAACAATAAAAAAAACAACTGAAACCCGACAAAAAAATTTTTACCAACTCATGTTTTCATAAATTTCTTCATCAGTGTAACTTCAACAGTCTTTTTATCGAACAAAAATTATTCGTTTTAAAGATTGAAAAATATCAGTAAACCAATCATATTACCACCAATGGAGTGCATTAATAACATTTTGATAAATATATGTTACAACTGAGTAAATAAGGGATTGAAAGGGCACTTTTGGCACGAAAATACCATTCAAATTTCTTGTTATTTCTACAAAATCTGGTATTTTATCAAATAAATAAATATGCAATTCATTAGTTGAAGTTTTTATTTAATAGATAATAATATTTTGTCGTTAATTTAGTGAAAAATGTATTTTATACAATTTTTTCAATATGACCTATAAATTACGGAACACAACGCCTTGCATCTCAATTCATTCCGACCTGTGCCGCCACGCCGTGCACACCTGTCTACAGCTCCGCCAGTATCTCCCAGTGAGACCGCAATAGTCCCCGCACTATTGCCGTCTCACTCGGGTCATCGTTCCGACGCTAGTTGCAGACCAGTGCCTTGGAATACGCAGTCCTGACAAAGTTTTGTTTTCTGTGCAGAAGCTGAGCAGCCACCGACCGCCGTGCAACGTGAGCTACGAGCTCGCCGTGCCGGCGCGCAGAGGCGCTCTAAGACGTCAGGCATTACCACCTACCCAAGTCCCTTGTTTCGGACGAACAACATCATATCGGGCTGGTGGTCTTGTTTTGACCGCACTTTTCGGTGCGCATTTCACCACTTTACTACCCGACACAACATAGTAACAGTCGCGTAACAACACACTTTGTGCTGTTAAGCGACGTCGTTCAGGCGTGGGGTAGCGTCAGCCAAACCCGTCTGAACGATCAAATCCGCCATTTGCTGCGGTCGCAGTGTGACACCCTACGGTGACAACGGCCACTGTTGTTGTTTTGGTTTAACCTTGCACCGTGGCCTTTCCCGCTTCACGGGTCAGCCGAAGCAAGCTGGGCTCCGGGATTACTGGCCTTGGGGTCGCCCCTAGTCAACCCCGGAGTAGCGCTTAGGAGCACCCCTCTCCGCCGAGAAAAAAGCTCGGAGAGGGTACACAACTAGGGCACACCATAGGTACTCACTCCCTCTCACACAAGTGAGCTCACGAGTTGCGAGAGGGAAACAGAACCCGTTAGGCCATCCTGAGTATTCCCCTCAGGATGCAACGTCCCTCTAACGGTGAGGTGGAGGTCCTTCAGACCTTCGCCCTCCGCTACCCCGAACTCTACGCTGATCATCAGCAATCACTTAACGATGCAGAGAGTGCCCGCCTCACGGACACTCTCATCGCTCCCTCCGGAACTCCAATTCCGGAGGCCATCGTCCCTCCTCTGACCCGGTCCTTCTCAGAGGACAGCCCGACTTCGCCCGCTCCGGGCCCTGACAACAGACGCACGGTGGCAGCCCCTCCCCGTGAGAGGTCTCGCTCGCGCTCACCGATCGGGAGGCCAGCGAGCACCCGTCCCTCCATCGCCGTTGTCGAGCCCACTTCGGACTCCGAAGCGGAGATGGATGTAGATCCGAGTCGTGCCTTACGCACTGACTCGGACTCCGATAACGACGGCTATACCGTCGTAGACAGAAAACGCAAGCGTGCTCCTAAAGCCGCTAGTTGCGCAACTTCCGCCCCTCCCGCCAAGGCACCCGCTAAGGCCCCCGCCTCCGGCAAGAAGCCGACCCCCGCCCCGCGCCCCGCGTCTCCTCCCTCCGCTCCGGCCACCACTGCCGCGTCCCCTCAGGACGCGAGCGCGCGCCGCGAAAAACCGCCTCCGCCCCTGTTCATTCAGGACAA